>CALNVZ010003430.1:43660881-43693698 GCA_940671915.1 Paracentrotus lividus | reverse complement strand
TGGAACATAACGACTGCTATTATGGGACTAGGAGTTTATGTGTGTGTAGACCCACAAGGGGTATGTAACTCTGTTGGTGTAGACCGCAAAGCTATGAGCTGATACGGCAGCTATGAGGTCGTATGTGTATTTAGTATATACGCACACGATGTACTCCTGGGACAATATCTGCCCCCATCAGCATATTTCTGCAGCATGCGAATACACATCTCACTCACAGACTGTAGTACAATGTACAGAGTCTGATCTCGTCTCGTGTATACATTGTACGGAATATTCACCTGTGGGATATTGCATAACTGTCCTGCCTTCGCTCTATGCAACTTACACAGTGACTGTTTTATCATCAAAATTGACTTCTGTAAGTAGAAGAGATGTTATTAATTTTCAGTAGGTCTAAACCAACGTAAACAGTATTCTCATTTCCTTCATATCGAATTAGGAATATTTTAAAGTCAACTCCGGCAAACTCACTGCAAGTATTTGTAAGCCAGTCTGCTTAAGTAAAGTAGGCTGACTTACTTTTCCAAACTCCAAAAGCTTTCAATCTCTTTTGGAAACGATGTATGTATAAAAAGCTATAGGCCTCATCCATAGTGGTCTTACTATAACCTTATCTACACACAATTTAGACATTTATTGATGAAATCGTGTCCAAAATCAAGATTCTAGTGACCAATGTAATGTTGTGAAAGAACAGTATAGTCGTCGTGCACGGGAGCATGGGATATAGCAGCCCCGCCAGCTCGGGGTGCTCAATGCCTCTACATGCATGCACTGTACTGTCCGTGCGACTGGCTACTCACAATAGCTCACAGTCACGTGACTACGATATCGCTTCATGAAGCTTTTTAGGGCGGGGCTTATAGCAGCGGGAATGGCATTTATGGGCTTTTCAAATGATTGTCCTTGATTACCAAAAATGTTTTGGTATGGAAAAAATGGGTGGTAAATTGTGACTTCTAATGATTCCTCCTAACGAAAAATGGACAATTATTTTTCTAATTTAGTAAACCTTTAAGTGCAAATAGCGCCTCCATATGATGACCTTTAGAAATTTTAGTTGTACCAAGTTGTAGAGCTTGAGTTGCTCTATCGTCATGCCAAATATGAAAGTGATCGGTCAACAATAAACAAATTATGGAGGGGGGGGGCACAATATGCCCCCCCCCCCCTTGGGCCTATGAACTTGGTCTTGATAGGGTTAAACAAGGTGGTTTTAGAAAAAATGGAATGTGAGATGATCAAGATCAAACAGCCATTAGTCAAGGTGGGTTTAGACCAAGATTTACCTGCATGGGAGGTGGGTATATAGGCCCAAGTAGAAAAGGAGAGCCTTATAAAAGAAGAGAGTATGGGGAATGAAAATTCTTAGCAAATATAATTATAATGACAATAATAAAGACATTTTTATATAGCACATAATAAAACAAATTCTCTGTCATTCAAACAACTGTAGCCGTATAGGAATATTGCTCACAAGAGTTTTTTTTTTGTTGTAAATCTGAAGGACCTTCAAAACTTGAATTCATTTTGAAAGACAGAATAAATCATTACAGGATAAAACATTGTTTAATTCATAAATGAGAGCTTTAAAACAAAATTATTGTCATTATGATTAAAATATCCCGGCTAAATGAGCTATATTCTCTTTTTGACGTAAAACAACTCTGAAATAATTGTAAGGCCTCTTTGAAGGGAAATCTCTATCACTGTTAGTAAGAGGGCCCAAAAGCTGCTCCAACCGTTAATTTTCTCAAAGATAACAGGCCTATTGCTCATTTTAGTCCCCGAGGTTTTTAGTGTTGGAGTCCCGGGTTGGAGAGAGAGAGAGAGAGAGACTGGTAACCATGCAATCACGCCAAAAATGGATAAATTGACATTAAATGGTACCAAAACAACTATATATATAAAACCTAGCTTTAAAGACCGAGAAATCAGAGAGAATTATGAAGATTAATAAATAAGTTTGTTTTTTTTTTAAGTATGAAATGCACCTGATCAACATGCAGCATGATTTCCCGCGAGTTAAAGTTGCGAGTATCGTTTTGTCACGTGACAATTGATCTTCGCCACATGTATTGTGACGTCACATGTAGTCGAGTCGCGTTATTTTTTAGCGTGGCATTTCACTTTGCATGGGCGTGTGGACCAGTGTCGCATCTTCGTCGTCTCCGAAAGAAAAGCAACAAATCGTCAACAAATTAAGAAAACGTAACTTTATAATACTAGGGAATAAATAGACTACAATATCAAGATGTCGTACAATCGAATGCCGCCTGATATTGAAGGGATGACTTCCCTGAAAGTGGACAATCTGACATATCGCACAACGCCAGAAGATCTGCGACGCTGCTTTGAAAAATATGGCGATGTTGGGGACATTTACATTCCACGTGATCGTTTTACAAAGGAGAGTAGAGGTTTTGCTTTCGTCCGTTTTCATGAGAAGAGGGATGCTGAAGATGCATTGGACACCATGGACGGAAATCTCTTCGATGGCCGGAAATTGAGGGTCCAGATGGCGAGATATGGTCGACCTAGCGAGTCACGATCTAGCCGATACGGAGGCGGAGGAGGAGGAGGAGGAAGGTATCGGGATAACTACGGCGGCGGCGGAAGATATGGCGG
Source organism: Paracentrotus lividus (assembly GCA_940671915.1). Taxonomy (NCBI): domain Eukaryota; kingdom Metazoa; phylum Echinodermata; class Echinoidea; order Camarodonta; family Echinidae; genus Paracentrotus; species Paracentrotus lividus. Next base: position 43,691,067 of record CALNVZ010003430.1, on the reverse strand, counting down.
TGGCGGTGGTGGCAGAAGAGGAAGGTAAATCGCAAGGGGGAAAATGAACTCTACAACCAAAAAAAAAGGCAATTATCAGTTAGATTTAACACCAAAAATCATTAAAATAGGGGCTTTAAATAAGAATTTTAAGATAAAGAAGGAGGTTACTTGTTAGAAATCTGTGAGACTGTGTGAGCATGGTGAGCCAAGACGGAGAGTGAGTGAGACTAGTATAGTATTAAAGTTAGTTTGACTGAGACAACAGAGTAATTATAATTGGGGGGACGAAAAATGGGCAAACGTTACCGGTATATATCCTCCAATTATAGTCTCCTCTCTTCTCGTGTGTGTGTGCTCACTGTGCAGTGTACAATGTCAATGGGATCTGGGAGTGGAAGGATGTCGACAGCTAGTCAATGGACTGGTGACTTAGACCTATTCCAGGATAATAAATTAATGCAAAAAAAAAGTGGTTGCTGGATTTTGATCTACATGTAACAGTAGTATACCCAGTTGTTGGGTGTCCGGACGGGTTGGGTGTCCGAACACCCAACCCCCCATCGGGCCCAGCATCCTAACATCTATCGCTTTTTTGTATGTATACGAGAAGGGATTGGGTAACACCAACATGAAGGGATAGGGTTGTTGATGGCTAGTTAAAATCTTTATTATAACTTTATATAAAGTTATACCTACCTACATGTACCTACCACCTACCACTACCAGGTCGGCTAAACTGCCGAGACCTAGTTTTTTTTTTTATAAAGTTATAGACTCTAATAAAGATTTTAAAATCTTTATTAGAGTCTTTAACTTTATATAAAATATTAAAGTTATGAAGATTTTAACTAGCCAATTGAAAATGTTAACAAGCAATGCTTTGAATTTTTAACGCACAGAATTTTAGAAAACGGACATTGATAAGCACTAGACTAGATCTAGGGTCATTTCAACCTCTAGAACTTCTTGGCCTATCTAACATAATTTGGGCGGAATTTATTCCTCGGACCAAAAAGCAACTTAAAAGACTTCATTTTTTGTTCTATGTCTTGACACCCAAACCCCCCCCCCCCCCCATCCTCCTAGAATTTCCCATGATAACATGGTTTAACTTAACAGAACTTTCATAATCTTCACGACAAGATAAGACAGCTATTTGTTTGTTTTTGTTTTCAGATTCTTTTTGTGTGTCGGAGTATGATGTCCGACTCGAAGTGCCTTCGATTAATGACGAGCTGGGCTAACCTTTCCTCCTATTTTTGTATTGCAGGTCAAGATCAAGATCTCGTGGAAGATACAGGTAGGCCCCAAGACAAATGCAGGGCAATATAAAATATTATTAACCTCTCTTGTCTAGCCCTCCGAACCCAAAACCAGAAGTTTGGGTCAAACCCACGTGACCTGTAAAATAAAGAGACATACCGTTACAATCAATCTTATGATCAATTGTATCTCTTGAATACATAGTTTGCCATCACTTACAATTGATTTAATTGTAAAATTAATTGTATCTTTTTCGTAACAGTTAGATTTTCAGGGTTATCTTATAAAGAAGTAATCCTTTAATTTATATCGTTACATCACTTCCTTTCAACTATGTAACAATAGTCAGGAGGTAAAACTGTTGTTTATTTAGTACATGTGCCAAACATTTACCAAGATTGATTATTGTTATAGGTACTGAAAACTTGTTGTAGTGGTTGCTGGTTCTATACAATGTATATACCTCATGCATCATGCATATTCATTCAAGAGCTAGGTGAATTTGGATGTAGATTTTAATGCTAAAATCATGTATTAGCAGTGCAGAGAACTCATACATAGTATTTTTATTTTGTTTCTAGGTCTCGTTCCAGATCACCACGCAGACGAAGACGCTCTTACTCCCGTTCTCGAAGCCGATCTAACTCCAGGAGTGCTTCTCCCCAGAAACGCCGCAACAGATCACGAAGCAGATCACGCAGCAGAGATGGATCTAACTCTCCCCGCAGGTCTGACCCCGGTTCACCCGTACAGAGACGTGATCGAGACTACTCTCGTTCAAGATCAAGGTCACCGGATGAAGAGGAGTAGATGAGCTGAAGTTTGAAGCAATCGCTTGTTGATATACCCTGATGTTGACTGTCTTATACTCTGCCAATCAAAGGAAGGAGATTCAGTTTCCTTTCAAATGAATTCTCTTCAAGAGTAGAGGCGGTAGAAAATGGTAAATGTCTTATAGGGGTTCGTTATTTTAATGATGTTACATGTTTTATGATTTTTATGACAGCTCTGTCTTTGAATTTTTGTACAGGCCACTCTCATTACACTGAGGAGGGATAGAAGATTGTGTTTCAAGACGGCAATTCTCTTTGTCCATAAAAAGATTCCATTTTCAAGATTTCTTGTGGGCGAGGTAATTAGCTTTGTCCTGAGGATATAACGGGAGTGCACTGGATAAAAGACCCCTATTTCATGGAAAGTCTACATTTAAACCTGGTGTATAGTTTTGGTAACAAAAAAGGAATTGGCACAAAACCGATCAAATATAGTCTCATGTTGTCCACATTGCACTAAAAGATATGTGTGAGAGATCTTGTGACATTGCTTTCATTATTTCCGATGAATTTCATTGAAAATTTTTTAATGAAGGGTAATGTAACTGGCGTTTAGACCTCTGCTGAGAGTTTCGCACGCCGGAGGTTACGGTGTGAATAATGCGAACGATCTGTGTGTAACACGCACACAAGAGAATCCCCATTGGTTTTCCACGTAAGCGCTAACATGAGTTGGATCCCCGACTCAGCTTTTTTATACTTATATTATGAAATAAAGACACTAAGACGAGATTTCAAGTCCTATAATTTGCTTTATTATTGTTATTAGATTCAATCTTTCATAATTTATGTAAATGCGAATCAAAATTATTTCTTCTTACTCCCGAAACTATACACCAGCTTTAAACTCCTTTCTTTTCATTCATTTATTCTGGAAATTGTTGCCCTTGTGGCCGAGTTTACTTGAGCTGTATTTGGTTCTTTCCCTTTCATTACAAAAAAAAAGTACTTCAAATACCTCCTGACATCTGTAAAACTTTTTGGCAAGCCTTTTAAATGGATACAATATGAAATTGAAATTGATTCATAATGGGTCAGGCATTGTTTCAGTTGAATCGATACTCAAGTTATGATTTTGCCCTACTGGTAAATTTCCAAGTTTGTTTTAGTATGACCCCCATCCACCCCTACCTGTATTATTTGGTAAGATGTCTACTTTTATTTTGTTTAGAGAAAGAGAGTATCAAATTTCCATAGTCATTTATTTGATTTGTACATGATAGGGATAAGGTTGCTGGGGGTATTGATAGCGGGGAAAATCAGGCTTTAAAATATCTTTCAAAATTATTATATTTTGTATAATTCCCATTATATAGTGCATGTTTATTGATTTACATTTTGTTTTGTGTGTGTTTTCTGTCAACATTGGAATGTTTTCAACATCTTTGTCCAAATATGTAATGGTTTGTTTTATATTCTTTCTAAATACCTAATACTGATCTTTGAACAATTGAAATAGTCATGAATTATGTTGTTAAAAGTTTCATTTGAGATTTGTAAATCGTTTCCAAATTATAACTTCATCTTGGCAGTCAAAGTTCTAAAAAAAATGAATCACTTTATTTTCACATTGTACATGGCTGTACATTGCTGAATTTTAAAAATTAATTTCCCTGACACAATTTATGAGAAATTTCCTGTACATGTAATTGAGCACAGTCTAGTGTTTTCTTGTATTAAAGAATAAAGTTGCTGTGCTTTGGCCATTTCAATGGAAAATTTACATTGTTCATTGACTAAGATTGTATTTCCAAAGGTATTGCACAGTGGTGGTAAATGGTTACAATAATTTATTCTTACATCTTCACATTAATTCATGCTCAAATGCTTACATTCTCAAAGAATCGCATGACAATTATTGATTTAGGCAGGGTTCCCACAGTCATGGAAAATCCTGGAAAATCCTGGAAAATCCTGGAAAATCCTGGAAAAATTGTGGTCATGGAAAGTCAGGGAAAAGTCAGGGAATTTGGAAAATTTGTGAAAAGTCATGGAAAGCCATGCAATTCTGTTTTCAAATTTCTGTGGGAACCCTTGGATGGCTGTGAGGGAAGGTGGATGCCATCATAACGTGTCAGAAAGGAAGCAGCACTTTAGTCATGGAAAAGTCATGGAAAAATCATGCATTGTGTTTCCAAATTTCTGTGGGAACCCTGTTTAGGGGATTTATTGGGTACCCAATCAATTGTCTGGGTTAACACATCTCTTAACAAAAAAAGGGGGGGGGAGGAAATCAGAATTTCCAATCCAAAATGGATTGGACAAGGCAGACTTATGCCACCATATGTATTACATGTTGTCTGAAGATCTTTTTATTACTCTGCGAGCTTTCTGAAGAAACATGAATTCTTGCAAACGAAAGACATTTCAAATAAATTTGTGACCTTAGCAACACTGTGTATTACCTTTCAAATTCATATTTTCTATGTTGTAAATTGCTGTAAATTATGCTTCATAGGTACATATGTTGATTCTATATTCCCCCAATCAAATATTCTCAAATGCCCATCATTATTTTGGGACAGTTCCATATGTAAATCCAGATACAGTGAAGTTGCTCATAATGACTTGTTTATACTAGATTTTGCCTGTACTTCTATTAGTGTTGAGCTTTGCTATTGAATTTAAACATATTTGATTGTGAAATGAACTACGTATTTGGTTAATTATGCATCAAACCATTTATATCAATGCCCTAGTAAAGAATAGTAAATTAATTGTGTTCCTTTATTATATTACCCTATGTGGTTTTGTAGGAAAGATTAAATACAAGTATTCTTTTTTATGCTAACATTGGATTCTCTTTATTGTTTCTTTTTTTACATAGGCACCAGTTATTGCCTGATTGTATAGCAGTTGTGGGTGCAGTAATAGAGGGTGTTATAATATGCAGTAAAAGATCATGCAGTCCAGTGCTGTTCCAGTGCTTGTATGGTGTACCCCTGTAGAAAGCTGTGTTAGCAGTAGGCCAGTGCAGCTGTTTTACCAGTTGAAAGCTGTGCTAGCAGGCCATGTACGGCACTGGAGGGAAAGAATTTGGTGGTGTGGCGTGGGAAATTCACGAGCAAAGTTCCTGAAAAATGCTGTTGGGTTAGCTGTGCAGTTCAGCACTGAAATTCGAGAGCAAAGTTCCAGATAATGCTGTCATTAGCTGTGCAGTTCAGCACTGAAAATCAAGAGCATAGTTCCTGAAAAAACGCAGGCTGTCTCGTTTGCTGTGCAGTTATTCGGCACTGAGCAGAAAAAAAGCTGTACGCCACCAATTTCAAGCACTAGGCAGTAATGGAGAAAAGGTAAAATCAAAGAGGCAAATAAACCAGGGCAAAATCTGAAGATTACTTTTGGACTTTTGATATTGAAATATTTTGAAAGAAAACAATAATCTTGAAACCATAGAAAAGGGGAAAATAATGATGTATGAATGCTGTCAGTGTTTGAGAGGAGTTGAGAAGGGAAATGGTTCTTAACATTAGGGTTGGGCGAATCTCAACTTTTTTTTTAAAACAAGTTGTTTCTATAGTAAAATTCGACGTGGAAACTGAAAATGACAATTATTTTTGCATACGATGACGTCTTACGTCGCTAAAGTGCAAAAAAACCAAAATGGCCGCCAAAATAGCGTTATTATGCCCATTTATCATACTTTTTTAACGTATAAACCACTTTTATTGCTTTTTATATGTCTCTTAGGGTGGTCAGTCAGCGGAACCCAACATGATTAATCCTACCTAAGTTGAACATGCTAGATGTAGTTTTGGTAGTTAGCTTCAGTTCAAATCGAGCAAAATTTTTTTTTTTTCACCCTCATATCAAAATCAAATTGAACACCTATAACCATTTACTAGGCACATATGGTATTGATAAAATTGGTTTCAGATTTTGACTTTTTTAACCATCAAATCCATAAAGAAACAAAATAAAACCAGTTATACCAAAAAGTGTGTGATAATGGGCAAAATACCACTGTTTTTGGTTTTTTGCACTTTACGACGTCAGACTTTCATCGTACAAAAAAATCATTGTCATTTTGGATCGAACATCAAATATTTTGACCATTAGAAATTAACTTGTTTGACATAACTTTTCAGAAAAAGTCATTATTTGCCCAAACCCTATTAAATACGGGGAATCAAGTTATTTAGTGTGAAAGTCATTTCTCTTAATAAACTCAGGGAGGTTTTTTCGAAATAAAACTTTTTTTTTTTTTTTTTTTTTTTAAGTCTGGAGAATTAGACAGGGAATAAGATTCATTGATTTAAAATTGAAGTCAAATTTAATAAAATAGAACATGAAAAGATTCTAAATGTAGATACTGTAAAGACCTGTGCTGTTATGGCAAACGGAGACAAGATTTTGTTCTCCAAACCTTAATTTCAAGATTTCATTAAAGGAGTCAACTTCTGTATCAGTGAGACCTATTTGTTTTTGGATGATAGACCCTTCTTTAATTTTCATTTTAACAAACGCTGTTTTATTTTGCAGGTATCGAACCTTTCATGCCACAAGTATAAAAATCTATTTTTATGCCTCCGTGAAGAAGTCTCGCCGGAGGCATTGTGTTTTTCGGGTTGTCCGTCCGTCCCACTTTCGTTCTCACGATAACTTAAGAACCGTTTGACGGATCATTTTCATTCTTGATACATGTGTGCATACTGGGGTGACAATGATCTGGTTAGATTTTGGGGTCACAGAGGTCAAGGAATAGGAAAAAATAGCTTGTTCTCATGATAACTCGAGAACCGTTGAATGGGTAATCTTCAAACTTGTACATTTGTGCATACCGCGGTGGCAATGATCCAAGAAGATTTTGTGGTCACAAGGAACGAGGGATGAAATACGAGGGATAATCAGTTATAAATTTCTTAATTTAGTTTGACTTTCTATTGGGTCTTCAAAATGGCTGGTTTTTGTGGATGACTCCATTCATTTTGGATCATGCACATGTTCATTTTAGATTGAGAAGAAATCACAATTTTGTTTGCAACATAAATGAGGACTGATCACCAGTTTGGTCCAGGCTGTTGAAAATGTTGATTTGGGTTGGATGTTTTGGTAAATTGGGAAAGATGATCTAATTGATTAATTAACTTTTACAGGTCTACTTTTGTGGTTGGTCTGACTTCAAGTTTTCCTCTTTTTTTTTTGGAACTAATTTGATAATCAGGATAGATCCAACTTTACACAAAAGACATGCTATGCAAAATCATGATATTCTGTATGTTTTCATGAAATACTTTGGCATATAACCTTCATGAATTATTCAAATTTTTGAGATAAAAAAAAATCAGGCATAATTCAGTCTTCACTGGATCATGGACTGTAAATGCTTGTTTGGTTTATAGGCCTGCAATAATTGACAAGGTATTTGTGACTATTGTTTGGTTCAATATACAAAAACTTTATTAATAAGGTATACTGGTAGTCAGATAGATTATCTGGTATTTTTCCTTCGTGGCTTCCTGTGGGATATTGTAACACCAGAAATATATGCATAATCATTTCTGTTTAATTCAAAAGCAGCATAAACACAAATCAGGACTCTACTAACTGCCCCAAAAGTTTCAAATCCTAATTATTCACAAATTCCCTTATTAAACCAACCCCAGTGTTAAAAGATAAGCAAGGATCCAATGCATCAGAAAGAGTTTCCAGAAAATCATCAATGTCATTTGTGACTCTTTAACGCATTGTGACATTGATAAGTTTGCATATCTATGTTTTACTTTCCAGAAGTCGTGACGTTTGTTTATGAAAATGAATAAACTCCAGAGTCTGCAGATTAAATTAAATAGCAATTTAATTTCATTTATACATTTGTACTTGGCTTGCAGTTTATATGGAGTCACAGAATATGAGCGTACATGTAGGTAAATAGGGAAATTACCACTTTGTTTAAACCCACTTTGACTAATGCTTGTTTGGTCTAATTCCATTACATCTACAATCAGTTTTAGATGTAGACCAGTCAAATTACCTTAAGGCTTAAAGGGGAAGTTCACCCTGGAATTATATTGGTCTTAAAAAATGAAGAAAAATAAAAAAAAAAATATTAGTGAAAGTTTGAAGAAAATCGACCAAAAAATAGCGAAGTTATGAATATGTAAACTTTTGATTCTGTGACGTCACGTGCGAGCAGCTCTCCCATTAGTTGTGTATGTAAATTCCATAAATTTGTCTTTTTGTCCTGGTTCTCGATAAAGGAATGGGTCAATTTGATATAGTCATGTATATGAACATATGTTTGATGGTATATCGACCGCACAGGTGACGTAATTATTTTCTTCTGAAAAAAAATGACATTTTATGGAATTTACACTACATAACAGATAGGAGATCTGCTCGCATGTGACGTCACAGAATCAAAACTTTGAATATTCATAACTTCATCATATTTTGGTCGATTTTCCCCAAACCTTCACTCATATTTTTCTTTTATTTTTCTGCATTTTTTAAGACCAATAAAATTCCAGGGTGAACTTCCCCTTTAATTGCCACTTTGCCTATTTGCCAATCTGTCTTATTGCCATTTCGTCTAATGTCCATTTTGTCTAAATTTCCTCTTGGCCGAACACCACTCCAGTTCCTGTAGCAAACTGGTCAGTACTGGATACCAAACATTCACTTGAGATGAAATTGACAGACAATTTGGCTATTAGATGGATTGGCAATGAGACAAAGTGTCCTGAGGACCAAGTGAAAATTAGACTAAATATGTATTACAATGTAGGATATATTAGACCAAATATTCAGGATTTCAAATAGGTTTAGCCCATGTGGCATTAGATTATAAGATAATTAGGCTAACAGGTTTTGAGGCACATGACCGTTTGTATCCATGGCATGAGTTGCAAGAGAGTGTTGAATAGACAGAGGACAGAGAGAAAGAGAGGGAGAGAGGCGCGGCGGCGGCAATATTTCGGGCTGCGTGCAATAGAAAGTCGGGGATGGAGAAGAATATTTGAGATTGGAAGTGTAGGAGAAATATAATACTTGATCATTTTTACAGTGCGCAAAACTCAATAAACAGAGCTTCAATGTTTGATAACAAGCCATTCCAGACGAAATTGCAATCACTGAATCCACCCAGCTATTGCCTTTTGTTCACTGCAGACATAGCCGCGGCGGGTATCTGCTCACTTCGCGGAAGACAACAATATGAGACAGACTTGCCAACCATGCAATGTCTTCCTTTTTCCGCGACGAAAATCCCCCACGTAACAAAAGCGTTACTCCGGTACAAAGGACGGCATTAGCCAGCCATGCCATCGCTACTAGATCTGTCATTTGCCTGTAGCTCACAAAAAAATCGTCGCGGAGCACAGACATAGTGCAAATGCTATGCGGGCAAATTGTCTCAATTTTGTTCCGCGAGGACCGATAGCCACCCTTAGCTTCAAACATAACATCCGCCGCTATTTCATTCAAAGTTGTTTATCTGACTTTTTATAAATCACGCGTTTCCCTGAGAACCATGTCAAATAGAGTTTGGTGTAATCTCGTCTATGCTAAAGAAAATAAAAACTAATAAAAAAAGCATACTATCAGAATATTTGCTTTGTGTGGAAATTGCTCCGTGTAAATTCCAAACCATATTAAACCCATAACCCAACAAGGCAACCAAGTAACAGGGCATACATGTCATGCCACAATTAAAAGGCGAGTTTCACATGAATGGCTTTGAAGGGGGAAATATGTAACGATAGAAAGAACATTATGAGCAGGATGGTTGAAGAAAATCCATCTTAATTTTCCAACGATCAGTTGAGATAAGTGCCCTTTGATCTTGTATATTTTATTTTTTTCTGCCTTAAAAATAGAAATAAATAAATAAAAGAATTTAAAAAAAATGCTAGGCGTGAACTTGTTTGGAGAGATTGATCAAAGAGGAAAGAAACCGAGAAAGGTTGAAATGAGAGAGACATAGGATGATAGAGGTTGAAGATTTATTAAGGGGTCCGGTACATTCGATGTAGAAAGTCGACGGAAACGGAATGAGGAGACATCTCATGTTTGCGTGCGGTCAATAGCAGCACCAAGAGAAAGCCAGGCAAAAACATTGACAAAATATTTACTAGTCTCTTCTCTGCACCACAGGTAACCTTGGGCATTTTGTTATAAAAGCCATGGATACGTAATTGAGCTATACTAGCCCATAACTAAAGCTAAGAAAGGGCATTAATATTTAGGAAGCGTAAGCATATAACGAGGCTCAGTGAGCCTGTTGGTAATAGCCTTTATTTTTTTGGGGCGGGGGCGGGCGCGCAGACGCATAGCTTGGACCGGGGGGTCGTAGTGCGTCGACTTTAATTTATTTTTCCTGCCATTTTCAAATTACATTTGTCACATTGATAGAACTCCAATACATGCCATTGTGACCGTTCATATTTACAGCGTTATAAGATTATTAGTTGGCTTGATCTCTCGTGTATCCAGCGCGAAAAGCGGATAAGAATCCAGAAAAATCACCTTAAATCCTTTTTTATAATCAAAATGAACAGACGACATTTCCAAATAGTCATATGGACCGAATGCCCCGCCCCGACATCGAAGGGATCTTCCTGAAAGTGACAATCTGACATATCGCACAACGCCAGAGACCTGCCACAACTGCTTTGAAACAATATCGCGAAGGTTGGCGCGGACAATACATCCACCGAACCGTTTCTTCAAGGGCCAAACCGCAGATCGATTTCCTTTTGTCCGCTTTTACCGCATAAGCAGCACGAATGCTAAGACCTTGCGAATGGATTCATGCATGGAAGATGTTTCGGATGGTTCGGAAATTGAGGGTCCAGATGCGAGATATCGGCCGACCCCCCAACGAGCTCACGCAGCGGCGATACGGAGGGAGGAGGCGGCGGGAAGACGCGCACCACGCGGCGGAAGATACGCGCCGCGGCCGCGTGGCTTCCAAGAAGGTGAAGACTGTCGACTCGACGGGGTCTGTCTGGAGTGGAACTATAGGCGACTAGAAAGCTAGCCTATCGTGCGGAGTTTATGTGTTGCATGCGTTTGTTTGTAGACCTCGAAGAATCTTTCAATTTCCCACATTCCCCTGGCCCCGGCCTGCATGCATAATCGGGTTTCCACAAGGGCCAAGACCAAACAATGCCCCATTGATCGACGAGGGGAGCGCCAGCGGGGGCGTGGGCGTCAATTCAAAATGAAAAAAAAGCACATGCTATTCTTTAAGGCCCAGGTTTGTTATGGCTAACATGAGACAGGCTACCACGCGGAGTCTAACTTGCTGCTCACATCTAACAGTTAGATCAAACATGCATATCTGCTGAGCCTTACTTCAGCGAGACTAACTGTCTTAGCCTTAGGGGACGGGGTGGTCTAAGCGGCACACAGCAAACCACCAATCCTCATTTTCTTCATGTGTGTAGTCCCGGGGGCGGTGTGGCCGGGGGGGGGGGTAAGGCGTGCAAGGGGCCCAAAATGAGAAAAAGTGGCCTTGTTGAGAAAGCTAGGGAAGAAACCCAAAAGGGGGGGGGGGCGGGGAGGAAACTAAGGGGTGCAAAATTGACCTTAACATAAATCAACCTAAAGTTTAGGGGTGTCTGCGTTTGCCGCTATACCGGTATTGACAAAAACTAATTGAATCTGAAAAAAATTAAAATGGGGGACAAAAATCTGATTCATCGACTGAACTGTACCCCCCTATGGCTTATATGACCTCGGTTGATATTTCAATTCAACACTCGAGTTATAAATTGAAATAACTGATAAAAAACGAAGGAAAAAGAGATGGGGGGATAAATATTCTGGTTCCCAAAATATTGGACAAAGCCGTTTTTTTTTTTTTTTGACAACCTGAAATTGCAAAGTTTTGCCTAACAACATAGCAACAACTTACATGGATGTAAACTGGATTCCAAATTTGGTAGTTCAGTAGGCCTATTGTTGGAATACCTCGTTTATGTTCCAAGGGGGAAAAAAAAAAACATCCATAACCTTGTGAACAGGTGACTATTAAATATCAAGCGATAAAAATGTATAATGTATGATGATGCAAACGGCTGAAACAAGTGGCATGGTCACAAGAGAAAGAAATCAATTGATTTAAATGCATTCCTGACGTTAGATGTTCAGAGCTGAGCAAAAAGGTTATATTTCATGCTTTCTCTTGTAAGGAGTCATTTGGTTTAGCTTTTTCAAATATTTTGGCCATGTTAATACTCCATAGGGTTGGTATCTCTCAGGTTACGTTGCAACAGACTATAGTCCTGGAAGAGTAAATAATTTTTTTTTTTTTTAAATGTGGCTCATGCTCAATGTGCTCACTATTTTCACATTATTCACTGTCTGGTTCGTGAATTTTTCTATGTTTTCAGGTAGAGGTCTTTATTTTCAGGTCCTGGTGTTCCTTCGATTAATGACTAGCTGGGCTAACCTTTCCTCCTATTTTTTTGTATTGCAGGTCAAGATCAAGATCTCGTGGAAGATACAGGTAGGCCCCAAGACATATGCAGGGCTAAACAACGACTTGTTTAATATATATAATGTAGTAATTGCAGTGATCCCCTATATTATTTCATGCCAGGTTCTTGTAGGTCCAGTTTCCTGTCAAATATTATTTTAGAAGAGAAATTTGTGTAGAACATGCCCTTGGTTATAGTTCTAGTGTTCAAAGGATTCTTAACATTTTGTGTGTTTTTGTGTGTATTACATGTACATGTTCTGTTTAGATTGTGAAATTGATGTATTGACCTTGTTGTAACGTTCCATTAATATCTTGGAACCACCTACATGTATGCTTCAAACTTCAATGGCTAATATACATTGAGATGATATCTGATTAGGATATTTTACTAATGATGCCATGTAGCATCAGGTCAATGTCTGAAATTGTAGTGTGGATAGATCAGACTTAACATTTTGTCTTTATTTTTCTTTCTAGATCTCGTTCAAGATCTCCACGCAGACGAAGGCGCTCTTACTCCCGTTCTCGAAGTCGATCAAGATCTAGGAGTGCTTCGCCCCACAAACGTCGTCACAGGTCACGCAGTAGCAGGTCACACAGCAGAGGTGGATCCCACTCACCACGTAGATCTGCTTCACCGGTACAGAGACGAGATCGAGATGACTCGCGTTCCAGATCAAGGTCTCCAGACGAAGAGGAGTAGACTAGCTGCCATCGGAAGCAATTAACCATCGCTTTTTGATATACCCTGATGTTGACTGTTTGACATTCTGCCATGCAAAGAGGATTCAGTTTCCTGTAGAAAGGCCATTGTATCTTCCAAGAATAGATGCAGTAGATGAATGGTAAATGTCTTCTAGGCTTCTGTCATTTTAATCATCATTTGAGATCGGTTGTTTTTGTGATCATTGCTGGTGTTTTGGACAAAACTGCAAATCATCCAATATCTTAATTCTTCTCTTTGCATCCATTTATCTATTCTTAAAGTTTTGTTTGCTTCTAATTAAAATTTTCAAGATGCATTTGATTCATCAAGTGCCAAATTTGGAATGCTTTACTGCAATGTTAGCTTTAGAAACTATGTGAAACTGGACAAGTGACTTGTTTGAATGATCCTTTTTGTTACGGGATCATGCCTTACTTTTAAAGTTCATTGAATTGAGAAAAGTTCATAAGACTTGTCTTGCAAGTTTATCTTTTATTTCATCGTTGTGTTATAAGGTCTAGGTCTTCGAAATTGAAGAAAAGATATTTCAGAGACATCAAGAATGTATAATCAGGCCCTTCGTATACTGAACCTTAGACTTTGGGGGGGGGGGGAGAAGGCCCTAAGACGAGTATTTTAGGGATTTCTGGGGGGCATAATTTGAAATGTATAAAGGAAAATAGTTTTGCTGTTGTGTATCTTATTCCTTCTATGTTCTGCATGTTTATAAGTATTTTTCTTTTATTTTGATTTTCTGTGTCTTGTCAAAATGTATGTCAGCATATCTCCTTGTTTTTAACAGGTTTCTCAAAAGGTATAATGCATGTTTTGAAACCATTTCATTCATTACTGGCACATGGGCAGGGTTGTAAAAAAAAGTATCACTTAGTTTTATCTTACAGATTCAAACTTCTCATTCACATAATGAAATGGTGTAAAATAAATCATTTACAAAAAGGACTTCATATTCAAATGCACAAAATACACCCAAAGAAGTATTGCCTAGCACAATGAGCTTTTTGAGCACTAAGAGAGGGAGTTACATGTATCTTTCTTTGAAAATTTCTCAATTACCCATAGATTTGTTGTATGCTGTACTTTGATGTATCCATTTTTAAAAGTGAACTCTATTTCCCTCCCCATTGCTTGAATGGATTGACTTATAATGCAGGTGTTTTTTTCACTAAAGCTAATGAAAAACACATGTTCATTTTATTTTCTCATTGACTGCTCACACCATGATGTTGATATAAAAATATTGTACAATATGTTCCAAAGGTATATGTACAGTCAACCTTGCGTAAGTCATATACATGTAGCTTGCTTAAATCAAGAGTCTTTTGATATCATCTTCTCCATTCTTTTGTTTTTAACCCGTATTAACTCAAAGCTTTTTCAGTCCAAACAGATTTATCTTAGGCAAGGTTGACTGTATACACCTATTCCAAGTATATTGATCTTGATTCTAAAATATCTTATAATCTAGCTTTACATTGCCATGAAATTAAACCTGTGCATGGTCCCTACAATTGTTGACAGGGGGAGGGGGTCTGGAACAAAATATTAAGGGTGTTTAGCTTGTTATCGGGTGGATGTTTGCATTATAACTCTTTACCCCTGTCTTGGGCCTTGGGAAATTGCTTATGAAGCATTCAAAAGATGCCCTTTCCGTCCAAGCTACCTTCTGAAAGTCCTTCGCTTAAAGTAAATCTGTACCTCTGTTCTTTTATTGTTTTACCCTATGGGGTTCAGTGGGAAAGAATAATACAAGTCATTGAATAAAAGTCCTTCTTTTTTATGTTAACTCTAGATATTCTTATTGTTTCCTTTTACATAGGCAGGAGTTATTGCCTGAAAGTAGAGGAGTTGTTGGTGCTGTAAAAGGGGGTGTTAGGGAATGCAGTAAAAAGGAGAGGCAAAGCTGCTATCAGTCAGTGTGTGCAGTGCTGCTGCTTAGTATGGTGCACATCAGTAGAAAGCTGTGTTAGCAGACCATGTGCAGCTGTGTACGGCACTCACTGGGGGAGAAGGAAGTGTTGGTGGTGAAATTGGAGTCAGAGCAAAATTGCAGAAAATGGGAATGCTGTCGTGTTAGCTGAGCAGTTGTTCGGCACTGAGCAGAAAAAAAAGCTGTACGACACCAATTTCAGGCACTAGGAAGGGAAGGAGAGAAGGTGAAATCAAAGAGGAAAATAAACCAGGAAAAAAGGAGATAATTTTAGTTAGATTTCGGACCTTTTTCAGAATTTGAAAAAATTAAAGCTCGGCAGCAATAGAAAGTGCTGATAAGATGGAAGCAAGTTTTTGAAATAGATTTTAGTATGAAGTGGGTCTTGCCACAACATATGAAGAACCTATTATTTATAAATTTTATTAGTTCTGGACCTCATCGACAAGGCTTTTGTTTAGCATTGGGGTGTAAGACGTAACAAATTGACTGGGGAACCTTCTGTTATATTGGGAGTGGACTGTAATCTTGAGTGTGCGTTTGTGTGATCAATGTGAATACAGATTGACCCGAAAAATTTGCATAGAAAATACAACTGTTTGATATCTCTGTTAATTCGGAAGGGGGAGGGGTGGCGACAGTACAGGTTGGGATTTCATTGTGATTGTACAACCATGGAAATGGGTGGAATAATGAAACCTGAATAATCCTTTTAAAAAAACCCTCATTTGGGGGTAGGTGTGGGATGTGAAATGTTTATCTTATTTCTATATCAAGGTTTCTTCATAGGGAAGCCTTGATATAACATTATCTTTATCTAAGCAGGTGAATGACGAAGAACTAGGATGCTTGTACTAGCTATAATTACCAATCCATTCCAGTCTGAGCTTACGGATATCAACAGGGAAGAAAGACAACTATCCGGCCATCAAGTGCATATCAATTCCATATTATGGCTAATATGGAAGTAAACAATGGAAGCTTTTCACCCAAAAAAAAAACAACAGTGGTGGCTTCTTTAATCATGACTTTCAAACCTCTCCTCACAACTTATAGTAGTCGGCTGAAACAAAGCATTTCAAGTTACGTTCAGCCTGTCTACCAAGAGCTTTCAGAGTCATGCATGAAGAAGCTAAGGGTGGTATCTCACTTCGACGGAATAGAATGTATTAGAGATGTCTCCGAGATGTCTCCGCGACAATTTTCAAAAACTGTGACAAAGCAATTTCAAAGATAGTTCAAAATAGTTTCCGCGACTGATGAAACTATTTTTGAAAATTTGTCGCCGAGACGTCTTGGAAATGTTTCAGGAGTCGTGTAAACAACTTTGTGACAGTTCTTTGAAAATGCTTTGTCACAGTTTTGGGAAAATGTCGCGCAGACGTCTAATACTTTCTATCCGTCGCAAAGAAGTGAGATACCACCCTAACATTACAATTTTATTTGTCAAAAAGATTCCATTGTATACCTCTCAACCTCGGAGGCAGCACCACGACATGATGATTCGTAAACTCCCTTTTCATCATTGTATGCATGGGATGGGGTGTTCTTAAAAAGTTTCTGACACAAATTTGGGACTGTTTCAAAAGCATCCATCAGGCAAAATTCAAACCAGTGACGGATACAGGATAGGGGGGACAGGCCCGATAGGGGGGCGCTGCCAAAATTTTCCGACTTAAACATGTACAGTCAATGAGCGGTTTCCAAATTATGGGGGGGGGCACGTCCCCTGCGCCCCCGACTGAATTTGTCACTGCAAACCAATGCTTTGCTTTAATGCTTAAAATCAACTACAAAATGAAACCTTTCCAGATGATAAATTTATTACCTTTCCCCGTATTGCTTAAAATGACACATAACCATATACATCATGATGTCCTGAAATTATTCCAATTATTAAAGTTCCAATAATATAGCATTTACACTTGTCATGTGTGTATACTTACCAGATTGTATAGAATTTGGATGTGTAAGGGTATCTTGGAAGCACTGTGATCAGGAATGTATGCAATGGCAATACAATCGACCTTGCCCAACTCAAACTCGCATTGAAATTCAGTACTGAAATTATTTCTTCTGTCCGAATTGATTTGACTTCTTCAAGGTTGACTGTACAGTCTACTAATGTTATATTGAGCATGGATACCAAAATACGTCGTTTTAATGAGGCAGTTCTCCCAGTGTCTATTTCAAATTGCAAATGAGTTCAGTTCAGCATAGGATGATTTCATTGTTCCTACGTAATTAGCTTGGTCACGAGCGCAATATTACAATGATAGTAGGGTTGGGCAAATAATTACTTTTTTCTGAGAAGTTATTTCAAACAAGTGACTTCTATAGTCAAATTTGATGTAGAATCCAAAAATGACAATTATTTTTGTGTACTATGATGTCTGACGTCGCTAAAGTGCAAAAAACCAAAATAGTGTATTTTGCCCATTCATCACACACTTTATAGGTATAAACCGGTTTTATTTTGTTTCTTTATGGATTTTGATGGGTTAAAGGCTCAAATCTGACAATTTTATCATGACCTAATGTACCTAGTATGTGTTATAGGTGTTATTTAGTGATTTTGATATGAGGTGATTTTTGCTCGATATTGACTGAAACCAACTACCAAACTACACTAACAGTCAACTAAGGTAGGATTAATCATGTTGGATTAATCATGTTGGGTTCCCTGACACCCAAAAGCCATATAAAACGGTATTGAAAGTGGTTTATACCTATAAAAAGTGTGATAATTGAGCATAATACGCCATTTTGTTTTTTTGCACTTTAGCGACGTAATACATCATCGTATGCAAAAATAATTGTCATTTTCAGTTTCTACATCGCATTTTACTATAGAAACAACTTGTTTGAAAAAAAAAGTCGAGATTCGCCTAACCCTAATGATAGTGGAGTGTTACAGTCGGCTATCATTGTGATGAGGGCCCCAAGCATAATATCAATTTGGTTCGTTCATATTTGTAATTGGATGCCAGAGAATTGCTATTTTTGGAACCCTCATGTCCATGCTTGTGATAACAAGAGAGGACCCTATCTTGGATGTGTAGTGGTGATGTTATGTTAAAAGAAGGCATGGACTTTTCCCCTTCTTTTTGCAGCCTCTGAGAATAGAGAGTGATAAGAGAGAGGGATGTTTGAGCTCCGACAAAAAAAAAAAAATATGTTTCATATATTTCTCCAAACGGGGTTAGTTTATATCTCTGGCAAATTAATGATTGCCAAAAACTCAGAGAGCAAATCAACTAAATTCATTCATTACAGAGTACAACTTATATTAGAATTGCATAACAAGTCACTTAATCACGATAACAAAAATTCTAAATTGTTGCAATAATATTTGCATAATGTTCACAACTCGTATTAGAATAAGTCGAAATAACCTTGGAGAAAAGAAGAAGGTCGAAGTTCAGCGCCCCTTCAGTAACAAAGGGGGACTGAAATTAATTATGAAATGATATTTTTTCATGTTTTTTTTTGCGAGAGGTGGTAGAGTATGAGTAATTTGGGTTCTGAACCTTGACCCAAAACGGGACAAAATTGCAAATAACTCTGACTTTCCCGTTACTCAACAAGTATCCGAGGAAAATGCACAGAGATGCTGGCAGCTGAAGAGAGATCGAGACGGAGAGAGTGAGATTAATAGATAAAGAAAGAGAGGCCGATGGAGGAGCGAGAGTAAAAGACAACCACACAGAAAAAAAAAGAAGAAGATTAAGAATAACAGGGGCCGCGGAGCCAGGAGGCTAGGGGCAGTAACCCCCTCCTACTTGTTTATGTTTTTTTTTTTCATCAAACGTGTACAAAAACATGAAAATTACCATGTAGATTTGTCATAAATTTTTGCCTGTTCAGCCCCCCCCCCCCACACACACACTCTTCAGGCGGTCATCCGTTCACGTATGCTTGTTCCCGATTTCTCCGGGAAAAGGGGTATATTTTAGGGGCTCGAGTACGGTAGGGGAAAAAAAATCCTGAGATTATTGAAATAGGGGTCTTTCATCATTTTCCCCCAGCTTAAGGGTTGTTTTCAATTCTTCAAATTCCGAAATACTGCCGAAAGTGGTCCAAAACTTGTGAAAAGGGGGTAATTTGGCTGGCTTCCCCTCCAAAAGCACGAAATAGGGAGTAATTTTGACACGGCTTCCTATAGAACAAGCATATACATGTATGGTTGGCCCCCTGAATGGGCGGGGGAGGCGTGCCTTCAGCTCAGCCCCTCCACTTTCAAAAATTCTCCGTGGCCCCTGAATATAGACCACAGAGACAAAGGATATAGAGAATATGTAAATGGAGGATAATTTCACAACTGATAACAAAGAACTAAATATTTGTTGCAATTGCTATGAAATCCAATGACTTCGCCGCAGCTAGGATGTATAGGGCCTATACTGCAGTAGGCCTTAGTTTTTACAGGTCTCCTTTCCTATTTTGATCCCGTGGTTAAATCTTCAAATGAGAATTCCATTTATGGGTGTTGGTAGGCCTAATTAATCAAGTATTTCATTTGTAGCCTATATGTCAGAGAAACAATATGTAAACATTTCAGTTCTTAATTTATGTAGTGCGTGAATTTTATTTTTCATACTGAAAACTGCCCAAATGAATCGATAATTGATAATCATTGCCAACATCAAAATTTGTTTCCAATTCATCAAAAAAACTTTAACAAATTTTAAAAATAGTGAGAGAAAGAGAGAAAAATATGGATTTTTGATGGATATGTAGCAAATTTAATATTATTATGATGAATAGGCCTATACTGGGAGAACAAGATAAAAGAGCAATACAGACATTGAAGAAAATTCTGAGAAAGCAATATTATAGAGAAGCCTAATATGGTGTCTATAAATAAAGTCTATGGCCCGTATTCTCAAAAGCCGCCTAACTTTAAGACTAGCTTAAATCAGTGGTTTAACTATGGCTTGCTATAAAAAATTTAAAAAAATAAATAAAAATGGAATCAATCTGCGCATGTTCACCTTCAGCTGATTCTGGAATCGTGTTTTAATTAATTGTAGGGGAAACTTTTGTATTTATCATTCCCAAGCAGTTTTTGATAGTTTCATTACAAAAAACTTATGATGAATCGAACATCTACTATTCGGGATTGAGTCCCTTTTAACAAGCCATAGTTAATCCACAGATTTAAGCTAGGCTAAAAGTTAGGCGGCTTTTGAGAATATACCGGTAGGCCTATACTTTTTCTTTTTATACTTTTTTCTTTTTATAAGCCAAATTTTTATTGCATATAGGCTTATGTTTTTTATATGACAGACGACCTACAAACAACCAAAATATGGTATTTTTACCTGCCTTTTCTGTTATTTATGAAATTATAGAATTGAAAAGCAATTATCTTCTTCATCGAGATGAATATACTGGAATAAACATTGGTATTATTATTGTTTTTGGAGCCGTGGGAAAAAATCCAATCAATCAGGAATGTATAACGAGATCACGTGACCTTCAATTAGCCAATGAACGAACGATCTAGTCACTTCGATACCGTACACAAAATTATGGAGGCGATGAGCAACTAATATCATTGAATTCCGTTTTGCGAAATGTACCGGTAAGGAATAATTAGTTACTATATTGCAGTAGAATAACCGTTATATTTGCTTTTATTTTGTTAAACTTGTTTTCTTGAAACATATGAGGATATTGGCAAAACAGCATGTCATGTTAATTCCGCCGGCTGCAGCATTTTCAAGGGGGTGTTTGACACATTAATATCCCCCCGTGTCCACCCGGCGCGTAAACTGCTACCGAGGTCCACTGCTCCAGTTCGCAGCTGCTACAAAAGGAAGTCTAGCCATGTTTAGTTTGTACTTTAAGTGTAAACTGAAAATGTCGGTGTTGTGATTTTAACTTTTTTTGTGTGTGTGAGAATCTGAGATATTATCGTCAGAACTTAAAGTTCGAATTTTGATGTGAGTGTTGATAAACCACGAGATTCGAGAACCATGGAATCGCCTTCACCCAAGATTAAGAATAATGAACTAACGACAACGTTAACGTTAAGCAGTAGAGAGGTGCCAGTCCATTAAAAGAAGAGCATAGATGTCTAGTTCTGTATTTAAACAACCATGTTGTTTTAATGCAGGTCTACTTGACTAAGTTCAGTTTAAGTTGTATTTGATGGAAGGAACTGAAGCTGGATCGAGTGCTTCATTTCATCATTTACCTCCAGGCTCCAGTTCAATATCAGCCATTCCACATAACTCGACATCCAGTGCTAAAAATGTCAAATATAACCATTCACAAAAAACTGTTCAGGGGTAGAAGTTTAACTTAAAACAAAATTGTTAGATATGGAAAAATATGTAAGAAAGAGTTTTACTGTATTCCCTAACTGTTAAGGTGGGCTCACATGATGCGACTTACTGTGATGCGATTTTTCAGGAAAACTTTAATATAATATTTGACACAAACATTCAAACAAGGAAATTCATATTGTCCAAAGTTGTGGGTATTCCTATAAATACCAAAATTGAAATTCAAGGCGATTGCGAACCTTCTTCTCTACAACAAATGTATATAGATTCAAATTGTTTCCATATCGCAATGACGTCACACCGGTCTTGTGATTTTAAGATAATTTGACCTTTACTCCTAATTAAAGGCTCCCATTTGAACAAGATTTAGATTGCATTGTTCCTCTTAACTTTGCATGTTTCAAATGTAGCATAATTAATGCAAACTATCTTTTGTTTAAAAAAATTGCACCACAGCAAGTTGCATAGTGTGAGGTCACATAGTGTGAACTCGCCTTTACCTTTGTTCATGAGATCTAGAGAGAAAGAAATAATTTTGCTTATTTTTAAAGTAATTTCTTTTTCTGTATGTAGAAATGTCTATGTGATAAATAATTAAAATTTAAACTGACAGAATTAGAATAGACTTTAATGAAAAATTCCAGTTTATTCCTGCAAAATAAGAGAGAAAAAATAAGATTTTTTTTTTCCATGTAATATAATTACCTGTATGTAAGGAGATGCAATATTTGCGGTAAAGGTAAAGGTAAAGGTAAATATAAGACAAACACAAATCCAACCCCTAAAAAAAAAAATCAAAATTAAATAAAGATAAAAGAACCCATGTATTCTGTATTCATGTACATGTATGTATGTGGGCTTAGTTTTGTCCACAAAGGACTGGGAATGCATGTGATGTATGAAAATAGTGAACATCCACACTCTTTGAGTATGAATAAAGAAAAACCTTGAATTATCAACATGACTAAAGACCTTAACAATGAGTTTTTCGTCTTCAAATGAAAATTATTTGTAGCAACCATGCTTGACATTCTCACTATACTGGGTTATGTAATAAAATACAATAGTGAATGACTAAAATAATATTGACCTAGATCTATACTTTCAAATGAGAATTATTTGCTGCGATCACTCTGAAAACCTCGCTTTACTGGGTTTCATAAAAGCAAACCTTGAATGATTCAAAGACATTAAAAATGAGTTTTTCATCTTCAAAAGAAAATGATTTGTAGTAAACATGTTTCACAATCTCACACATTGTAAAAGAAAACCTCGAGTGAATAGTTCAAACGATAATAAGGAGTGTTTCATCTTCAATGAAAACAATCTGAGGCAACCACACTTGGCAATCTGGCTCATGCCATGGCTACCTGAGCCTTCAACAATCGATAAAGAACAAAATCTTAGAAAAAAAAAGAAAAAAAGAGTGAATCTTATCTCCCGGCATGCTGTCTCCTAAAGATTAGTGGGAGAGGTACCCCCAATAAGAACTTGATAACTCTACCTCTGCAAACCTCTTCATGCAAGATATGCAGACTGTTCAGCTCTGATAAACTAGGAGTAGTGTGAATTTTGGCTGCACATAGAACCTTGTAGAATTGTTTTTAAAGAAAGGCACTGCACATTTGCACACCTGACCTACAATGTACTGTCCAAACAGTATGACAATACAACAGATGATGTACTGTACTCATCAAGAATAAGAAAGAAGAATAACATAAATTGAAATAGATTAAATTCAATATTGTAAGAATCTGGTGTTCTATTTCACACAATTTAAAGTGGTATTAGGATTTCATTCCTCTTTTGATAATAGAATATTATTTGTTCTTATCAACAGATAAAGGAAGAGCAGCTTGAGACACTAAAGGATTGAATACAAGAACGCACATTGTAATCTGGATACCCAGAGAATAAGCAACCAAGATGTGGGCCTCTAATGGGAGCTTTGCGGACAGGGAGATAGAGCAGTAAGTACAAAATCAATTTTCCCATTTTTCTTTATTTTGAAACATTCTTAGATATTTAAACGTATACATGTACACAACACTAAACTTCAAATTTAAACTGAATAAATTGAAAAATTAAAATTATTACATAAAAGTTTGTCTTTTCTACTTTGTTCGTAAGATTTTTTCTCGACAATGAGATTTAATATGAATGTTTCCGGTCTGAATGTATTTCATTTATTAGTTGAGCAAGATCTTGATGCAACAATGAATTCTAAAATAGGAAATCAATCTAATCAGTTTAAATTTGTAATACATATAAATTGTAAGAAGTGATTGTCATATTTATTGGGAAAAAAAAAAAATTGTTTTACAATTATTACAGTAAACGTGAATACACTGTTGTACATCCTCACTGTGTCAGTTGTGCATGTACATTAAAATACAGCTGAATACACATTGTTTACTCGCACAATAGATTTAATTTATTATAGCATTGTATAGGAGGCTATCTGTTCCTATAGAAACAAGTTGCAAACATGAATGCTTTTGATATTGCATAAAAGATTGATTACTTAAGATACATTGAGCGTAAATGAGTGGAGCCTTTACATACATGTACATTTATCATCTGGAGTGCCTATCATTTGTTTTCACATTTTCTTATTGTTCCTAGGCAATAGGCATATTCTCTATTTTTTTTAATGCCTCCACCACTGAAGGTGGTGCCGGGACATCATTTTTTTGGTTGTTCGTTCGTCTGTCCCGTTTGCTCGTTATTGCAATATCTCAAGAATCACTAGAGATATGAACTTCAAACTTGGGATAGTATTTATCACCATAGGAAGATAATCTTCTTAGGTTTTGGAATATATGTACATTGTAGGTCAAAAGTTAAGGGTAACTAGGTCAACTTATGAAATTCTATGTATTAGTCCGTTATCGCGATATATCAAGAACCGCTTGATATATGAACTTCAAACTTGGCGATAGTATGCATCGTCATAAAAAGATGATCTGAATGGATTTTATAGTATGTAGGTCAAAGGTCAAGTGTCACAGAGGTCAACCTATGAAATTCTGTCTATTGAGTTTGTTGTATCGCGATATCTCAAGAACCACTTGAGATATGAACTTCGAACTTAATCTTATGTATGGCCATAGGAACACGGTCTGATTAAATTTTGGCATGTGTAAGTCAAACGTTAAAGGGTCACAGAGATTTAATTATGAAATTTAGTGTATTGAATTCATTATTGAAATATCTCAAGAACCATTTGAAATATACACATTTAAATTCACGGATAGTACTGGAAGATGATCAGATTAGATTTTTGGGTATGGAGGTCAATGGCACAGAGGTTAACTCATGAAATTATTTGTTTTACAGGGCCGGCGGAGACGGGGGGGCCTGGGGGGGCCGGGCCCCCCCCCCCACCTTTTTGCCAGAAATTTTAATATTTTCTAAGGGAAAAGAGGGAAAAGAAAGAAAAAGAAGAGCGGAAAGGAGAGGCAAAATGTGTTTGAAATACATTACCTTCGGGTTCATTAGTAGCCATTTTTTTTTTTCTGCTCGCGCATCGCGCTCGCAAGGTTCTCTCAATAAGGCACATTGACTGATCCCTTATGTCCCATATTCATGATATTAGTAAAAATATGTAAATTTTTCTACTCACACTTGGCCCTCGCAATTTATTTTTGTTAAAAGTGAGGTGATCTTGACCCACAGAAGAATTCAAACAAAAAGAAATAAAATGGAAAATGTACGTAAAATATACAGTGTCATAAGCCAAAATTTTCAGCTCGCGCTTCGCGCTCGCAAATTCCTCTTAGAAAGACTGATTCCTGACGTCGCAAAGTGAAGTGATGGATGTCAATCGAATTTCAAAATCTAGAATACACTACCTTCAGTTAATTATAAGTAAAAAATTTTCGGCTCGCGCTTTGCGCTCGCAAACTTTTCTTTAAAAAGCTCATTGACTGATACCTGGCGTCCCCGCAAATAAGTAATGTTATGTAAAATTTTCTGCTCGCGATTTGCACTCGCAATTTATTTTAGTTAAAATGAAGGTGATCGTTACCTAGCTAGTAACAAAATTCAAACAAAATACATAAGAGTAGAGGGGGAAATGTGCGTAAAATATACGGCCTTACTTGTGTCATTATAAGCCCAAATTTTCAGCTCGCGCTTCGCGCTCACAAATTTCTCTTAGACGGGATGATAATTTTCAAAATGTGTCGAGAACACACTACCTTCAGGTCATTATAAGCCAAAATTTTTGGCTCGCGCTTGCAAATTTCTCTAGAAAAGATTATTATACTCGGCTGACCCCTCACTTCGCGCTCGAATATGGTCTGCTCAAATTTCTCTCAGAAAGACTGACTCCTGACATTGAAAAGTGACGGTGATGGGATGTAAATTTTCAAATTAGGGTGCTTTCGCTGGACTACGGAGGAGCTAATCTAGAACGTTAGCATTATGAAAGGCTTTATTTTCAAAATAGCTCAAACCCAAACTCCTGCATACTGTTAGTACAGGAAAAAGAGTGTGTAAAACTGGTATTTGCTAGAAACGGCTGGCAAGCGTTTAAATTACAAGTTTTCATGTGCACAAATGAGGGTTTCCCTTAGCTACAAGAGATAGCTCCCCGTTGTCAAAATCCACAACGCTATTTTGGGGAAATGTACGTTCTCCCGAAACGTAGAACGTATAGGTTCTCAGCGGAGAACGTAAGTCAGTTAGCCAATAAGCGAGCGCTTTAATAGGAATGTATACTGGCATTTCCCCCTTTGCTAAAAACATAAAAGAAGCATACTTTGATTTGACTAATCATAAAGGCTGGGCGGTAGGTTATTTCTCTTCATATCAGCAATGTTTTAGGTCAGCTGTTATACGCATAGACGCATTTGACACAATAAAAACTTGGTATGAAAAAAAAAGAACTAGATATCCCCAGTAAAGAAGCCTTTGGATTGAATTCGTATTGCAACAATAGACGTTGAAAATACAGGCACTGCCGCGCGCCATTGACATATCCTTTATGCAAGATGACAAAAGCGGGATTTGATCGCATTCTGCATACTTTGTAAGTTCTTGTCTCGTATACAGTGCGTCCCAAGAAAGAGTAAACCCAACTTTGAGACCCTCATATTTAAGACTTGTATGTCTTATGTGTTTGATTATTAGGGATATGTATTTCTTTATTAAATTATCATGACGAAGAGTAAGGGTAGTATCTCACTTCGCAGAAACTACTTTGAAACTCATGGAGACTCATGGTTTTCTACTCATGATTACTCAGATCTGTCAAGAGCATAGATCATAGTACTATCTCTTTTATGGTGGCGTACCAGGGGGGGGGGGGGGTGGAGGGGAGGGGTGGCATAACCAGTACTTGCAGAACCTTGGACACTTTCTCCAAGTTTGCCACAAGAAACCCTGGCTTCTAGGGCATTCATTCATTTGTTTTAGGTCAGTCCTCCTGGTCTATCATTCATTCAAGGGACAAAATATTTAAAAAGACTAATTAATTGTAGTTGTTGCTTTTGCTCAAACTTGGTATATATACTATCAGACATTATTTTACGATTTTTCTAAACCTAAGTGCTCAGTCGACGTTACAATACACTTGTACGTTTTGTATAATTGAATATAGAGTGACTATTTATGATAAATAACATCAAAGTCACAAAACATTTCAATGTGACAGATGCTTTTTAAAATTAGTTGTTTTTTGTGTGTCGCACTGTATATCAAAGCCCTATATAGTGATTGAATGTGCGTAAATATACAGGCCTTTGCATCATTGTAAGCCAAAATTTTCACCTCGCTCCTTCGCTCTCGCAATGTGTCTCAGATGGGATAACAATTATCAAATGTGTACAGAATTCACTATCTTCAGGTAATTATAAGCCAAAATTTTCGCTCGCGCTATGCCGCTCGCAATGTGTCTCAGATGGGATGACAATTATCAAATGTGTACAGAATATCACTACCTTCAGGTAATTATAAGCCAGCTCGCGCTACATGTACTGTAACCGCTCGGAAATTTCTCTAAAAAGTTCATTATACTGACCCCTGACTTCGCGCTTGAATATGATCTGCTCATTCACAAAGCAAAGGGGCACTTTTTCACATTTCGAACCGCCCCCCCCCCCCCCCCCCCCCGTAAAATCCTATATTCGGGCCTAATATGCTCGCATGATTTTTTCTAATATACTGTGCCCCCTCACTTTTGAAAACGCTCCGCGGCCCTGTTTTAAGGGCGGGAGGCGCATAGATTGTAGGAGACGATTTTTTTTATGCCTCCGCCACCGTGAGGTGGTGCCGGAGGCATCATATGTTTTCGGGTGTTCTCCTCGTCCCGTACGTCCCGCTTGCTCTTTTTTTTTAAATATAAATTCCTATTATTAAAGCTGTCTGTCTTTTTATCCTCTCTCTCTCTCTCTCTGAGCTCTCTCTTTCTTTCTGTCTCTGTCTATGTTTTGCTCTACTCTTTTTAATTAACTTCTTGTTTTTATTTCTTTAGGGCCTACCCAAACAAGTTTGGAGGACCACAGCCCCTGCCTTCAATCCCCTCCTCCCAGACTCCACAGCCCAGCTTTGATAATGCCTTAGTACCTGTAGGTGGGCGTCGGTCCCAGCTCTCACAGCTCTCACAGCTGCCTGGGGGTCAGCTGGACTACCAGACTGGGAGGATACAGCAGATGGAGAACAGACTGGGTGTGGCTGAACAGTCTAACAGAGCACTGCTGGAAGAGGTCGTCAGGTTACAAGGTAAGATTGAAATGCTTGGATTCAGCATTAGCTCTGACAAAAGGATTTAGTAGTTCTATAGGGTTAGCTTATGCTGGATCCACTACTGGACCCCTATCAGAGATTACCAGACTGGGTGTGGCTGAACAGTCTCACAGAGCACTGCTGGAAGAGGTTGTCAGGTTGCAAGGTAAGATTGAATTGAGGGTTCATCGGTGCATGTGCAGATCCAGCATCGACCTTTCAAGGAAACCCAATTGTCTGAGGAAAAGAACGGCTCTATTATGCTTGGGTATGGGCTGATACCACCCCTTTGTGAGAACTAATGCCGGATCTGCCACTAGACCCCTATGGGTAATTACCAGATTGGTTGTGGCTGAACAGTCTAATAGTGCACTCCTGGAAGAGGTTGTTAGGTCACAAGGTAAAATTGAAATAAGCTCAGGGTTGGTCAGCTTTCTCTATGGGATTTTCAGACTCAATCAACCTCTGTGGCTATATCCCTCTTTCCAGGTGAACTGAAGCAATCACTGAGATCCTCAGAGGAGACGTTACTAGCTGAAAGACAAGCCAGGCAGCAGCTGACCGAGAACATCCGAGCATCCAATGATCTGATTGGTCAGTTAGGAGCTCGATTGAAACGAGCAGAGGAACGGGTATCGGATGAGAGGACCGCAGTGGGTGCGCTAGTAAACCATACGAAGCAGGTTGAACAGGCTGTACTAGGAAGTCAACAAGAAATACTAGCAAAGAGAGATCAACAAATGTCACGGTAAATCAATCGTTATTTCATCAATTCTCAAATCATCTGCCAACATTATCCTTATTATTTAGCAAATTTGTATTTCTATGATTTTTTTTTCACATAAATTTCTTGCACAGCTCTTGCTCATGGTACATCTAAATCTTCCTTAGATTCTACAAGAAATATCATAGAAGAGAACAGATAAACATATGGTTCACATGCACATGTAGATATTCAAAACAGTTTAGTAATATTTGTTATACTGATCTGGTACAGGCACATTTACCACATGCGCATGTTTGAATATTGCTTAGTAACAATATTTCCGCTCTATCCTTTTTCATAATAATAGGAAGTGACTGTAATGTTAAGAAGATGAACTTATGTAATTGAATACTTCTTTACTCATAGATATGCCGAACTAAAGAATGAATTAGATGAAGCGAATCGTAGGAGAGAGCAGTATAAACGTGTTACTGGGCAGTTCCAAGCAAAACAGGACATGGGGCTGAAATTTTAATGTGCCGCTGTGCCTTTGAAAATGTAAATTAGGATCTGAAATTACCACAAAGGCTTCTTTACAATACAACCAATCATTTAAGTTAAAAAAAATTGCGATTCAGTATTCCTTGCGCTTGATAATTTGACAAACGCCAAATTTGCACGTGTGGGACTATGAGGCTTTAAATGCCTCTAATTCTTGATATTCGTCACTTTTGCCAATTTTTTTGGCTTAATGTATTGTCATGGTCTACTCCAACAAAGTTTGATATTAATATTTCTTTATAATGCATTTCTGGTCACGAAAAAGAACCGGGAACGCAGATGTCTACTCCATAACCGTCACTGTCCGTAGCCGGACAAGGGTTCAAGTTTAAATCATAATTAACAAAATGTTCAAATCAGCCATTTTTTTTATGCAAGGTGGCATAATTTTTACCTAGAATAACATAGAATCCATCATGTGATAGCCTTATAAATTCAACGAGTTAAGCAAATGTTTTCTGCTCAATATTGCATGTCCTTTTAACGTACTCCGTAACCCATGATTATGAATATTCAATCATCTCATTAATTAAGGAATATCACTTATAAAAAAATTATCATTTTGAAAAGAGGGTACGCATCGCTTTGTCATGACCGCATCTTCTTTGTACATAAAGATTTAAAATATGGATGATAAACTTGTTTGAATGCCTGAAATGTTGCTTCTGAATGTCACTGGCCGTACTTGGAATGCCCTACTACATCCCTATAAGACAATATTTCTTGCTCTTTATATCAA
>CALNVZ010003430.1:43588576-43658813 GCA_940671915.1 Paracentrotus lividus | reverse complement strand
ATGACCGGTGCACGTGTGTACATGATCCTATTGCATTTATTAAAACTTTCATGCTTCAGTGAGCATGTGGCACTGGAAAAGCTGTTTTTTTGATGTAGAGACAAAAATTAAATTGCTTACTTTGCTTAACCATAATAATTTGTTCGAAAGTATTCATTTGATTTCATTTTCGCAAAAATCCCGATTTTTTATGCTTCAGTGAACACAAGATATGAGAAAAACTTGAAAAAAGGAAGAAAGTTTACCGGTATGGCCCTGGCACGGCCTAATGGTACGTCCGATTCTCAATTTGACCAAAGTTCTTGTTAGTTGATGACTTCTTAAAGATTTGTGCCAAGTTTCAAGAATTAACTCACAGTATAACGACCGAAAAAATTACAATGAAATTGGGCAATATTTGACTTTTGTTCACTATTGAATTCCTCCCCATTGACTTTACGTATAGAGTTTGAACATAAAGTGAACAAACGTCAAATATTGCTCATTTTCATTGTCAATTTTTTGTTCGTTATACTGTGAGTTAATTCCTAAAACTTGGCACAAATCTTTAAAAAGTCATTAACTAACAAGAACATTGGTCAAATTGAGAATTGGACGTACCAGCGTACATGCCGTGCCAGGCCCGTAAACTTTCTTCCTTTTTTCATGTTTTTCTCGTATCTTGTGTTCACTGAAGCATAAAAAATTGGGATTTTTGCGAAAATGAAATTAAATGAATACTTTCAAACGAATTGTTATGGTTAAGCAAAGTTAGCAATTTAATTTTGGTCTCTAAATCAAAAAACAGCTTTTCCAGTGCCACGTGCTCACTGAAGCATGAAAGTTTTAATAAATGCAATATGATCATGTACACACGTGCACCGGTCATAAAAATAATACAAAAACAGATATTCACATGATTTTTAGTGTACAAAATTGAAAGAATACTTACTTAGTGTTTTTCACATGGTGTTTTATAGTGTTCATTCAACCGTGAATTGATTTAAATTTTTTGCAAAAGTTAAAAACACTCTTCCTACATTGTAGACATGAATCTCATCATATTTGGTCAATTTCACCATGGATAAAATGTAAAAATCGCAGTTTTGGCATTTTTTGCTGCATGCTCACTCGACCGTGAAATTTTACGCAAATGTCCTTTGCGTATGTTTGGAAGCACGTTTTGCGTACATTCTGATGCGTGAAATGTTTAAAATCTAAAAATTTGGTCCGATATCATTGAATCAAAGTTGTGATTTTAGGCTTGCGAACTTCAAAAAATGACATTTTTGCATTCAACCATTGCTCACTGAAGCATGACTTCATGATATTCCCTAAAATTCGCTCTCATGGTAGCTAATTAAATTCCCTACCTGGACATATAATTAGATTTTTTTTAACTCCTCCTATTTAAAAAATTATTGATATTTGAAATAGGTGGAACTTTCTTTTTGTGTTGTGTTTAGTTTTCTGATGCTGTACTTATACTAATATTTTGATTAATTTGCACTTTAATATAGAAATACTGTTGATGTCATTCTTTTAGAACATGCACCAGCTTCAGAGATAGTTGTTTATGATTTCTTTTAAAATAAACAAAATTAAACATACACAAGAAAAGTGGATGTAATAGTTTGACTACCCAAGAGATGTGTAATATATGTACTCCATCTGTAAACGCAGTGTCCTAACATACATGTAACAACGTCTGAGTTTATTAAAGGAGAATTGTCCCTTTGTAGATAGTTGTCTTACTGTGGATGCAGAAAAATCAAATAAGCACATTAGTGAAGATTTGGTGAAAATTGGATAAATGATAAGAAAGTTATGAATATTTGAATATTGAGATCTCTAATGACGTAGGAAATCTCCCATTGGCAACGCGGTCACCATTTGTGATGTCACAAAGGGAGAACTCCCTATGATGGTGTGCCTAAAAACTACTAAAAATGTCTCTTTGTTTTCATTCTAATGATAGAACAGCTTTTCTTTTCATGATATATTATGACTTTCATATATTTACAAGTCATCCCATAAAAAGATGCTTTATTTTCCCTTTAGAATCAAGAAAAAAGAGGATTTTAGTACAATGTGTACAATAGATATGGGAAAGATCTCCCTGCATTACATCACACATCATGGTCGTGTTGCCAATTGGAGGATCTCCATATAAGTGATCTCAAAATCTAAAAAATTCATATCTCTCTTATTCATTGCCTGATTTTTCTGAAACTTTCCCAATATGTTTTGGGGGTTTGTCTCCATTCATTGAAGCTAAATTTCTCTGAGGGGATAATTCCCCTTTAACATACAAATATTTAGCTCGCAATGAAATGTTCCCTTTTTGGAAAGGGGGAAACTTTCACAGTCATATTTCCACTTAATTGCTAAAGTAAGTAATAAGAATGATTTTGAAAGATGCTAGAAACAGAAGCTTGTGTACAATATCAAAGTATACAATGTAGTTTTTAGAACAATCTTCTATGTAGAGTCACTTTAAAAGCCCTTTATATTATATTTCACAATCAGTAATTGCACTGCATTTAATAGAGAAGTTACAACATAGAATATTCAATACTTGTACCCCTCCCCCAAAATTCCTTTCACTTGTTTGTGGTAATTTATGGGGAAAAAACAAGTTATTTGTGTTTTGCTTGATATTTTCTCCTTGAAATATATTCACATACATGTAACAGTTTTTGTAATGATAATATATGATTATTGTTTACCTTTGACCCGTCAAATTCATGTACTTCTTATTTAGTGTCCTGTTCTCACACAATATGCACAAATGTACCCTCTTTAATTACTGTAGAGTAGACAAATCTTAGTCATTATATTTTTTAGTAGTAATTGTTTAGATAGTTTTAAATCTAAATTGAGATATTTTTCAAGTTTGATCTCTATTTGTTTTTCTGAATACCATCCAAACTGTGAGCACCTATCAATGGCAAATAATTTAGTGACTGAACAATACATCCAATATGTCTTGTAGTTGTATATAGTAAATATTCATGTATACAGGCATGACAACCTTTACTCCAAATAAAACTAGTTTATTTCCAGTGTCTTATCTCCAAAATTGTAAAGTTGGTAGCACGAATTGCAAATGAAAATTTGTTTTCAGTTCAATCAGGGACGTGAGTTGGTTCAATTCAGTTTCATTCTTTCCCATCAATGAAAAGAAAAAATAACAAATGTAACACAAAATTTTCACTCTTAGTTATTCTGCAAATATTACAATTTTACTATATATTATTTAATTATTTATACTGCAATCACATTGTGTCTTGTGTCTTACTCATTAACCACACTGTTGTCAACTAAGGATGGTTTCTCACTTCGCGGAGACGTCTCTGTGACGGAATCGTCTGTGCGACAAAGTATGATCAGACGTCTCCGCGACAATTTTCAAAAACTGTCTCAAAGCAGTTTCAAAGAACCATCTCAAGTAGTTTCCGTGACTCATGAAACATCCTGGAGACGTCCCGGGGACGTCTCCGCGACAAGTTTCAGAACCGTCTCAAAGTAGTCCCAATCCATCTCAAAGTAGTTTCAAAGTAGTTTCCGCAAAGTGAGATACCACCCTTAGGTATCACAACCAGAGTTTTCAACTGTGGTTGGAGCACCCCAATAGACCAGTTTACTATGATTTCTTTCCTGGCGACTTAGTAACAAGTTATTTAAACAACCTGTAAGGAATGAACTACAATACATGGAATCCAGTTTGCATACAATAGTTGTTGCTATGCCAGGCAAGCTTAAGGCAAGCTTTCAGGTTGTCAAGAACAACCTTTGTTTTAAAAAGTATGCATAAAATTTGAATATGTTTATATAGTAAACTGGTCTATTTGGTTAAATTGTTTGTAAACATATAATCACATACATGTATGTTGTATTGTATGTCTCTCACTCACTCATTAACCTCACTATAGACAGCCAAGGTAGCTACTCTATTGAGTCTACCTGATCCATATCTTGAAAAACTTGTGGGTCAAATGAAGGATCAATTTGGCAACAGGTAAATCATCAAAAGATGCTGATTCGAAGCTTTCTTTCAATTAATTCCAATTGGGCATTGTGCCAACTGTTTGCTTGTGCGTTGAAAAAGTTTAATAGTTTTTTCAAAATTATGGTTTTGCTTAGATTTTGTTTTCTTCTTTTCAAAATCATTTCCACTTATGCTTCGCCATCATTTGTGTTTGCAGTTAAAACTAGCCATTTGAGCATAAAGGCTCAAATTTGCCTAGTCAAAGTTGCCTATTTCAATAGCTTTTTTCAGATTTGTTTCTTAAACTTTGTTCTTCTTCTTAATATCATTAAAAGTTAAATATAGTTTTCTTCAAAATTGTTGGTGTTATGAATTTTTATTATATTCTTTTTAAAATCATTTCCACTGTAATTGTTTCACCTTCATTTGTGTTTGCAGTTAGAATGAGATATTCTGAGGGAAAGCAATATTGTGTTTTCATGCATTACTTTTGATATATTTTTATATTTTAAACACACATTTTGATCTTTTGAGCCATTTTTTTCTTTGTTAATTTTAGTTTTTTTTTTTAAATATTGACCCTTTCCCTTGTCAAAAAAATGTAAAGATCTGTGTGTATCCACCCTTCGGTTCTAGTATGGCTTCAATTAGAATGCTTTTAATGAATCAAACCGTACACTGTAAAGCACCATCTGAATATATTGAACATAACTGAGCAAGTAATTATATCAGAATTCATCACAAAGAGACTTGATCTACTCGATCATTGTTCAAACAATAACTGCAACCTTGACTTACAATATAGCATTTGATTGTCTAGATTCCTCTCCAATTATTTGCACATGATTGTAATTATCCAAATGTCAAAGCCTGTATTCCACATATATATACTTCATGCACATTGTAGAGAGATACCAGCAACACATGTGCAGTAAAGAATTAACTATCCAACATTGTGCACATGCAGGCTTTTAAGTCCCAAATTTGATATTTGTATAGTCCAGTTATAATATATATATTTTTTTTTTCCAATTACACAACTTGCACAATTTTGATCAATTAATTAATCAATTAATATTTTAAATGATCGTAATATCAAATTATATTTTTATTAAGCCGTTTTGATGATGAGTTCAAATGTTGTTATTTATTCATGAAAATATTATCTAAATTTGAAAATATACCTTTAAAATTGTTTGTCATCATACGAATAATAATAACATTGATAATATGATTATAATAATGATTAAAATAATAGTAATAATAATAATGATAATCAGTTCTTTAATAGCAAATAACTCATTGCAAAATGTAGCTCTAGGTAAAGTAAGGATTTTAATGCATTATTGTCATTTGCCTTTAAAGAAATTAGTCCCTCTCAAAAGAATGTTAGCCTAATAAATATAGGATACATTTTGGCCCTCTTGCATAAAATGTTCATTTAAGGGTTGTTCTACGATCAGGGTACACCATTCTGTCTCACTGGACCCAAAAAAAAAAGTTGTTTTGTTTTCCCTGAATTTTTGTCTGTGTTCTAGACAAGTAAAATGATATTGCTTTTAAATTTGGAGGCATGTTTTTCTATAGGGGTTCAAATTTTTTATTACACGTAAAGTCAATTGCTTCATTTTTCGTAGAGGAGGTTTTTGACGGAACGTGATTTGACGACATTGTAATGTGAACTGTCTAAAAAATAAGTGGATGTAGGTGAATTATGTTGTTGAAATCATTCCTTTATTCAAGAAAAGTAGATACAATTTATGATGATACATATACAACAAATAATATACATTAATATATCACAAGAGTATAGATGTGTAGTTAACAAAGAATACTGTGATTGCAAGATATACCATTGTTCGCGGCTGTTGTTCTAGGACAGATTAACCCCTGGACAATTACACACCCCGCAATTACCCCGCCGAGTGACATATTAGTATCCCGAGGGACAATTACCCCCCGAGGACAATTACCCCCTCCCGGGACAATTTACCCCGGACAATTACCCCCCGAACAATTACCCCCCGGACAATTACCCCTAGGACAAATTACCCCCGGACAATTATCCCCCGGACAATTACCCCCGGAGAGTTACACCCGATCAACTACCCCCGACGACAATTACCCCTCACAGGCATTGATGTTGGAATCAAGCGGCGCCCATTGTTGGGTCTCGGCCGGGGTGTCGCAGGTTTTCTAATTATTTTCTACTTGATTTTATCATAATGAATATCTCTTTCTCTTTCATATTTCTCTTTCTCTCTTGCTCTTCTCACTTTCTTCTTTTTTCCTTGCTTTTTTCTCCCCCCCCCCTCTCAACCATCTGCGCCATGAAAAAAATGGGGGGGGGGCTTGAGCCCAAGCCCCCCCCCCCCGCCCCCGTTTGAGATACTCATATAGCATCAGAAAATATGTAAACGGGCCTCATATTACCTTTTATTTTCATAGAACAACAATTTGAACATTCATAAAGGACACAAATCACCATAATAATCACAACATGTGATATTCTCTGATTCATCTCTGATTCCAACTGATATGATTTTAATTATTTTGTTTAATTTCACGAAAAATGGATAAACCTTGGTCTGAACCATGGTTTTCTAAGGGCGGCAATAAAGGTCATAATTAATAACTCCATAAATTAACAAATTAAGTGAAAATATTAACTAAAGCTAATATCAATTTAGTAAAAATAAGGTTAATCGTAAAATTAAATATCATACATAAGTTATTCGTATGGCCCAGATGACCGCCAATAGAAACCATGGTTTCGGACCACGTATTTTGCTGAATCTACCGTTGGGAATATGAGGGCCAGTTTACATATTTTTCTGATGCATATAATGTGTATCCAAACAGAGGGCTTGGGGTGCAAGCGCCCCTCCCCATTTTTTCATGGCGCAGAAGGCGCGCTAAACAAAACAAAAAGGGGAAGGAGGGGTGAGGTGGTGTGGTCGAATGGATAAGTCGGCGGACTGACGTCACAAGGTACGCGGTTCGAATCCCGTCCATTCCACTAATGTCCTTTGCGCAAGATATTAATCTGCAATTTGCCAGACTTGACCCTAGTAAGGTAAATGGTACACGGTAGAGAAGAAATTCCTCGAATGGGCTAAAGGCCCTTTATAAGGGCAGCTATGGCTATAGCCGGGTAATGATATTAGCTGCGCCACTGGAATAGTTTACTAAGTTAGTCGCCGCATTAAAATGCCTAATATTGATATTATTATTAAAATTATTATTAAAGGAAGGAAGAAAAGGAAAAAAGGAAAAATAAGAAAGGTGTGTGTGTGAGAGAGAGAGAGAGAGAGAGAGAGGCAGAAATAGAGAAAAGAAGAAGATAAATATAAAAGAAAAGGAAGAGAAAGCCATTTAAGATAAGATCAAGTAGAAACTAATTCGAAAAACTTGCGACACCAGGCGAGACTCACAATGGGCGCCGCTTGATTCCAACACCAATTTGCCGTGGAAGGGGGGGGGGTAACTGTCCGGGGTAAATGTCCTCGGGGTAATTGTTCGGGGGTAATTGTCCTCGGGGGGTAATTTTCCTTGGGGTAATTGTTCGGGGTTAATTGTCGGGTAAATTGTTCTGGGGATAATTGTTCCGGGGGTAATTGTCCTTCGGGGAATTGTCCGGGGTAATGTCCTGGGGGTAATTTTCCTTGGGGTAATTGTCCGGGGTAATTGTCCTGGGGTAATGTCCTCAGAGGTAATTGTCCGGGGGTAATTGTCCGGGGGTAATTGTCTGGGGGGTAATTGTCTGGGGGTAATTGTCCGGGGGTAATTGTCCGGGGGTAATTGTCCGGGGGGTAATTGTCCGGGGGTAATTGGTCCGGGGGTAATTGTCCGGGGGTAATTGTCCTCGGGGGTAATTGTCCTCAGGGGTAATTGTCCGGGGGTAATTGTCCGGGGGTAATGTCCCGGGGGTAATTGTCTCGGGGGTAATGGTCGGGGTAATTGGTCCGGGGGGTAATTGTCCTGATACGACCAGGTCCATTTGCTATATAGGCAATTGGCAGGTTTGCATGGTTATGGAATAACAATAGATAAACAAAAGTATAATGCAGTCATATATACATAGATGGATTCATTAATACAGATCTCCGAGTAACATATATTAAAAATGAAGCTCCTTAATAGACTCGATCATAATTATTTAAAAATATTTCCTTTACAATTTATATAAGTAGTTTACTATGTTGTTTGTTGTTGTTTTTATTTTTTCTTCAGATACCAATTTAGACTTATATCTTATATTTTTGTTATGCAATAATATTTTCAGAAACATTTGTGGAATAATAAAGATGAATTGAATTTGATTTGAATTGAATTGGATTATTATCGGCAACTACAGTACATTGTATTTTATATCATATTGTTGTATTGTTGATTGGAAAAACAAGCCCAGTAATTGCTAATAATGAAGATGCGCAGGCTCAAAATCAGAAAAAATAAAATGAGACAGTAATTTTGCCCTAAAATGCCATATAATGGTCAATTTTTAGAAGTAAATGTGTATTTCAATAATTATTTTTCTCCTGTAGGTTGCTATAACAGTGCCCAAGAGCTTGCCATCGTAAATTTGATAGGCCAGTACGTCTATTTCTGTTTATGGGGCACAGAAGGCCATTTTTTGACGGTGTACCCTGATCATATAACAACCCTTAATACATATCACACTTATTTGCATATTAAAATACAAGCAACGATTGAATGTTGCATAAAGTTGTGCTAAATCACAAAATTTTATTTTGGAGGGTTGCATGTAAATTTAGGACTTGCATTTAAATTAATCGCAACTTTTTATTCAAGAGGATAACGTTGCCATGATTGAAAACAGTTGTAATTTATTCCAAAGCTTTATTTGCATATTTGAGTGCTTTTGATTTTCCTTTCTATTTGCTTTCTTGCATCTTTTATGAATTTTGTCTCCTCCCTGTATTGATGTTTGCTTGCTTACTGTGTGGTTTATCAGATGGATCATCAAAGAAAATTCAACGAAAATCAGCATCATACCAATCAAACAACAGCTGTTTTAAGGTCTCAACTTGACGCTCGGTAAATGCATGTGTGCAAGCAATTAGAACTACAACTATCTCTCCAAATTTGTAGTTTATTTTTATCTTCCATTAATTTGAAAATTAGATTACTGAGCTGTGTTTTCTTCTTTTTTTTTGCTGCTGAAAATATAATTTGATTTGAATTTTTTTTTGTTGCAAGTTGTGCATGTTTTTATTTTGTCAGCATGTCAATTCTGAGTTTATTTTTTTGATGTAATTGGATTGTTTGTCAAATAATATTATATTTTGAAAAGAAGATAAAGATTACACTGTACCTGGAATATCAATTTTGATTAACTGATTTACTGTGAACTTTAGGATAAATGATAAAACAAAGATTTCATTTTGTTTTTTGTCTTAAAAATACTTGATCCTGGGTGAATATTGTATTTGCAGAACTATCTTATTTTATTTGTAGGCTGCATAATGTATTGAAAGGTTTCAATGACTTTGTTGTTTTTTTTTGTAGGTTGGGTGAGGTATTTAGATTGATTTGTTGATATTGTTTTATAGGTTGGGTGAGGTACGAGATGTTTTAATGGATTTGAGGAACAGGATAACGACTGAGGAGACTGAAAGAAGACAACAAGAACAGAATACTACAATCAAGTAGGATTCAAATTATTTCTGAACCTTGAATTCCCTATCTCTCTCTCTCTTATCTCTCTCTCTCTCTCTCTTTCTTTTTTTCTCCCTCCCCCTCTCTCTCTAGTTCTATCTCTTTCTTATATCAAATATTATCTACCGCAATGATATATGAGATATTAATTCATACACTACATATGTTTCGAATTGTTATTTTATGCTATTTGAGCCTTCATTGAACTTTGTCAAATACAATGTGCAGTATAATTTTGTTAAAAGGATATTTACCTTGTGAATGTAAGATTTTTCTTTAAAGGGGAAGTTCACCCTGGAATTTTATTGGATTTAAAAAATGCAGAAAAATAAAAGAAAAATATGAATGAAAGTTTGAAGAAAATCGACCAAAAATAGCGAAGTTATGAATATTTAAAGTTTTGATTCTGTGACGTCACGTGCGAGCAGCACTCCCATGTGTTGTGTACGTAAATTCCATAAATTAGTCTTTTTTCATGGTACTTGATAAAGAAATGGGTCAATTTGACAGAGGCATGTATATTAACATATGTTTGATGTATCGACCGCACAGGTGAAATAATTAATTTTCTTCTGAAAAAATGACACTTTATGGAATTTACATCATATAACACATAGGAGAACTGCTCGCATGTGACGTCACAAAATTACAATTATAAATATTCATAGCTTCGTTATTTTTTGGTTGATTTTCTCCAAACCTTCACTCATATTTTTCTTTTATATTTCTCAATTTCTTAAAACCAATAAAATTCCAGGGTGAACTTCCCCTTTTATAATGTAAAGTAATTACCAGTATCTTGATCATTAATATACAATTGCATTATGGAAATCTCATGTATTATTTGATATATTTTTTTTATTAATGCAATGGTACAATAGAAACCATATTTTTGGAACAAGTAAACTCAGTAGTCAATGGGATTACTTTGATATATATAAAGAAAAGAGTGAAAATATTAACTTTTTTTGAATGACTCTAGAATGAACGACCTACAAGCCCAGCTACATGACGTCAGTCGGAAACGAGATGAATCCATGCATGCATTAGACGTTGTCCAGAGAGAAAGAGAACATGCAGCTGATAATGAAAGACTTAAGATGCATGGTAAGATAGCTGAGATTGCTGAGGAAGTCAGTAAGAAGATTCTTTCCAAAGAGATTCGACTCAGGGAGGAAGCGCAACAGAAGTTCGGCAATATTGAAAAGGTAATTATATTTCATTCCTACTTAAAGCATAAATCAATTAAAAATGCAAGGAGCAAAACTAATTTTACAAATGTAATTTCACCTATCAAATGTTTAGGACCATCATACTGTTTTTTTCTCAAAATACATATCGTGTTCTTTTTTAAAAACAAAGATTTTACATGTGTATATTACAATTTAAGTAGCGAGTGAGCAATCTATGTTTATTTACTATCAAACAAGAATGCATAAATATTCATCCAATTATTGTGTTTCTGCTATTCTGTTATCCTTTCTTAGCCAAAGGGATTAATAAACTGCATGATGATGATGATGATTATGGCTTCTTGTATAGCGCCGGTATCTGCCTATGATGGGTGCTCATGGCACTTGCTCTAAACAATGTCTCACAAAATTCAAGCTGTCAAAGTCGGTGCTGTAGTAAATGTAAAAATGTCTTTCCATAATTCTTTTAGATGTAGCTATTGTGATGCAGTAGGGCACAGGTAGGTTTTCAGTGTGGATATGAAAGTTGATAAAGATTCCGCCTTCCTGATGAAATGTGGAAGGCTATTCCACAGCTTAGCTCCTGAGATGTAGAAAGCTCTGTTCCCCCATACTGTGCGGCTGAGACTTTCAGTCTACAAAGCTTGGTCTGCGGATCTCAGACTATGTGCTGGTTTATGGATTGTCAAAAGCTCTGAGATGTACGATGGTGATTTATCATTGAGTGCTTTGAAAACCAGAACTCAGAGTTTGAAGTTATCCTCTGATTGATGGGCAGCCAATGAAGATCTTGCAGGATCGGAGTGATGTGAGCTCTCTTCCTCTGTCGAGATACTAGTCTTGCAGCCATATTTTGGAGGCGCTGAAGTCTTTGCAGTTGATGTTGACTCAAACCGGATTGGACTGAATTGCACATGTCCAGTCGAGTTGTTACAAAAGCATGTACAAGCAGTTCAGCAACATGCTTGCTAACATACTTCCGTATTCTTCCAAGGTTACGTATGGAGATGCAGGCCGATCTGGATACAGATGATGATGATCCACAGCATATATATTGCGCCATATTTCTGTTGAGAATATTCAAAGGCGCAGGCTCATCCAAATTAAGTTAATTACTACACATCTGTCGAAATAAGTGAGTTTTGAGGCATGATTTGAAGTGTTCGATGCTGTAAATTTCTCGAAATGAAGAAGGGAGGGAGTTCCAAAGGCGTGGAGCAATGGATGAAAAGGCACGGTCTCCATATCCTCTTAGGTGTGTGATAGGAACTTGAAGATTGATGCCAGTAGCAGATGATTGTAGGCCAGGACGTAGGCGGTGTCGTTCTATGAGGGAGGTCACATATCTTGGAGCTAGACCATGGACAGCCTTGAAAGTCAGGAGAAGGATTTTAAATTTGATCCTGTACCTAATTGTCAGCCAGTGTAACTCCTTCAGAACAGGGGTGATGTGGTCATATTTCCTCGTACCAGTTAGTAGGCGAGCTGGAGCATTCTGTACACCCTGGAGTCGGTTCAGCATAGTAGAAGGTAGACCAGCAAGCAGACCGATGTGATGTGCTGCTCCATGGTCAGTGAAGAATCAAATGTAAATATTATCTATGTGTTTTAATTTGTTTTAGTATTTGCATGCTGAGTAAGCAGCTCTACAGAAACTCACTGACGAAGAAATACTACATGTAACCAAATAACATTAATCTTTGTGTATTATTATGTTTTAGTATCTTCATGCTGAGCAGGCAGCTCGTATAGCTCATGAGCAAGCCATGAGAGAAGAGAATGAAAAGAGATGGGCTGCTCTACAGAAACTCACTAAGGAAGAAATACTACACGTAACCAAATAACATATAATCTTTGTGTATTATTATGTTTTAGTATCTTCATGCTGAGCAGGCAGCTCGTATAGCTCATGAGCAAGCCATGAGAGAAGAGAATGAAAAGAGATGGGCTGCTAACTGAGGAAGAAACTCACTGAGGAAGAAGTACTTCATGTAACCAAATAACATTAATCTTTGTGTATTATTATGTTTTAGTATCTTCATGCTGAGCAGGCAGCTCGTATAGCTCATGAGCAAGCCATGAGAGAAGAGAATGAAAAGAGATGGGCTGCTCTACAGAAACTCACTGAGGAAGAAGTACTTCATGTACGAGAAGGACAAAAGGTAAGCATGTACACTGGTTTTTACCCTTTTGGGTGGGAAAGACCCTTCTCTATAAAATTGATATAGATTATCAAGCAGGCTATTAGCATAACTATGCATTCAACAAATCACTAGACAGGATTATCGGGTCACAAATCAGGCACTGTTCAGCTACCACAACAGAACTACATGTACCTCCCCGCTGGGCTTTTGTGACCATATCTTTATTCTAGTGATTACTAGTTATTACCCAGCTCTAGCTCAAGCATTAGATGAATATGTTACAATTAGTACCCATAATGCTTCCTCTGGATAGAGTGTGGCTAATGTAAACTGATATCTTGCCAAAGAACGTTGGGGAAATGACTGGGATTTTGACTGTCTACGTTGTGATCAACTGTCAGCATCTTCTCCACTAACATGTACATTTATCTCTTCAGATTTTAGCAATAAGAGGTGGTGATGGTATTCAAAAAATATTGTTTTGATGATTTTGTTTCATTTCCTCAGCTTGATAGACACAAGAATGTTGGAGGTATAAATAAAGTGAGTGATACCATGGAAAAGATGGAGAGACAAGCAGCTGAAACAAGAAAACAACTAGAGCAAGTTATGAAGGCTGAAATTAAAACAAGGTGACAATCTCTTCAATATCCCCTAAAACTTTGAGTTAATTTCATGCTAATTAAATATCCGTCTTAAATGAGTTTCAAAGCTATATCTTCTTGAAATCTAAACTTGCTACCAAGCAAATACAAAATTTACAAATGTTTAAAACCAATAGCCTGACAGAATGGGAAATTAAAACCTTATGGAATATACTGTGTTGCTTTAATTCTAGACAAAAAGCCCCTCCCCCCCCCCCCTAAAAAACAAAAAGTCACTTATAATGATCCGTA
The DNA here is from genome assembly GCA_940671915.1 of Paracentrotus lividus. Lineage (NCBI taxonomy): Eukaryota > Metazoa > Echinodermata > Echinoidea > Camarodonta > Echinidae > Paracentrotus > Paracentrotus lividus. Next base: position 43,644,928 of record CALNVZ010003430.1, on the reverse strand, counting down.
AATGAAAGATTAACAGTCTCTATTAAGTCAAACATAATTTTACAACTGATTACTTATTTTGATGTTTGATGTCGTGATGGAAATTGCAGAATAGTAATTACTCTTGAGTGAAAATTTATTTTATTTGTGATAAATTGGTCATAGAAATCAGTAACCCTAAACATGTTTAGGTTTTGATACACAATACAGTGTTGAAGAAATCGGCAGGATTCTGTATCGATGTCCTTTTTTATTTTAGATATGTGTCTTGAGTGCTGGAATAGTCACAAAATTCTCTTATAATATGTTGAACTTTTTGCTCTATATTCAGACAAAGTCAAGATAAATAGATACATGTAGAGGGTAAGATTGAGGATGTTCAGGAGAAACTAGGTGTAGCCATATCAACCCTTCAACAAGCTATCGGAGGCATCAATTCTTTTAATAAACCTTGTATATCTTTTGCTCTATATTCAGACAAAGTCAAGATAAACAGATAGAGGGTAAGATAGAGGACGTTCAGGAGAAACTAGGTGTAGCCATATCAACCCTTCAACAAGCTATCGGAGGCATCAATGAACTAGTTTTCATCTTCGTCTAATGTGGTAAGATATTTTTTTTCTTTACGCTGTTCCAAATTGAGTAACATACGATCTCTGATCATACCTAGAGTTGTTTCTGCAAGTTGTTCATAAACTTGAGGAATAGCTTGAATATGGAAAGCCAAATGGGATGCTCAAGTTATGTGCAGTCATATAGTTAAAATTGCAGATGTACTCCGACCCCACGCACCTCTTAAGCGTGTGATTCAATGTGCGCGTAGACCAAATCACAGCACAAACCCCCAAATTCTGTGTGGCCAGAGTCTGCTTTTAGGGTTATAAGAGCTCTCTGGTGCTAAAAAAAATGGCCTTTTAGCGGGAAATCTCAATAGAATATTTTCATTGAATTCAATTAATCGTTGAGTCAATTAATTTTTTTGTCTTTTCGTTGATACCCATAATTGATATATTGAATACTACGGTATTTCAAATGTTTGTGAAGTCCTTGCTCGTCCTGTCCTGATTGTAAACTCATTGGCTTGTTGATAAACTTGTCTTGATGTTGTTGACTTTTTTGATTGATTTGTTTTTTAGAGTCAAGATAAGATGTCTGTGGCACTGGAGGAAGCTAAGCAAGGTCAACTAAGAGCAGTGACAGATCTTGATGCAAGAGTAGCTGCTCTACAAAGCAAAATGGCTACACAAGAAGAGACACTTGAAGACAGAATCCTAGCTGTAAGTACATGATTGTAATAGGTTAGAACGTGACTGATTTAGATGCAAGAGTAGCTGCCCTACAGAGTAAAATGGCTACACAAGAAGAAACACTCGAAGACAGGATACTAGCTGTAAGTTCATCTGGCTTAGAAAGTATTACAGGATGTTGTACAACCTCACCCATAAGATCTGTTCTAAGTATACCACTTGTCCTCAAGGCCTGGTTACAGCATTGTAAACAAAAGCTATACTTCTGTTTTAAAGCTATTATTAAGGTGTGAGCATTGACAAAGATATTCTTTGCGACCGAAACATGCATAATCCGAGTTCTACATGTAGCTCCTGATCGTGCTATTTTGTAATCTTTTACTATTCTGAGCACTTGGAGGAACATTACCATTTGTGATCTTTTCAATTATAATAGTATACATGTATCTCAGTGTTGACTGATTCATTTCCAATATTTTTAGTGATGACTATTTAGATATATTGGAATGGTACATTATAAAAGAATATATCCCATAAACTTTCTTTAATAACATTTCTTCAATTCTTTTTATTACAGGCTGTAGAAGAAGCTTTAGGTGATCAGGTAAGTCAACATGAATATAACATTTCTAAATGTCAATATTTCATATTCATTCTGTTTTATTTTGATAAAATGGACTTATTTTTCATGTTCTTAAGTAAATTACTGTAAGACGTTCTCAAAGAAATGAGGATTTCATCATGATTTTTCATAATCATTTGCCTTTGTAGATGATAATTTTGTGAAAATTGTAAATGTTTATTTGTGGCATTTCAATTCAATTTGGCTGACTAGCAACACCAGCCAAAATGAGGGGGATGTATAGGGTGGAAGTAGTGTAGATGAGGGTTAAGTTGACACAATTCTGAGATACGTTACAAAAAGATATTTGCTTGAAAATAATTAACATAAAGTCATATCTGTTCATGCAATATCGCACTAAGTAATCAACACATTTCTTTTTTTTCAGTGTGGTTATTCAAGATTATTACTCAATATCTAATAATCATTTGTTCTCATTTTCTTACTCATTCCTTTACAGAGCCAAAAGGTAAGTTGCTCATATGATTTATTTTAAGCTTGATAGGTTAGCCATTAAGTCATTCTCCCATGATTGGAAGTTGTTTGTTTTGAGTTTTTTTTAAATGCCAATGACATTGGAAATCTCATGGATGGAAATGTCATTTTTCACAGAAATTGATTATGTTTCCTTATTGCATTTAAGTGCTGAATTACAATTTTGACTATTAGTTAATGATGTTAAAACCCCTTTATAAAAAAACAGATAGTACATTTTATCATTACCATAAATAATGCTTGTGCGAAACAACATATAAAGTCTTTATATATCTAACTTGTTTGACAGGTTTTACTTTTAATCAGAAGACATTTTTAATATTTGGTCTTTGGCTAAATATTCAATTGATGTTATAATTAAAAAAATGACCGTAGTACAGGTAGGAAAATTTAATCATGCTATTACTGTCAAACAAGCACAGAAACCAAATTTTATTGTGACAAGGTGACTCTCGGCCCCAATGTCAATCATGTCCATGTGTGTCTATGTGCCCATGTGTTCAGTATGACACGATTCCATTACAACAGGGTATTAAGCTTTGTCTTCTGCACCTCATTATAATGGGACTGGAGTGTACGATGTATCTGTTTTATGTATTGTATTAACAGTCAACAAACCAGGCTATCGAAGATCATACTGAGAATCTGGAGAAGATCAATGACTGGCAAGATTCCGCTGATAAGAAGATTGTACAGGTCAAAGAACGCATGGATGAACTGGGACCAGAGATTAGAGAGATGAACAGGACAAACGAGACGCTACAAGAGGATATGAAGGGATTAGTAGATACAGAGGCTAAAGATAGGTGAGTTAGTAAGCAAATAATCAATGTCTGATTAAAGTGATAGGCAAACTAGCACTTCCGAGGCAAAAGCTGAATAGCTATCTTCCCGAAGCAAAGCTGAGGAGAGATATCGTGTACATCCAGCTTGCCAAGTAATGCTAAGATGATTGTTAGGACCAGAGATTAGAGAGATGAATAGAACTAATGAGATGCTACATGAAGATATGAAGGGATTAGTAGATACAGAGGCTAAAGATAGGTGAGTTAGTAAGCAAATAATCAATGTCTGATTAAAGTGATAGGCAAACTATCACTATCAAGGCAAAAGGTGGATAGCTATCTCCCCAAAGCAGAGCTGAGGAGAGATGTCGTGTACATCCATCTAGGTGATAAGATAAGATTTTGGCCCTTTTGCCTGACAAACAGAATAAAGATTATTTTGGAAAAATAGAAAAAAATTAAATGAACTTAAATGTCTGACACATCACTTTTCCTGAGAAGCATAGCTAGAATTTACGTGCATCTGCATTGTAAAGTTCATTAAGTTGCGAAAAATGAAGCTTTCCTTTCCTTCTAGGATCCGTGATGTTACGCCAGGAGTTCACTACCAAATACACCCAGCTGACCTGACAGATCGAGGCAGTTTCTCAGAAGGCTGCCCAGGGCTTTGAATCCCAGACCTTCTGATCCATAATCCATATGTATTAATCCTTTGCTTTCAGGATCTGAGATGTTTAGATGGTACGACGGGAGTTCACCATCAAGTACACCCAGGTGACCCAACAGATAGAGGCTGTAGCTCAGAAGGCTGCCCAGGGCTTTGAACCTTAAACCTTCTGATCCAATCTGAAACCTTATGATCCTGTCTTAATCCTTCTGATCCAATCTTAATCCAATCTTAATCTTCTCTTAATCCTCTAATTTTTCTTCCTTGTAGGATCCGAGATGTTCAAATGGTACGCCAAGAGTTCACAACGAAATACACTCAGCTAACACAACAGATAGAGGCTGCGGCTCAGAAGGCAGCCCAAGGAGGCGGGGCTCCTGCTGCGGCTCCTATACCCATCTCACAGAAGGAGAAACTAGCTGCAGGTAAAGGAGGCAAAGTGGATCCTGCTGCACTGGAGAAGGTGGAGTTCTTAGAGGAGGAGCTTAACAAGGTATTTTATTTTTTAAAATTTATTTATTCCACTCTTGGGAACACTTTTTTCAGCTGAAAACTGTTCTTCTAAGGGTCCAACATCAAGAAACACACTTTGATTTTTAAAAAATCTCAAACCAATGAAAAGAATTATAATGAAATAATAACTAAAGTACTAAATACTGTACAAATTGTTAATCCATGTGCTCCCGTTGAGAATTGTATTTTTTATTGTTTGTTATTTCCAAAATTTCAAAACTTACATAGAATTGGTGCATTACAGTAATTACAAAACTTACACTCTTGGTAAAACGTGTTATATAGCCAAGCTAGCCTCGTAACAAGTTCAAATATTTATTGAATTTATTCCTAACAGGTTTTTCTTCACTTGGGTTTAGAGTAACATCATTGATTGATATTGGAATATGGTTAACATTTAGTTTAAAGGCTTTGTTGTCTTGTAAATGTGTTTGAGACTAGATTTTTTTTTTTTTTTTATAAATACAGATTTAGTACATTTCTTATGTCTTCCATCACACTTACTTGTTAATATTTTTTAATGGTGATGGTTAATAAACTCGGTTGAAGAGCAGGATTCGCTTTATATGAAAAGTATCATTTATGTTATTGTCATTCTGTGTTTATAAATCCAATTCCTCATTGAATTTCACAACTATCAGCAAAGGAGAAAGGTTGAAGAGGTCTGTATTGAAATCAAGTGTGCTGTGATATGGTTTTCACAATCCCAAATTGCACTTCTTCCTCATTTCAAATGTGTTTATAAATGTTATACCTGCACGTTTTAATGATGTTATTCCCCTCAACATTGTACCATGTTTGTGTATCCCTACGGATAAATTTTCCTTGAGTGTTCACAACTATTTCATTGCTTTTATAAGCTCTATGATTTTAATTCTTTCTTTTTGTACAAAAAATAGAGAAACACCTTTGTTTGTGTCAATTCTCATCCATGTTTAAGATTATTATTACATATTTTAAAGCATGCACATTTATTATTTTAAAGAGTGTGTTAGTTTTTATTGCACCCATTGTTTTTGTGATTGATGTAGTTCTCCCCATTCTTGAATATCACCTGTAAGTCCTTTTCTCAAATCGAATAAATGGAGGCAAAAGGAAATCTAAACTTATAAAAACATCTGTTTAGATTCATATGTTTTTTCATTCACGGACATCAAAGAACATGAAAGCATACTTCAACAAAATTCCCGGAAAAAAATACCTGTTTTTTGTCCCTCTGATGTGTTTGAATTTCAATTGTTAAAATATTTTTTATTGTCTGCACCATATAATGTATTTGTGTGTATACAAACATCAACATTTTCTTTCCAAGTTTGAAGAAGCCTTCATTTATCATTTATTTTGTGGATACAATGTCCTGAACTTGTACTGCTAACTATGAAAATAAAGAAAGATAAAATATCTGACAAGTCCTTTTTTTTTTAATGAAATTGCCCTGTACCAAAATTTGAGCTTTAACAAATGAAAAAGAATGGATTAATTAATCTCTGATAGTTATTAAGTAATTTGGTCCAAATTTCTTAATGATAAACAGAGATTAATTAATCCAATGAAGGACCACCAAACAAAGGGTAAACTAGCTTTGGAGAAAGTTTTTGTGCAGCTGAGAATGAGAGGTTTCAGATCTGTAAGACACTTTTGGGCTTGGGATTAGCACCACATTGCAATCCTACATAAGTAGATTCTTACTTGTAAGATGTTTTCATTGTTATTTAGGTGAAAGAGAACATGGCTAAGGTGGAGAGTAGTGTTCAGACGGTGAGAGTACATCTCACTAGGAAGGTTGATATAGAAACTAAGGCCGGTATTTTCGAAGGGTGACTAAAGTTAGTAGGCCTCCTAAATTGTTCGAGACAATAGCAAGGGTGACTAAATATGTATTTAGTAGGCCTACTAACTTTAGTCACCCTTCGAGAATACCAGCCAATATCTATATATTTGTATATGTGAAGTAGATTCTTACTTTGAAGATGTTTTCATTGATTTCTAGGTGAAAGAGAACATGGCTAAGGTTGAGAGTAGTGTTCAGACGGTGAGAGTACATCTCACTAGGAAGGTGGATACAGAGACTAAATCGGTGAGTCACGTTGATTTCCTTTTTTATTATAGAGATGGTGCACATATATGAATCATGAATGGCTGTTGACCATATTCACATGGCCTGACTTCTTGATTTACTGTGAATATTTCTCCAGTACTGGTATGATCATCTTTAAAAGGGCCTTTAAGTTTGCTATTCAACTTATAGTCATCTGTCGAAATTACAGGCGTTCCGTAGCTTGCCTGAAAACTTGGCATTGGATACAAATTTCTTAAACTATCTTGTAATTTCACAAACTATGGAACTATATTAACCTTCAGAAATTGATGTAATTTTGGATGTTAGATATTAATTGGTCTTCCTGATAGGAAGGGTGACAAAATAAAAAAAAATCACTTAAAATAAAATTGGTGAATAATTGTAATAATTTTGCACAGTTTGGTTTGACTACCACACAGCTAACCTTAGAACAATCTCACTTTCTTATACCACACCCCTTCCTCTTAATGTCACTTTGTGCTGTGTGTTTGCTGTGTTACCATAGCGACGGGAAGAGATCCGCGACCTCCAGCTCGTCTTTGAGGAGTTCAAGGACAAGATTGATCCTCTCTTGAAGAAGATTGAAGAAGAAGAGGAGAGAGAGAAGGAGAAGAATAAAGAAGATGATAAAGATGGGTCAGGGAAGGAAGATGATAAGGATGATAATAGTAATGATAAGGATGAAAATGATAATGAAAAGGATAAGGATAAAGATAAAGACAAAGATGATGATAAGGGCAAGGGCAATGATGATGACAAAAAGAAAGACGATAAGAAAGATGATAGGGGCGGTAGTGCAGGTGGTAGCAGTAGATGATAAGGAAATGATATTGAAGAAAAGGATGATAATGAAAAAGATAAGGAGAAAGATAAAGATAAGGATAAAGACAAAGATGATGATGATGACAAAAAGAAGGAAGATAAGAAAGATGATAATGATAAAGAAAAAGATAAATATAAAGATAAGGATGATCATAAGCAGGCTGATGATGACATGGGCAGTAGTACAGATGGTACTAGCAAATAAAAAAGTATGGATTGATATTTTATTCATTTTGTGAAAATTTACCATGTGAAATTTTATGCTTGAAGTGCCAAATCCAGTATTTAGTCTTAATATTTTGTTGTATAAAGTACATGTATTACAACTTGTGATACATTTAATGTTGGTAAGAATTAGGCAGTTTGGCAAGTAATTGAGTATGTATGTGAATGATAAACATGCTCGAAGCTAGAAGTACATGAAATAGTGATTATTCTTGCCATTTTACTCTAGTTGACTGATGCTTGATTTCTATTTAATAAAAAATTCTTGTGAATGTTACACATGTAATTCACAATGTAAGAAGTGAAATTATTAAAAGCTCTTGTAAACCAAGTAGACTTATAAAGTATTCTGTGCAAAGGTAGGTTTTCAAAGCAAATCTGATAATCAGCCAAAGTGTTAATGACTATTTGAAATATGAACACCTACTTCCCAGTTAAGATTTTGTTGTGAGTTTGGATGTAAGCTCACAACAATAAGATTTATTGTGAGTATGTGAGCATTCCAAAACACATTTTTATTTGCCTTGTAATGTATCCTACTTTCCCTAGTTGTATATCTAAAAAGTAAATTGAAAGAACATTTGACATCAAGTAAGTGGTCGAGATATTTTGTCGGTATTAAAGCTTGAAATTCAGAAAGTACATTGTCCAATTAAAAATGAGTAAATAAATCCTAGTCTTGGAAATGCCCTTTTGGTAGTGTGAAGTTACAAACCTGTAAAAATTAACTTTCAGATATTAGTAGCTTTGCAGGAGAGGTGTCTGAGGAGATTAATGCATGGTAACTTCAAATGAATGAAAAATGATGTGTTGAATTATGTTATTGTGTATTATCAACTCATACAATCTCAAAATTATCTCAAGAATACTCCACTTATCTATTTCACAACTCTTTAGGTTGATGATGGTAAATAATTATTTACTTTATTGCATAAAGTAAAAAAAAAATTAAAAACAGAATTATTCGCTAAGAGTCACTGTCTTATGAGGTTTTTTTTATTTATTGATAAAAAATTGTTGATGTAAATTTTAACACGTTATGTTGAATCATATTCGTCCATTTATGTATCACCTTGACAAAAACAAAGTATTTTGTAGATCAGTTATAATTGTATTTTATGGTATATAGTTCTGTTTCATCTGTATACTAATTCAGTGAAGTATATCAAACAAAACAAACATAATAGGAGATGAAACTTTTTTTATATTATTGGAATGCAGCACAAGCACTTTTCAAATAGTGCATTGGGTCAATTACATACCGTACATGAATTGAACATCGGTGGGGCAATGCAGTCTATTTGAAAATTAGATGGGAAAGAGCAGTCATATTTATGCTAAAGGTTTGATGATATGAGACATTTATGGAAAGTAAATATTAGTATCTATATATATTTAAAAAAATCTATAAAATTTTGAGGTGTAATTTCACAGAGATTTGTCAAAACACCATTATCCACAGATAATGTCTATATTATTAAATTTCCATCAATAGACTGCATCAAGAGAATTTCGCTATTAAAAAAAATTTCATGAACCATAAGTTTGGAAACAATTTCATGCTAAAAGTGTGCACTTTCTTGATTGTAATCAAATTGTCATGCATTCACTGCTATCACTCCCTTTGTTATACTGCCTTAGACCTGTTACTCATTGTCTTTCTTTCACGCCGGTGGTTGCGTTTCACCAAGTCGTTCGTAAGTTACGAATGACTTTACGCACTACTGTTGATCAGTTCTTGTGCTAAATTATAAAGCATGTGATTAGTATAGCACCCAAGAGCACATTCCAGTCGTTCCTAAAGTCGTTAGTAATTTTAAGAACGACTTGGTGAAACACCAACCTGGAGCACATTATAAGAAGTATTATTCTTCTGTTACAAGGGTTTTCATAACACACATCAGGCATTTGTATTTGTTTCAATGCATTTTTTTTTTCACTTGTATTCCTTTTCCATGCTCTCTTATTCTGAGATAATTCTGGTCTTGTCTTTGTAATTGTATCACTAGGTTATTAAGTGTCACATACTGCAGGAAAGTATCATAGAAAGGTTAATGTTTCCAAACATTTGTGTGATCCTTACAAGGGCAATGTTTCTTGCACTGCATTTTCATGTATATCCGCAGGTAGATAGTGTTGCAGGCATCACTTTTACTTCTCTGTCAAAAATTAATGTTTTTTTAAATATAAATTTCAACATCACAGGTAGAAATTTACTACTTGGCTCCCTGTTTTATACAGTAGTAGTTTTGCTGGTCAAGATAAAATAGGATATAATTATATTGATTGATATATTTAGACACAAAATTGTAAAAGATTTTGAAGTTTTGACCATTTATGTGAAAAGATTTACTCGGATGGCCAGTTTGTGTTTTTCAAATGCATACATGTATTTGTAACCGTATTGGTTCTTGAAGGTTAAAAAAAAAATGATGTAGAAGTTTATGGAAAAATCCTCTCAAATTTTCTCAACTACATGTATCTTGATGAGAATCTGATTTCCAATTCTTATATTTCTTCCATTTATATGGCATTGTTGCATACATTTCTAATTCTTCATACATGTAGGAATACACAGATAACTTTATGACTTTGCAGAAATCCTTGTATGGTGTATCTGAAATTGTGTGTCTCCTAAAGGAATGTGTCATGAAATTCTGGGTGTAAAAATCATTGAATATTTCTTGTTGAAAAAGTAAACATTGTGATTGGGATGAAGAAGGCATTCTTGTTTGTAATATTTGGAACATTCCAATTAATTGCATTATTCCAATCAGTCATTGACATTTTACCAGTTTGATATGAAAGACTTTACTCTTCTTGATTTGATAAATGGTTGGTACAGTCCCCTCTCATTATAAGATGTTTGGTGTCAAGCCTCATAACAACATCTTATTGCATCCATACTCATAATAATGCGAGTAGACTGTATATATAATTGCATATGAAATATATCTATGATTTAAAATTTTATATCTAAAATTTATCTGCATGGTACATTTATATTTGATACTGTAGTCTGTGATACTCTATATTTTTTGCAAGCAAAATGGGATGCGCCAGATAAATGTATTGTAAGGAATTTGTGTGCAGATTCTTTGCAGCATTTACTTTACCTAAATTACATAAGTCAAATATAACATGAAAGAAAGTGTAATGTGTGATAAATCTAGTAAAACACAATGTATGTGTGAGTTAGACATACTGTAAAATACTTTGTGTAACTTTATCGATTTGTTTTTGTGCCGTCCTGTTTATCCACCTCTATGTATTATGTGAATATTCTAATGCAAATTATATATGTTATATTTCCAACATAGAACAAATATATATATCTATATGATTCCTATACTATTCCTAGATGTATGTAGTTTTTGTGAGATAATTGTATTTCTGAATACACGATCAGGTACTACAGCCTATTTATATAATAAAAATCACATAGGAGAGTGATAAAGATTACCATGAATTTAATTGTTCTTTCTTTAATTCTGTTTTGTTTGTTTGCAGTTACATTAACTCTCACATTTATTTTCCAGATACTTTTAAGAAGACTAGCCGTTAGTTTGAAGGGTTAATTTGTCATTTATTTTTCAATAATTTGGCCTAACATTCTCTTTTTTTTTTTTTTACACATACTATAATTATACAGTTATTGGCTAATTTGTCCAATTCCTAGTGGACATTGGTCTACACCTACTTTATGCTATGTTGTAGCAACCATGAAATAAATTGGATGCTGGTCTCATTTTACTCACAGAATTAGACTAAGTTGTTACTGTCATAAAAAGCTCATTATCATAAAAGGCCATTAAACCAATTAATAAATATATGTAAAAAAAAAAAAATTTGTACTAGTTTCAGACCAGTATATTGGTTGTTACAAATGATTTTAGCCCAGTTGGTATTACTTAGATGAACAGATTGTAGACAAAATGGCAATAAACTCATGATTTGAAGTTTTATGCAAAATTATTAATTTTAGTCAAAGCAATAACAATATACACATATAATTCAGACCACACAACCAAAAAGGAGAAACATTTTGTTTTTAGTGTATGCAAATTAAAGAATATTGAATTGAAGAATAAGTCTATTGACCTTCCTTGAGGCTAGTTTTGTTATCTTCATATTTCATTGATATAGTGTTTTCTGCACATAAATAACATTAAAAAAAAACACTTATGTTTTGCGAGTCTTCAATCTGCAGTGTGGATAATCATATCTTCTTCCATTTGCAATGCCATCGGATTTTGTAAGTATTATTGGCTCCGTTTGTTTTGCACTAATTAACTTTTTAAAGATCAAATGTTTCAAGAGAGTAATGTTTGCTTACTGAATATTCATATTTAATTACTTCCCAGACAGGTCATTATTCAACTATTGCATTATTATTGGGTTCGATATAACTTAATGAAATCGAAATCTATGCAAAAGCTCTATAAAAAATAAAAGGATGTACAAGAAAGTAAAATTAAGTGTATTTTGTCAATACCACAATCTCATGATTGCAAGTAATGTCACAAATAATTATTGTTATATTAATCGTTAATTGCTTCTCATTATTATACTTTACATCCTCTCTTCCCAACGAAATGAGTAGAAATGCAATCTAAATTTTGATTTATTAAATTTCATAATTTATCAACACAGAACAAAGAGAAATTGGACAAGATGGATGCCCGCGTGTCTGCGCTTGAAGGCAAGCCTGGCGGTGGAGGAGGAGGTAGCAGTGGCGCCTCGGCTGTACCGCCACCCGCTGCAAGTGCCACTGATGGTAACGGAGCACGTAGCGGACAGGGAGACGAACAACCAAGCGACGGCCCCGGCAAAGCTTCGGGGGCCAAATCTCGACGAAAGAGTGTCGCACCGAGTGAGCGTCGATCGCGCCAACAAGGCTCAAAGTCCGGAGACGAAGGCGGTGATGATGGGGGTGGACAGCGTGATGGTAGCGTTGATCGTGAAGCACCAAGTCAAGCTACGGCGAGGTCAGGACCGCGTGGGCGAGGCCGCGGTCGAGGGCGTGGACGAGGAGGTAGTAAGGCCTCATCGAGAGCGGGGAAGACACCCCGTGATGAAGGAGAAGGAAATGCTAGTCGAGCTGGAGGGAGCCAGGCTCAGGGTGGCAGGGTAAGCCAGCAGCTTAGCGAACATCCATCGCTACAGTCTGAAGCTCTTACTATAGCTAAGACACAAGACGGATCTTGAATCAAGATCTAGACATCCTATAGCTGACATTATCCACAATCTTCCAGATCTATCTAAAAGAGAGCAATTAATTTAGATAGAATGATGATGATATCAAGTCATATTTACGGGTCATTCAGTATCATTCTTACTTCTTAGGTAGGCCTATTAATTCATGAAAAGAAATTGACCGTGTTACTGATCTAACCTCCTATAGCTGCTGACATCATCCACAATCTTCCGGATCAATCTAAAAAAAGAAGGATTATAAAAACAGGTAACTTTTACAGTTAGGTTTCAGGCCCTAGAGAGCATTCCTAGGTAAGTATTAATAATTTTTAAAAAAACAGTCGGGTAAGCCAACAACCCATCGTTACAGCCTGAAGCTCTTACTATAGCTAAATTGCTAAGACACAAGACTTGTCTTGATGATATACTTTAGCTGACATATACCACAAACTTCCATATTATCCTACAAAAATAATAAAGAGATCAGGACACGTTTTGGGCCTTGATGGCATTTTTTGGTAGCCCTATTTATTACTCAAAATTAGATAGCATTGTTGATGATACATTGACAAAATGAATTTCTACAATTCAATTCATATGTTTCATGAATAATGATAAGTTAATATTTTACAGCTTCCCTTGTATTTACAATCACTGATAGTTCCATACCTTATTACCTCTATTTTTGTATATTTCTCAGCGATAATCATGTATTTATTCGAATACAATTACTACTTTTTGTATTAGGGATGCATTCCATGTGTGTATTTGATTATCGTTACATAAATTGCCAAATAATCCTTGTTTGAATACTAGCTCTAAATATTTGCATACTTTTAATTTATTTTCTTCGAGTGAACATAAAATGAAATATGAGAGATTGACTCATTACACGGAGAAAATACACAATATTTGCTAATAATGGCCAAATTACATGTTACTGAATAGATTTTCCTTCGTTTATACTATTGACATGCTGAAAATGACTTGAATCTCTCTGAAATAGCTGTAAATGGTTTTTAGTGTTTTTGTTTTAATCCGCCCCCAAATGGGCTGCTCGGATAATATTTTATTGATAGTCTAATTGTAGGAATGATTGAGATCGTTATAATATTGACTTGTAAATTTAGCGCGCAACGAATCAGTGTACAACAACGATTTAATTTGTACTAAACGTATGCATTTAATCTAATGTATACCACATCGTATTTCTTTATTTTAATTATCCTATTTAGGATTGATATTATCTGTTAGTGTATCACCGGAGTTTGTATAGATGTACTTAATTTGGATGGAATGTTTTCTTGTCAAGTATTTCAGACATTACATCATATTTTCTGAACGTGAAATTTAATATATTTGTCTCGTTTCAGTTGTTTTTACCGTCCGCTGCATATATTGTCTTGTGACCATAGAATATAGAATAAACTCTAGATGTGAGTTATATATAAATGTCATCTCATGCATGTCCTTTGTGATCCCTGTGCGGTACATTTATATACATTTTCATTGGTGATCCAAATGTTTCAGGTATTCTAATTTGATAAAATTTCTTGAAACATATCTTCACAACACGAGGATTATAATAGACACATTATGGCATGGTCAATTTTCCGTATGTTTAAACTCTATTTTCTCCAGCAACGTTATTAGATACCATCATGTTCTTTCATTATTAATAATAAGACTTTATCGCTATTAACTGGTAATTTATCTACCCTTTATTTATAAGCCACCCTTGCAAGAAGCGAGAGAAAGGGAGAGAGAGAGAGAAAGGGAGAGAGAAAGGGAGAGAGAAAGAGAGAAAGAGAGAGAGAGAGAGAGAGGGGGAGAGAGAGGGTGATGGAGATTAAAAGAAATAATCTTAGGAATTATAACTGTTAGAACGAGGGAGACCGATAATGATTGAGAAAGAGAAAATAACGAAGTAGAGTGAAAAGGGTGGACAAGCATATTCATGTATAATATCTGATAATACAGAGAGAGAAAAAAAAATAACGAAATAAATAATTAGTCGTTAAATTGATAATCATTAGACCAGTAAACCCAGAATATCGAGAGGGAGAATACAGGATTAAAAGAACAACCAATTACGTGCCTATTAATTCGACAATTGTTCAGTTTAATTTTATAGATTTGAGTTTCACCACTGATGCTTTTAATGGGAGACTGGTTAACACGTCTGGGTGATTGAAAGCCTAGATGATGCTTTCCTTATGGTGCATACACGCCTACTTGAAACACATCCGATATCTGACAATGCCAAGATGACTGTGATGGATTCGGTTCACTTATCGTCTTCTTATTCCTCCTTTTCCCATTTCTCTTCTCTCTTCTCTCTTTCTATGTCCCCCTCCCGCTATATGTTTTGCATTGTATCTCTTTCCTTTATTTCTCAGTATCTCGTTATCGGTCTCTCCCCCTCCCCCTCTTCCTCCCTCTCCATCTCCCCTTCTCTTTACTCTCTTTCCCTTTCTATGTCCCCCTCCCGCTATATATTTTATACTGTATACATATTCCATCTTTTTCTGTTTTCCACATTCTCTCGCTTTCCTTGATTTCTCAGTATGTATCTTGTACGTCTCTTTCTCTCTCTCTCTCTCTCTTCCTCTCATGGACATTTCACTTCCAAGTTATCAGAATGTGTTAAGCTATAGCTAACCTTAATGCTGACACTTTTTTCTCTCTCTCTCCCTCTCTCTCCCTCTCGCACTCTCTCTTTCTGTCTCTCCCTTCTCGCTCCGCCTTTCTCTCTATTTCATATTCACGTTTAATTTTGCATAGTCATGCTCTCTCTATAATATTCGGTATAGAACGGTGTTGGAGTAATCCAGTGGGGATCCAGGATTTCATAACAGGGGGGGGGGGGGGGGGCGGGGGCGGGGGGGGGGGGTAGGTGGTTAATTTTTTTTTTTTTGGGCCTTCGGCCATTAAGGAGGTCATCATGTATCAGCTGTAGGGTAAGGTTGGAGGTCAATCGGGCGCGCGCTCGTCTATTTTTGCCCTCTCTTTTTTTTTTCTTCTTTTTTTTCCTTTTTTTTTTTTTTTTTTTTTTTTTTTTTTTGCTAGGGGGGGGGGGGGGCCCGGGCCCGTCGGGCCCCCCCCCTGTAATCCGCGCCTGGTATCAATTGAAAAGGTATCATGATCAACCTGAAGAATCCATGATAATTCTTGCCAGCAATGATACAACCAAAATATCTTTCTTCCAAGATTTAGAGTCTTTTTGTCTTTGTTTGTTTGTTGTTGGTTTTTTGTTTTGTTTGTTTGTTTTTTTTAAGAAGAGAGCATGACTATGCAAAAATAAATTCTAAACTACAAAATTCTGCAAAGAAAAACATGACGACACTACATATCCATCAAAAGCTCCGTGTGACATCTATTATGCTAGTCAGACATAATTATATAAAAAATGATAGTTCACTGGGTTGACTATAACACACTGTTCGTCATAAAGGTGGAATATTTTTTTTCTAGCTCCTACGACGTTATGTTGCTGCGGCTGTAATTTCTTGAATGTGTTTGTTACCATTTTCACTTTCCGGGATCCTGGCAATATCTTGGACGTTCCCTCAACCCTTCCCGGGGATTTTTCTTCCAAAAACTTTGCCACCCCCAGAAGATGGCATTTTTTTCATTTTTCCTTATTTTTGGGGCCCCTTTTTGTTTACGCGACCCACAAGGCGCCCTCAGTCCTGCCCCCAAGGAAACACGTCCGAGGTGTAGAGTTGTTATTAGTGAGCTTTCGCTGGACTACGGGGAGCTTATCTAGAACGTTAGCATAAAAGAGGGCACTATTTTCAAAATGCCTGCAAATCCTCGTTTTCTATCTTCTTCAATAACTTTGAATAAAAGTTTCCAATGGTAACCGCACATGTTCCCTTTGGCTTGTGAGATATTGTAACGTCTATTGTTGCAATACGAATTCAATCAAAAGGCTACTTTACTGGGGATACCTAGTTCTTTCTTTTTTTTCATACCAAGGTTTTATTGTGTCAAATGCGTCTATGCGTATAACAGCTGACCTAAAACATTGCTGATATGAAAAGAAATAACCTACCGCCCTGCCATTATGATTAGTCAACTCAAAGTATGCTTCTTTTATGTTTTAGCAAAGGGGGAAATGCCTGTATACATTCCTATCAAAGCGCTCGCTTATTGGCTTATAACTGACTCTCCGCTGAGAACCTATACGTTCTACGTTTTGGGAGAACGTACATTTCCCCAAAATAGCGTTGTAGATTTTGACAACGGGGAGCTATCTCTTGTAGCTAGGGGAAACCCTCGTTTGTGCACACGAAAACTTGTAATTTAAACGCTTGCCAGCCGTTTCTAGCAAATACCAGTTTTACACACTCCTTTTCCTGTACTAACAGTATGCAGGAGTTTGGGGTTTGAGCTATTTTGAAAATAAAGCCTTTCATAATGCTAACGTTCTAGATTATCTCCTCCGTAGTCCAGCGAAAGCACCCTATTGTTCTTTAAGTTAAACCTAGTTATATGGTTACAGGCTCGACTCGTTTGACTAGGGGAGGGGTCAAAATTTATTTTGATAGGGGTTCAACATTGATTTTATTCATTTTTACACCATGAAATTTCTATCTTCCCTAAATTGTATTGTAAAATATCAGCCAAACATAAATCAAAATAAAATATCATCAATAGTTACCATTTACAACCTTGTCATCAATCATAAAAAGAAAATTAGGGGAAAATGATATTAACTAAGGGTTAAAAGTTGTTTTGTATTTCTTTTGTTTTTATCATAAAGGTGGAATAAAATATTCCGAATTTTCACCAATCAAACTTTTTATTTCAACCCCTCCCATAGACAAGATACACATGCTTTCCCCATAAGTCTATATTTAACTTAAAAACCAATATAAACAGTACACCTCAAAAAGTAAACAAAAAGGGTTAACAAAAAGGTGCCCCAAAATGAGGGAAAAATGACAAAAATGGGCATCAAGGGGGTTGACAAAACTTTTTTGGAAAAAAATATCCGTGAAGGGTTGGGAGAATGTTCAAAATATAGCCAGGGTCCTGAAAAGTAAAAACAGGGACAAACATATTCAGGAAATTAAAGCCGGAGCAATATCATCTCGCTATAGCTGGGGAAAAAAATATTCCACCTTTATGACGAACAGTGTAGTATCATAATATCCATCCTCCATTGTGTAAACTCTGATAACAAAACATATGTTTTATGATCAGTTTGATTGAAAACGTACTCTCGACCGTCTGTTTGATTCATCAAGTATTGTGACACACTAGATGGATTCACACATGGGGCGTAGAATGATTTAGAGCGCAGTTGGTGTAACATAACTAAAACGTACTTGCTCCAATGCAGTTTATGATGATGTAAGAACTATATAAAACTGACAAAGGTTTTTGTTTTTGTGTAAATAGCTATTTTATTCTCTCCTGACACGTGCGTGTATTAGAGAGCTTATAAATTTATAATGAAATGTTGTTCGTAGCCGGTTTTATACAAAAAATAGGCTAAAACTCATTATCATTTTAAACTGCACCAGATCAGCAGAGGATATGAACATGTTCTGTAGTACCTTTTTTAAACGCAAGAGTATAGATCACCCTCTCCCTTCTTTCTTTCTATCCTTTTCTCTTCTTTAGCTCTCTCTCTCTCTCTCTCTCTCTTCCTCTCATCATGACCAGTTCACTTTAAATTTACCAGATTTCTTTAAGGTATAGCTAACCTTAATGCAAACACATTTTCCTTTCTTACTCTCTCTCTCTCTCTTCTCTCTCTCTCTCTCTCTCTCTCTCTCTCTCTCTCTCTCTTTCTCTCTCTTTCTTTCCACCCCATCTCCCCTCTCTCTTTCTTCCAATGTTTCTCCAATCCTAGTCTAAGCAGTAAATATCTTTAAAATATATTTGAAATAATTAACAAAAAGAAACCAACAAAATCATACTCCACACAAGATCTTCAGTGGATATGAACATCTTCAGCAATATTTTTTTTTCAAGCCGTTGCACTGTTATCCCTCTCTCATCTTTTTCCTGTCTATCATTTATCTCTACCCCGATCTCTCTCTCTCTCTCTCTCTCTCTCTCTTCCTCTCATTCACTACTCCTATTGCTACTATTCATACTCTTTTAGTTTTATGTGCTAATATCATGATTATGATCATCATCGCGTTGCTTTCCAAAAAATAGTCTCTACAATAAAAATAGTTTAAGCTTTCCAGATCTCTTCCGCTTTCATGGGCCTATGCCAGAGTGATGCTTCCTCTCTTTAATTCTTCATCCTCCTCCCTACCTATCCTCCATCATGTCCCTCTTTCATCTTCCGTCTCCACTGCATCCCTGCATTCCTTCGTATCCCCCATCATCACCGCTACTGGTTGGTCGTCATGAGTGTTTATCTAGACCCAACCTCGTACCGTGCATCGAGCTCTAACGCCTACCCCTACTTAACAATCACCAAGCGTTGAAATTGAACCTTTATGCTTTTATAGGGGGTGGTAAGAAGAAAGTGTCTACCATGGGCTATTAGCTGGATATTGAAGCTAATTGGTTAGGCTCGTTGTAATGGATCAAGTACTCGCTGAGTTCAAAAGAAAAAAAAGAAATAATGGTTGAATTATAATAAACCTTTTTTTCCCCACAGACGAATGTTATAAAGTACCACGCAAAGCAAAGTGCCCCACCGTCTCTTGAGAGAGTGATCACCATAAAAATATACCGTTTTTCAAAAATATATTTCCCTTTTCCCATTTAGTGTATGCTTCCTCTGCCTAGCCATATTTATGTACCTCTTTCAATGAACAGTTTTTGAGTAGATATAACCCTTAACCACGAAAGTTGCATCGTTCAAAACTCCTATAATCTATTTTAAAACGAAAGAAAAATAACAACAATACAAAAAGCAATTGCCGCTGCCATAGTTCTGTATTCTTTGGTTATTGTGGATGTGCGTTTCTTTTTTCTTTTTTCTTTTTTCTTTTTTTTGTGGGGGGGGGGGGTACTTTAGTGAATGTATATTAATAATATAGTATACTTAAAAATAACATAATTATTCATTTTACATATACCATAGATAACATTGTGATTCTTTCATTGCCACAATGTAGAATTCAATTATAATATATACCAACGGGTGTTAATGAAAAATAATGAATAGATAATCACCGCGGTTCAATTAAATTAATTCCATGTTTCCTAGAACTTTGCATATATTTTATCTGCATCTAGCCTTCATCAGATTAAGGATTATCATAATCAAACGATTGTAATCCGCTATAATGATTCGCCCCACAACTCTGTCAACAAACCAAATTGTATTCTTCTCTCCCTTTCTCTCACATGCATTTTCTTTACCTCTTTGTACACAGCCATGGTCTTCTCTTGTATAGCCAATCACATCGCAAAGATAAATATTGAACAATGTCGGTAATCGTTTGAGGTTTCTGAATATAGTCAGATAGAAGCGAAATGGGGAGAAAGGGTTTAGATGAACAGACAAATTAAATAAAAGTGTCAATATTTTAGGAAGGGATTTATGCAGGCGATGTGCATGGTTCAACTTTCCTACAAGTTATTTCAACCCGATAATCGTTCTTTCATTCAACGGCGACCTTTCTTCTAAGATTCAATACTGTAGCGTGAATCAAATATAAGCGTTCGATTGGCCGCGGGATTTTCTTTTTGATGTGGGCTTTTAATTTTATTTGAGGGAAAGTTTGAGGGGCTTGTATGAGGACGGAGTCAAATCCGAAATGTTAATAGAGTCTTAGAGCACCTTATCTTGACCTACTGCATGGTAAAAGAGTCCTCATGTCTTGCTCCTGCGAGGGCACATGTTGACCCATTGACTATGTCACATTAGCACTGGTATTATGCTCACTTACAGCCATGTTGCAGGTATGTTAATTGGGATAGACATGGTAAAGTCTTGTACAAACTTTTCATCAGAAGGTTCGAGAGACACCAAGAACAGACATGTAAGATTTGGCTAATGTGTAGTTCCAGAGTGTAATACTGGTCATATTTAAATCAAGGAAAACCAGTTGCTGAAAGAACGATGATTTCTAAAGACATTAAAGATTTTTTTTACATTTTTTTTTCTTTCCTGTAATAACAATCCCCTGTCCTCTGAGTATTTGAACTAATTCTAATTATGCCTATGATGAAGGCTCTCTCTCTCTCGTCTGTTTTCTAAAACAAAAAAAAAAAAAAAAAGATTTAAAAAAAAGTAAAGGTGACCCCATTTTTTTGGTTTATTGTATCCTTACACCATTCCGAGTCAATTGCGACCCTGTTGGATGGTAATAATAAACCCATGTGTTTAGGTTGTATAAAAATGTAATTATGTACAATGCTGGAACCACCCAAACATAATAGGCAACTACCTCTTTTCTTTCCTTATAAGGCAGGTAATCCTCTTGAATTTCCAGTGTTTTAATGCAGAATCAAAGGCAGCCTTTCAAAATATATATATATATATTTTTTGGATTATAGAATGTTTTATTGTATCTAATCATCGCATATAGTTTGGTCAAGTATGAATATACAATGGGGTTTTGAGTTACATAATTTTGCATGTGTACGTTTTCTTTGATTTAACGAATAACACATATAACATTCATTAAATACCTTAGAAGAAAAAAAAACACATTTCCTTTAGAATCTTGCAGCGTCATTGTTTATGTTGATAATCAATGATGGTGTCATGCGGTTTATATGCTCGCATTTTTGCATACAAGACTACAGAATATCAATGGTATTTCCAGCAAAAATTAAAAATGTAATATGCCCGTGCATTGTTGGATGAAAAACGGTTAGGATTTGGTTAACATCGAATCAAGCTATTACCGTCAAATAACCACTGGACTAAAATAGCTTGAACGCCACACACCCATACTCACCGGTTACCACAAACACCCATTCTGGAGAGCTTTGCTGAATGCTGGTGCGCGCGGCGCCTCTTCACATAAATTCATTCCATCGTCTGCAGCTGATTAACTCAGATATTAATATTCCTCGAAAGTGATTGTCATTATCTGTTCAGCGTGAAAACATATCTCATCAAACTATCCAAGAGGACACATTGATACATCTGCTCATGTGGACTTATCAGTCATAAATACTACATTCGCTGATATCGTTCTTTGGTCAAAATACCTTTTGTCAAACTGAGCAAAGATTCTTGGCGACTGAGTCATTAAATCACTTTCTCTTGAGTTGGGCTCCCCGACAACCAGCGGTAGCGCGTGCCTAAGCTTCGGGGCAGCCACCCGCCTAGCTAGGCATGCCAGTTCAGGTATGTCGTTCATTTGTTTGGTTTAGTTTTTGTTTTCTAGAGTTGATTCTGGAAACTGGAGTGTTACTTTATGTTCTTAGTGAACCAAGTTCATTGGAATTTAAGAGGCGTTTCTCATAGCAACCAAAATTTATGCTCATTGATGGAATTCTGAATCCATCAAAACACTAAAAATTACACTTAAGTTGATGACACTGTTCGAGCAACTTTTTTAATTGAAATTTGTCATGCCTTTCTGTTCCATTTTATTCATGACAGTTCAAGAAATATGTCCGTTTGCATTAAGGAAATAAATTGCTTTTACTAGTTTATATCCCTCATGTATTTTGTATGATTATTATTGAATGATGCATGTAGGCCTGTGTGATATTGTCATATTTGGCATTAATGGTCATACGATTGTAATGGTTAATTTCATTGAATTGTGAACATAATACATGAGTATCAAATTGAATTGAATGAATAATTGAAAGAATTGAATTGAAAGTGTAAAATGTTAGCACAATAAATTATTGTTTCTTTTTAAAATTCATATGGCCCATTTTTTTTAGATACAATGACAGCATCTTCATACCTCCATATTTCTTGTAAGAGTTTCTAAGTTACCTATTTGATTCTATTATTATTCCAATATAAGATATCTTAATTAATAAATAGATATATTACTTTAAAAAATTACTTAATAATAATGTCCGTTTACAAAATATGAAAGGAAAAAAACAGGTAATTAACTTTGTCATTAAATTATAATTTGCTGGGGAAAAAAAATTGCATTATCCAGTTCAGAAAATCACTATTTATCGTTTTTTGACTCGCTCATTTTTATTTCATGTATTATACCTTAAAAGAAAGAAAACGAAAGAAAAAGGCTGTAAATAGTCATTATTGATGACATTTTATTTTGATTTATGTTTGGTTGAGATTTTAAAATACAATTTAGGGAAGATAGAAATTTCCATGGTGTAAAAATGAATAAAATGAATGTTGAACCCCAATCGAAATAAATTTTGACCCCTCCCCTAGACAAAAGAGTCGAGCCTGTAACCATACATCTAGATTTAATTTAAAGAACAATAACAAATCTCCACCTCAGACGTGTTTCCTTGGGGTAAAACTGAGGGGGCCTTGGTGGGTCGCGTGAACAAAAAAGGGCCCCAAAAATAAGAAAAATGACGAAAATGGCCATCTTCTGGGGGTGACAAACTTTCTTGAAGAAAAATCCCCGGGACGGGTTGAGGGAACGTCCAAGATATACTCAGGATCCCAGAAATTGAAAGCGGTGACAAACACATTCAAGTAATAAATAACCGAACAACATAATGTCGCTTGAGCCGGAAAAAAATATTCCACATTTATGACGAACAGTGTATATTATTTTTTGAGAAATAATGATAACAATATTAATTCAATCAATAAAGTGTCTTTTCCACTTTACCCCCCCCCCCCCCTCTCTCTCTCTCTCTCTCTCTCTCTCTCTCTCTCTCTCTCTTTCTCTCTTATTTCACCATCGAGCTTTTTTTTTAATATAAAATCAGCTATTAATTATTCTCTGTAAAAAAAAAATCTTACCAATGAAAAACATTATCTTTGATATTTTTTTTTTCATCTTGTTCTCACACATGCATGCACTGACATGAAGATCCCCACTTAAAGGGATGCAGTAACATTGAATGATATTCAAATCGTTTTTATTCGATTTAGCTTATTTTGCCAACATAATTATAAACACTTAGGTCAGTCTGGTATCTCTTCAAAATTGCAAGCTAATTGCTTGCTTTACCTTCGAGATATCAATGATTTCATACTCAAATTTTATAAACCAACATCGGATGGTTTATAAAACCATGTGCTTTTCCGCATAGCACAACACACACCCATTTCCTGTTGTATAGTCCCCCGTCCCTAGCGGCCTGATGATCTAGCAGCAGAGGGTACTGGTGTTCAGCTGTATATATGCTTGGCATTGTTTGTTACACTGTTTTAAGGTAGTAAATGACTTCCATTTGATCTGAAACTTTCAGTAGTTTGTTTTTACTGTGGGAGCAATATAAAAGTTTATTAATTATGATCGAATTGCTCTTGTTTTTGAAAGCTACTAAATCCCTTTAAGACATCAGGAAACACCAAACTTTACCTATACGGGTTTCCTTTTCCCCTTCGTCAACTCTTCACCCTTCATAATTATGTCATGCTCTTCATCTAAAACATCCTTAATCGTTTCCAATGCCTTGTCTCGTCTCGCCATATTAAACCTCAACAACCTCTCCTAGTCCTCCACTATCGGAGCTGCACTTATGCTTAAAGCGATTGTGTAACTCTGTTGTGACATGATTATTGTTATCTTGTTTGTACTATATCCTATATTGATGTTCAGTAGGGTCAATAAATCTCTAAAAATGTTAAGGTTTTTCCCAAATGTTGTGTTATCATGAAATCTGAATAAGTGTACCTTTTAAGTCAACACTGTATTCAATGGAGGGGGGAAAATCCGACACTTCCAGTCAATTGCACGCTTTTACTTTGATCGTGAAGCATGTAATGATGCCTATTATATGATATGAATGATCAGATTTTCATCTTGACGCA
Organism: Paracentrotus lividus; assembly: GCA_940671915.1. NCBI lineage: Eukaryota > Metazoa > Echinodermata > Echinoidea > Camarodonta > Echinidae > Paracentrotus > Paracentrotus lividus. The sequence continues at coordinate 43,620,428 of CALNVZ010003430.1, read as the reverse complement.
ATATCACATCCATTGACACCATTATAGGGCCCCTACAGCTCAGATTTATGAAAGCCTCCTCAAAGTTACAAATTCCCTTTAAACCTTAACAGCCCCTCCGACTCCTCCACTGAGCTGCACTTAACGCGTTCTTCAACTTCATCTTATCATAGCCGAGCTTGTCAGAAGCGAGTTAATACTATGATTTATTAATCTATCCACTAGGATAATTCCCTTCATTCTCCATTTTTTTATTTCCTCCTCGGTGTTAGGTATTACCCGCCTTCGATAATTGCCTCAAAGCTTTCCCCTTTCGATCAAAGTACGAGCATTAAACATGATGACAGGCCTTTCTGACAACCATCCATTTTATCATTTTCTTTATAACAATGTTTTAAGTTCAAGATGCTGCCATGAAGACCCTCTTGCTCCTAGACAACATGAAGAGTTTTCTCGTCTTTATTTCAGAAAACATTTTCATTTAAAGAATCTACAAGATACGATTCCGTCGTTGGGGGGGGGGTAGAATGTTATGAAGGATATTAAAAATAAAACTTTTTTTCCTTTGTCCGTTTGAATTCTCCCTTTTGGCTATATATATCGCACATCTCCACTGTCATTGTTATTTTCTAAAACAATTTCTGGATTCATTTCTACCCAGACTTTTTATCCTTTATTCTATTTTGCTACTCAAAGTTCATTCTGTCTTCTTCTTTTTTTTTTCTTTTTTTTTATTATAAATATCTTTCCCAAACCCGTTTCGTGACTTTGATTTGACATTTTTAAAGTGATACTAAAATTTCTTGTGAAATTAAAATCGCGTTCTTTAATTATATTTCACAATATATCCTAAAAGTACACGGAAAGAAACTTAATCTTTTCAGATATTGAACAGTGATTATGATATGGCATATACTCAGTTCTAAAAATAAGATAAAATACCATTTCAAGATACACTTCAATTTACAAAAAAAATATGATTTTTTGTTTTTGTTTTCAAAGAATTGCTTTTCAATTTTCCGCGTGATAACATAATTTTTGTGATAAAGATCCAAAATTATTTTTATTATTTAGAATCTCGTTCAATGTAGAAGTATTCGTTTCATATCCGACCAAATGACTAATCACAATATTGCTTCTTCTTTTTTTCTTTCTCATGTCGCAGAGTAGATAGTAGGTCGCTATATTTTGAAATTTCGGGTAAAATCCAGATACGTTTGTATAGTTTCCATGGCAGATCACAACCACAATCTTCTTGGAATAGGTGTCAATTTTTATTGCTGAAAGAAAGAGTGCCATAAATTATACTAAGACACACAATATGGTAGCAGTCCTTCAAATTTCATGGTGCAAAAATTACGACCGCTTGACTGCCGTGGCGTGGTATAGGTGTTTATTTCACGAGCGCCCGGTTGTCCTGCTGTTTAATCGAGTACTCGGACGTACACCAGCCCTCCAGCTTCCCGTGCTTTAAGCGCGTGTTCTCGATCAAATTCAAGAGCTATGTAAACATTGCTCACAATAACGGGGAGGTGGTTGATGAAATTAAAACAAAAAAGTATCAATTTGTTCGGGTATTGTTCATGAAAGTAGGGCGATTAAGGACACTGTTTGTGGTTTGCACAACGACAAATATGACTAGCCAAAAATTGGGGAGAGTTTGGCGCCGCGCTGTTTTTCAGAAAGCTTTGGGCTAACGCCAGATCACTCTTATTATAGACAATGTCATTTTTTCTGAATTAACTGAAATTAAGTTTTATTCGCGCCTTTCCAACTATCTTGTATGGTCTTTTAAAAAACGTTTGCATTTCTAAATTTACAAGTCTTTCTGTACATTGCTACATATTTTCATGCATAACAGGTTGTGGGTCATTTTTGTTATGGTTTGAAGTGAAAAGCTTGTTTCTTTTGAACAGTAGATGACCAAACCCGGTCATTTGTTTAAATAAAGGGGAAGAGAATAGAACAAAAATGGGAAAAAAAGAAGAAAATTCGGGAAGTGGGGATTGTTAGTGAACGAATTCATGACCATGGGTGTCGATTGTGGGGGGGATGGGGGGGATGCATCCCCCCCAATAATTTTGGTGGGGGGGATGGTGTGTACAATCATCCCCCCCAATATTTTGATATCAAGAAAATAAAAAATATCATATTATATGCATATAAATTTACCCATTACAAATACGTTATCATGTAAAACACTTTTATGACATTATTATATTATTTTGCAGTCTAAAATGCATATTTCAGACATTCAAAAATCCAAAATTTTCTCACTCTTTCGTTAATCTTCCTCGTGTGTGCCTATATACTTCAGTAATCATGTAATACACAATACACCGTGTAGATAATAGCAGCGCACATGTTTCACTATTCACAATAATATTGAAAACAAAATCTAATCGATGATAATCAGGGGCATCGTTCCCAGGGTGCTTGGGGGACAGGTGTCTGAAGGCATAAGTATTCCCCCTCAAAAATCCACGATGGTTTTGATAAAATAAATAATGAATATTGAAGAGTCTGTAACACTTAGCTTGGCTCTTCATCGACAAGGTAACTTTTTTGGACTCGGACCATTGATTATATAATCACTTCCACTATTCTCCGCGGGCTCAATGCCCTCTTTTCAAATTAGTCGCTAATTTGCTCTCAAATTATCAGATAACTGTAAAAATTTGCCTGAAAATTTTCAGCTCGCGCTTCGCGCTCGCATAATATAAGATAGTGCAAACTTTGTTAATCTTTTATGCATGTATTAATGTCACGATGGTACGTTTAAAACACCAGCCGTTGAAAACACCAACTCCCTCCTCCTTTCGTGCTCCCATGTTGATACAAGTATCTTGTTTCATCAGGTCACTATTATTGAGAAATTTTTCAGCTCGCGCTTCGCGCTCGCACAATATCTTGCCCTAACTGGAATTCGTCCATATTTATATAAATTTGCGTTTGTTGGCATTACATCATGCTGTTCCGCTTCTAATCACTAGTTAAAGCCCCATAGCCCTCCATTAATTTCGCGCTTATAGTCATCTAACGCTACAAATACCATGTTTTAGTTCTATATCATTGAGAAAATTTTAAGCTCGCGCTTCGCGCTCGCATTACAGCCCTATGAATTCGCCGATTTAGGATCATATCCGTAATAATGTGTGTATATCTATAGACATTGCATCATGATGACCCTCTTTAATAAAGCAGATAAAGCCCCTTCCCCGTTTCGCGTTCGCATTATTCTACAATATATGTCCCATTTCATGTCTGTAATATTGAGAAAATGTTCAGCTCGCGCTTCGCGCTCGCATAATGAATTTGAAAATATTTACTAGTAGATACTCACATGCATGCAGCATGTGTGTATTATCTGTAGCCATTATATCATAATGGTCCCCCTTTAACAAACCAGTTAAAGCCCCTACCTCGTTTTGCGCTCGCATTATGCAACAAATGCCCTATTTTATGTCACTGTTATTGAGAAAATTTTCAGCTCGCGCTTCGCGCTCGCGTTGTTCCATACATTTTTCATATTTATATGCATGTGTATATACAAGCATTACCCACCCCCAACAATGGACACTGCGATCATATACCATTGTATGTGTCCAGTTGAGGAAAAGAGGACATATCGACGATCATCCCCCCCCCAATCGCCAAAACAAATCGACACCGTTGTTCATGACAATTGTTTCATCAATACTTTTCGCAAAAGAAGAGTGGTCATTGAGGTGCCAAGACAAGGGCAAAGGAAAAAGGCAACACCCAAGAGAAGATAAATATATTTATATCGCTTTTATTCGTGTATTGCAAAGAAGTTTTAATGAAATTTAATTTCACTAATATATCAAAATTATAGTTACAGCTTCTTGTGGTAAATATATTATGTTACAATATATTGCCAGATAATCATGACCACTTATGTAGGCGCACATCCTCCTTAGCTGTAAGCACACTTGCTTTTCTGAATGTTGCCGTTTTTTGAAACTGTTAAAAGTTTTGGAAAATATTATGAAACAGTTTTATGGTTTCATTCAGAAATAAACTTCAAGTTTCATTTTTTTTTTTGTGCCTATGTTCGGTTCTCCTCCACTTTTATCAAATTGACGCTTCCATTCTGAAGAGTCACTTTTTTTTTCAAGAAGATCGAAAATTCATACGATTTTAATCGACCTATAGTTATTGCAATGTATTTTATATCATTATAATATGGTTTCGATAATATAATATCTTTGTATTATCTTTTTTTCAAACAGATTTCCAGTTTGGGCAGGTCTCTACATTGTCTCAACATCATTTTCTCAAGAACGTTCTCTACTTCCGTTGTTCAATCTTCTTACCAAGCCTTAAAAGGACAGAATGGAAAGATGAACGCCTACGGACTTTCTGAGAGCATAATACCATCTTCAGTAGGAACCATCATCCGTTGCCTAGCAATACAACATCCTTTCCAGACCATGTAAGAGGATCGTGTGTCTTCTTCTTCTACTTTCACTGTGAGTTCAATCAAAACGATGTCATTGCTCTTAGACGAACTTTAGAGAGAAAAATTAAGGATATGAGGTAATGTCTGAGAGTTTTCGTTAGTGAAGCATCCTGGCAACAACTAACGAGTACTGTCAAATTGATAGAATCGTTCAACAGTCTTCAAAGATGACAATTTTGTGTGATATGAGATCTCTAGTATCATGAGCAGATCATTTCACGAGGTAAGAAATGTGAAAGTGACATTACATTGTTGAAAGGGAATTGTAATATCGGCCAAGAGTACTCTGAGCGTATCAACAATTTAGAAGTGTTTAATTGTTGATGGTGGATATTGCATAAAATAATACTTAGAAGACATTTTTCATCGTCCAAAGTGGTCTTTCTGCTTACGATATCCATCAAATCAAGATAATAAAAATGGCCATGATGAATTATCAGATGCCCCCATCCTATCCCCATTCAATGCAGAACTACATGGACTATCCGATGCACAACCCACACATCCATAACCCTCTTACAATGCACACTGTCCAAAACCATCACTTCCACAATCCCCAACTCCAAAACCCCAACATGCACTTTATCCCTGATGACTACTATGTTGATGATAGCGACGATGAATCGAACCTTACTTCGGAAGATTACGAAGATGATCGAATGAGTGACGAGCTCTACGAGAGAGAGCCGAGTGTTGTCGATCAGTTGTTGGATTTCGCCCAAACCGCCAGTACGGATATTCAGAAGTTTTTCGGGAAGAAACGTGTTTTGGATGAACCTGAATTGATTGCTGATTGCAATAAGAAGGTGCGTTTGTCTGGACGTGAGTTGTACTACGCGGATCTACTGCGGGTTGCCCAACATGGAGACTCGGCAGATCCTTGTAAGGAGACCCCTGAGCCTAATCGAATCATTCGCTATGGAGATGATGAAAACACTCATGATTTGACTTCAAACCTCTCACCAAAATCAATCGACAGCAGTGGGTTAGGTCCTCTTGAAGAGCTTTTCAACTACGCAGAAAGGAATACGGGTTATAACCATGCCAACATACATCCTATGTTCGGGTTTTCAGCCTCTAATGGAGCATGGATGCCTCCGACAGACAATATCAACGCTGCGACGAGTTTGAGCGGAAAAGCATCCCTCACTCCGTGGAGGAAGCGTGCCATGCCTAAAAGTTTCTTTACCGAGCCCGCGTCTTCATCGTCTGTTCCGCATATCGACGTCGATCAGCGATTCGTTGCGTTAAGTCTACCATTGGGAAGCCCGTGTGTTGGATCAGCTACTAACCAACACGAAGCTCCTGATTTTAGTGATTTGATGGCAACCATGGAATTTGATGATGATCACGGTTTGCCGAGGGTCGCTACGGTTCATTGATAAACATTGATGATGATCACAGTTTGCCGAGGGTCGCTATACGGTTCATTGATAAACATTATATCCACGAATGACAGACATTTTATGATATTTCCAAACTGACGGCACGATGAAAATAAATATAGTAAACATAACATTTAAGAGAATAAACATGTTTCGGCGTAACCCATACTTCTCAGCCAATAAATCTTATATACAAAGATACCTTCCAATGCAATATTATTATGCTATTGCTTCTAAGGAAAATCAATGATTTACAATGGATCATTACAATGGACCGTGCATAATTATGTTGTTATATCTTCTAACGAGGATTTAATCATGCAACTTTTCCACAAAAGTCAACAGAAAACAACTGACAGAGTTAAGGATATCCATCAAAATAGATAGTTCATGGTATGATAAAGTTTCTTTATGGTATTCCCGGTTTTCTTCTTTTATAAAAAAAAAAAAAATTAGAAAAAATATCTCGTTAACAAACAATTATTCTACCAACTTCAGAGTGTCTCAGCCGTATTTGTTACGATTTGTTATTGTTTTATGCTGAAGAAATTCGGCTACAATTAAAATTCTTAGCGTAATTTTTTTGCTGTTAAGGTGTATTTTCTAACACATTCATTATACTTTACCAAATAATCACGCCCTTGTATTGTGCGTATCCTTCTTAGCATCGGCACACACACACACACACACACACACACACACACACACACACACACACACACACACACACAAAATCTTTCTCTCCGGTGAAGTTTTTTTGTTTTTTACCAAACTGAGTAGTCATTCCCTATGATTATATGATTCTATTTTAATTTGAGATAGCTTGAAATAGACTCACGATAACAATTATTATTATAATGCAGCATAATGTTTTAAAGTTTTGATAAACATGTAATACATTACACATTGAAATTGAATTGAAAACATATGTGTAGTTTCTGTATAATATGTTTCCTGCTGAACCGACATGACTTAAATCATTCTTAAAAGATTTGACCAGTTTGGCATTGTCATTAATCTGGCAGATATCCGTCGTAGATGGGGATCGAATATTTTGTCTTTGGAACTCGATTGGCTTTGCAAGAAGCTAGTTAAGTGTCCATGGACCTATGTCATGCAATGCTGTGATTCAAATTACTTTAAGGAAATTGTTTAAGTCACATTGTTGTTTTATTTAACCATTCATAAGATAAACGCTGACCTTTAAATATTTTAGTTATTATGTTATGCATTAATTGGTGTACAGTGTCAATGCAGAAACATAAAAGATTTACTAGTCTTGCCAAAATTACTTGATTGTGTATGATCGTTATGATTATCAAATTATATTCAAGGTAATGCTCATTATTTTAAGAATCTTGTTGCAATTGCTAGCGTTGTCTTTGTTGAAATTTGGAGAAAAAATTGTATGCTCATTTTTAACAGTAAAGAAACGTGTTTAAAACTTTATTTTTGTCCCCGATCTATACAGTGTGTTCCTAAAAAAAAGTAATCGAAGTTCAAAGTCAGTCATTTCAAGAGTATATGGTTTATTTTTGTGATTTGTTTACTAAAATACTAAGTAACCCATAGATTTAATTTGACATTACTCACGTCCAAACTGTAATGAGTCACAGAGTTAGGGTCCTTTGAAGGTGATAGGTACAAACCCATTTTTTCCGAGTTTTTCGTTTTTAGGTATGAAACCAACTTTTTATAATTTTTTGTTCATAGTTTTTGGGGTTTTGTCACACAAAGTTTCAATGAAATCGATTTCATTTGTCAAAGGACATATCTCAATGGCAATGAGAGGGGTCGCAATCATGAGTCTCTTGAGTCGTGGAGACGTCGTAGTGGTCTCCTGAGACTTCAGGGCGTCGAGGAAAATGGGACAAAAGTCAAACATGTTCAATCTTTTAGTAACTTCTTTAAGACGCCAGCAAGTAGAAATTATTAGCCCGTTCTATTCTTTTAATAGTTAGCAAGTTCCGAAAACGTCTCTGCGACGTCGTGGATACTCAAGGGACGTCACGGAAACCGTCCGCAAAGATGTCACAGAGACTTGCTCACGTATTAAAGAAGTCTACTAAAGAGTTGGACATGTTTGACATTGTTTGATTTTCTCGCGACTTCTTGCAGAATCAAGAGACGTCGCGGCGACCTCTCCGAGACTCCAGAGACTCATGCATAATCGAGGACCATGTCATTGCCAGTGAGATAGGTCCTTTGACAAATGAGATTGCATTTCATTGAATCTTTGTGTGACAAAACCCCCAAACTATGAAACCAAAATTTTATAAAGATTGGTTTCATACCCTAAAAATGAAAAGCTTGAAAAAAATGGATTTTGTACCTATTACCTTCAAAGGACCCTAACTCTGTGACCCATTACAGTTTGGACGTAAGCAATGTCTCAAATTAAAGCTGATGAGTTACTTAGTATTTTAGTAAACAAATCACAAAAAAAACCATAGACTTTTAAATGACTGACCTTTGAACTTCGATTACCTTTTTTTAGAACACACTGTATTTTACAGATTTCATGGAGATAAGCACAATGTATATATTACAAGTCATGTAGAGATAAGGAAAGCGTTCTAAATGCAGCATTCGGCGTTACATATGAAGAAGCTTACTATTATATTCCTTTATGATGATTCTAAAATATTACAATTCGGTGAAATGATTCCTATAAACCTTAGTGTTTATCATTTTATGTTTAAAGCAATTATACGACTCATTATAAATTCTAATTAAATTTATGGTATAATTATGTTGCAAAATTGTCTTTCGATATTGGGGTTCACATGGGGGATACTGGTGAAGCTATACTCTTTAAAAGCGAAAGGTCAAAATGACCAAATTCTTGGTCGATTGAGGCCATACACCATCCCGGGTTCTATGCGAGTCAATTGTAGGGCCATACCAGATTCCTGGTGATAAATGACCCGGAATGGTGTATGGCCCAATTGATCCAGATGGGTCATTTTGGCCCTTCATTTTTATTTTTTTATTTTTATTTTTTTTGTTCATAAAGCACTGATGCAAATTAAAAGACATTTGAAACAAAAATGGGCAAAAACGGCGTGACATCGTTGGGATTCGAACCTGGGTCCCCTGCATGAGAAGCGGTGACGAGCACGTTGGACCAATTCACATCTCACGATTGCTAGCACATCATATTGTTGCATGATGAACTTTCTCCAAATTTGCCATAATCATCTACTAGAATCCATGACATATGCTCCTGCGACAATTGCTCCGCTATAAATTCCATACACTAATCGAATGACTAACTTCAACCAGGGACTTTACACTATACCCTACCCTAAACCTAACCCTAAACCTAATATAAATCCCTATTACAACCCTAACCCTAACCCTATATCTTAGACGAAATAAAGCCCGGAGCAATTGTCGCAGGAGCAAATGTCGGGTCACCCATCTACTATGCTGTTATAATTGAATCCAGTTAGCGAGATCTCCGTTGGTAACGGTCAGCGGTACTCTTCCATGTCTAGGTGGTACCCGGTTCGAATCCCATATCGACATTGAACATTTTTTGTTGATAAATTAACACTTGGGCAAGTGCTAAAATAACACTTCAGGTGCTGATATAGCACTTTAAGTGCAGTCACTATACGAGCACCCAGAAATTAGCACTTCAGTTTTTAGAGTGTACCCTCCCGGTCAAAGCATTTTCCTCCTAAAATTTGGACCATACACTCTAAATAGAAATAAAGAGTCATGATAACATCCTTTGTGTCCATTGGCGCTGTACAATATGCCGGGTCAATTATTCCTTACCCGTACAGACCACCCCAATTTACCCGGAATGGCATATAGCCTAAATGGAGTAATGAATTATCCAGTTCTGGGTCACCCAGAATTGGATAATTTCATTTTTCTTTAGAGTGGAAGACCGGTGCTGCCTCAGTGACTCGGCTTCAGCAGTATTTTGATTTAAACCCACTTTTACTATTATCCATTTGGTTCCAGTTCATCTACAACCAGTTCGTCTAATTACCTTTCTTGTGGTCTAAGTACCACTTCGCCTATTTACAATTTCGTCTCATTCCAATTCCGTCCAATGCCCCGTTCGTCTAATGTCCACTTGGTCTATCACCACTTGGTCGATTCGAGTAACAAAATGGTAATGGACCAAATTGATTGATTTAGGCATTAAACGAAAATGCGATAGACCAGGCATTTGGCTATTAGGCGAATTGGCAATGAGACCATGTGATAATTAGACAAATTGAGAATTAGACCAAGTGGATATAAACCGCTTCAGCGACGCCACAGTCTGGAGAGGTTTGGACTAAGGGCGTGAATTCGGATGACGAATAATTTTCTTTGATATTTTTCAATCGGGCATAAATGAAAGGGTGACATACGAGTGACCGCCTCGTTAGGTGGTAGACACCTTCATATTTTCATGGCCTCCCTTCTAACAAAAGACATATTATGTTTGACAAAAATGTAAATATCTTGTCTCACTCGTTAACACACGTTCACGTCGTTTCATTTTAAAAGTAAGAGTCGCTGATAGTTAAAGAAGATAGGAAAAGACATTTTGTTTCATTCTTTTGAGAGTTCTCGAACTTTTTGATAAGACAATATAGCGTAAGAAGGGAGTCAAAAGACATTTATTTGAGATTAAAACAATTTTTGATAATGAAATGATGTTTATCAAGAGGTATTAACATCTATTTAGATTTACGATACCGAGAAAATGAAGGAAATAGTGAAAAGAACTAGTAAAGAGAGATAGATAGAGAGCTCTAGAGGGAAGGAGAAGAAGGCTATTATGACATAAAGAGAAGAAAATAAAATGAGAAAGAGAGAGGGAGAGAGAGAGGGAGAGATTACTTTCAAGATTACTTTCAAGATTACTTTATTGATTTTCTTTCATGTTTTCAAAAGTTAACAAAATAAATAATCAAATTAACAACATCAGTATGTAACAAGAACATTTTGTTCAAAAGAACAGAGAAAACAATTATAAAGAAAATTCAGGAACCAGCAAGAAGCAAAGCTTGTAAGGCGCTGGTCCCTTTAAATATAAAATAGAATACAAAAGTAAGCAATTTTTTTTAATTTTTTTTTTTTAAACTGAAAACATATTCATGAAATAATTCATAATTGAATAAATCTTAATTGAATAATTCTTGCCCCATCCCAACACGGACAAAAACTGACTAACAGCGCACGCACTGTCAACCAGAGAGAGAGAGAGAGAGACAGAGACAGAGAAAAGAGAGGGAGATATAGAAGGAGAGAGAGAAAGAGAGGAGAGAGGGAGAGATAGGGATGAAAGAGGGGGATGATTATTTAAGAAATCATAAAAGGGTAAAAGCCGTATACACGGCTTCACAAAGATAAGCATTGACATAATCCAGATCCGATGTCACTTGATTTAATATGACTGCTTTTCTTCTTCTGTTGTCATTTAATCTATAATAACTTGCAGTTAAATTTCAAACTAGATATGCATTTATCTCTTTCTCTAAAAGAGAGAAGAAATTATGTTGAAGTAGTTAGAAAATTTCTAACAAAATATAAGTCAAGAAAGAGTGATGTTCTATATTATGTAGGGCTGGGGAATTTTACTATACACGATTTGTTGCATGTATGGCCCGACCACTTCAAAAGCCTCTCCCCTGTCTTGGTCTCTCTCCGTCATGTTCATCGATTGAATGTGGATAAGTAATGACTGTTTCTACACCCCTCCCCCCTCCCCAAAAGAAAACTACAGCCAGCCAAAAAACAAACAAACAAAAAACAAATACTAACCAAACGAAATGGTTCACAATCTTTAACATGTCGCCGTTATCAAAATGTCTTATATGTATTTATTTAACTATATAGTCACGGTGATATCTCCAATAATACACACAACCTCGAATTCATCTTTCTCTCTTACGAGAAAGTTAATCATATTGAAATGACCCAACATGCATTATTGGTGCGTTATGGATTCATTTGATTGTGTTAACAGACGTAAGATGAAATGGAAATAAAACTCAATCAAACGTCGTCACATCCACAAAAGGCTATATGCCTGCATGACACAGATACAATCAATACCATTCAAGTTCATATCCTCGCGCGTATAAACAACTCCCTGGCCCTTTATGCCCAGTGAGTGTCTTTGGGTTTGAGTGTATCTACGAATTGATTAGAATTTCGGAAAGGATGCCGGACGCCATTCAATAATATTTGTATCAGAATTATTAGATATGCGGTCAAGAAATGAAAATTTGATTGACTGCGTTCATCTACCTGATATTTTGCAGCTGCGTGAATCAAAAGATCGTCTGGAATATCAAAGTTTGACTCTGGTGAAACTGTCAATCTGTCAACAGCATTACAACCTTCGTTTACACCTGGTTATATCTGAAGTGGATCATATCTTGCTGGTGTTGGTTAACGAGATATATATCATTAATAACCAATATCATGCTCAGCAGACTAGAGACACAACATGGAGATGAGGAATTATCTAGAGGATAATATGGAGCATTACTATTGGCTGTTATTCTTTTCTTCTTTCAAGTGCATGGAGTAAACACCCAGGATGGTAAGATTTACGTTGATTTGATTTGATTTGATTTATTTGGTTTCCATATGATAACAATAATGAGAATTAAAGAAATACATGATTCCATAATGATGTTCAATTCAAGACTCCAAATTGAATTACTCTCATAATTTCAAATGTTAACGACGGTATTTTGATAAAACTTGAATAATATGTGTCGTTTGTTCGCGTTAATTTTGCAAACTAAAAAGATAAACGTGGTTATGATATTAAAAAAATGTTTTAATGTGAAACATGAATAATATATATATATATATTATATACAATATATAATTATATTTTTTTTTTTTTTTTTTTTTTTTTTTTTTTTAGGAGTGGCATCCTTGGTCCTATAAGCGACGTCAAAATATTCTGTTATATATGTTCAATTCAATTCAATTCGTTTATTCATTCTAATTTTCATTGGTTAAAAAACAACATATGTACATGTATCTACAATGCAAACAATAGGCGTGCGTAAAATAACACAAAATAAAATAATATTATAAGTAAAATAAACATTGCCTTGATTAAATATTATCAATGAATGAAAGAGAACTTGAGAAAAAGCACATAGGCCTTGTGAGAATAAGTTTTAAGTATTAATCATGATACTCGTATGAAGTCAAGTTATTAATAATAATAATAATAATAATAATTGCATTTATATAGCGCTTAATACGATATCCACCTTAGTGTTTCTAAGCGCTTATAGTGTTAACTAATTGACACGTGATACATAATAAAAGTGTATTAATTTAATCATTAACATAGATGATGTATATATTTCATGTGCGATTTAACCGTTTGTCATTAAACATTATTTCTTATATTCGCTGAAATATTTTTGGATTCGAAGCGAACTATAGTTTGAAAACAGAAATTGAGAGAAGCATGTACAATAATAATATATGGAACAAAAATCATCTAGTTGCTGCAGTATATTGAATTTTCCAACTCCATTGATTGAAACACATTTTAAGAGGTTGACCGTGCTCTTGGAATAATAACCATGTCCCCAAGAAAAATACAAAAGATTCTTATCAATATCGCACAAAAGAAAGGCATAAAACTGTCAAATCGAGTTCTTACGACTGAACAAAAGAGCGGTTTTATTCAACACCTTGTATGTATTTTCTCATGGTGAACAATCACCCCGCTATGAGAGCTGCCGTGAGAAAGAGTTTCTTTACAAAGCGATTCAAAATATTATTTCATAGTTCTGCAGAATTCTGCTTATAGACTAAAAAAATTAAACACGGCTCAATGATGGTATTATCACAATACAAATGCAGTTTCCTATATGTAATCAAAGAGATTGCCTTATGTTCTTCTTCGCTGTATCTTTCGCCCTCTTTTTGTTTAACGCCCCCATACTCCTTCTCTCATTATTTTTCATCTTTCCCCTCTTTTGAAAAGAAAGAAAAAAAAAATATTATTATTAATACTATATGAAATGCAGTGCCGAGATGCTTCGTCATTTTTACAACAAATTCGGACATCATCTCGTACTCCTCACTTTTTCCCATTGCCGTATTTTGAATATTATTATTGTATGAATAATAATTCTAAGTCGCGAGATGATGTCGTCATTTACACATCGAAAAATGAGACATCATACCCGGTAAACCTTCACTATTACCATTGCGTACAGATAGATCAATTCAATGTAAAAAAATGATATTTGTTATTGCACATCTTCAGTCTACTTCCGATGTTATATATCTTTGTAATTTATCTTATTTCTTTTATGTATTCTATACATCATCTTCACAAAAGCCTATAATGTTAACAAGCTTTAGCTTTTAACTTAGGCTCCTTCTGCATATTTCTTTCTGTCTTATGCTCTGATGTCATTCTTTATTTGATTTATCAAATAATTATAGTTTTGAAATGACATATAATTGTTGTTATTATTATTGTTTGATTGGAATATGTAAATAAACTGAACTGAACTGAACTGAACTGAACTTTAAATGTCTTTCTCATTCTCTCTTTCCCTCTTTCAGTCCGATCTCTCTCTCTTATTAGCTAAAAAGCAATCGATATTTATTGATGACATTATTGACATAATTATGATATGAATAATAAAACAGAAAACTACCAGTTTACTTCGGTTTTTGACAATAACAAGGATATGAGGATAACTATAAAGAAAAGAAAGGTATCCAAACAAATATTCAATTAACTTGTAGGAAGAACGTCCCAAAGCAGACATTCAATTGGCGTGAATATTCAAAATTGAATGACATGCGCCGTTAAAACCAACCAAACAACAACAACAACATTAAATCGAACAAAATAACCTAATATATATGTGTTTAAATGAAAGGGTGAGGTAATAAATCTTTATAACAATTGAGCAATAAAACTAATGGGTTTTCATAACATACAACTATATGTATGTTGAAATTTCTAAAAATATTTTCTTTCTATTTTAAGAGCTTCATGTTTGCATTTGGTTTATTGTTTAAATTGATTTATTTTTGCCATATCAATCACTGTGAAAAGTTCGCTTGGATTACATGGTGTATTGTTAATAAATCATGAACATCCACTACATTGAAAATACTAATTACAAGGTAAAATAGTCGAAAGTATTTATCCTTTTCGAAAGATGAATAATATACAAACTGAAAGATTCAGAAAGCTGTCTACGTATAAAAATCGAAATTAGATACATTACGTTGGCACCTTGCAACTAATGTTATTCATAAGTCCCTCCCCAAGTATATATCAACATTTCAATATTATTACTTAGATAATCATATTCGTGATATGTCTCATTCCCTGGTGTTTGTCAATGCTGTTATCCATAGTAAGTAATACTTAGTATAAAGCCATTTCGAGGAATTCATGATAACCTTTACAAAATGTTTTAATATAAGTTTGATTGATTTAATGATCCAAAACTGTCATCCAATTTCATGCTCAGAAGCTTCATAGTGCTCTTCAAGGCTCTGTGTGTGTGGATTACCTTCCCTTTTTATTTTTTTATAGCCAATTATTGTATTTTTTTTTTTATTCATTTAAAAAGGAAATACACAAAAGGTGAAGGAAATATTTGTCTTTGATTTAAATACAGGATTGATTAATTTCATCATATTTAAGATTAAGAAGTGTTTGCATTCTCATATCTCATATCTTTGTTTATCATAATACTATGTTTACACATTCATATATTCTGATGACAATATTATATGTTATTGAAACGTGGGGCATATTTATTCGAAATTCACATTCTTTTGGTCAAGTTGTACATACGGTAGTTATATGAAAAATAAGATGAAATGGATGTACCTATATTGTACTGTATAAGGTAAATCAAATCAGTTAAACGTTCCTATTTAATCTTTTAGATTTACAAATCTACATGATCTGAAACAAAACAAAACAAAACAACAACACAAACGGATACTGGTAGCCACAACAAGTACTAAAAGATCTAGATGTGAATTGTTAAATAAACAAAGTGGTTAAATAAACAATTTCTAAATGACCATAGAGGATTTAGCGCCTTTTGAAATAAAAACATTTTGGATTTAGCTCCTTTTGGAATAAAACTTATATTTTTTTCAATCTCCCACATTAAAAAAAAAAATCTATATGCTGCATTTGATCCACTAAAATCTATTTGGGTCAAAAGTAGATTTAGCGCCTTTTGGAATCAAGCTCTTCATGAAATATATTTTTTGTTTGTTTCCGTAGCCTGTGCTTCTAATCCCTGCAGTGGATTAGGTTTCTGCTTTGAGCGGCCTGGACGAACCCCTAACTATGCCTGTCAGTGCTTCGATGTTAATAGAATGGGATTCGACTGTCTTGATGTTGGTAAGTCTTTTAATTGATGTTGTCGTTGATGATGACGATTACGATTAATTTTTATGATGATGATGAAATTGATGATGATGGAGATGAATATGATGATATGATGGTGGTGATGATGATGAGGATGATGAGGATGATGATGCGGATGATGATAATGACGATTATAGTGATGATGATCATGATGGTGATGATGATGAGGATGATGATGGTGATGATGATGCCGGTGATGATGATGATGGTGATAACTATGATGATGATGATGATGACTATGATGGTGATGATAATGGTGATAGTGATGATGAGGATGATAATTAGAATGATGAAGATGGTGATGTCGATAATGACCGTGCGTTAGTGGTAGTGGTTGATCCACTGCATGATAAATTGCGGTGTCTAACTCACCATTCGTAATGGATCTTTACTGTATATTCTTTTACATCATGCATTTACATTCATTTCGTTTTGGAAAACATATTACATTGATCTTCTTTTCCTTTCCAGGTTCGTTTAATGGAGCTAACAAATGTTTTGGCTACCCTTCAAGTACCTGCCAACTTACATCCTTCTCCTCCCCCACCTACCCAAATACCTATCCCAACGGTTACTCACAAATCTACCAACTCTACATCCAAACTGCGACATCAATCAGGTTTTCATTCGATGTCCCGTTCAACATTGAACTCAATGACGAGCTGTACGTGGGGATCGGCCTGACTGTCCCGACGACCTTCCAACCTGTAGCTGGTATCTTACATCAATTCACAGGGAGTGTTGTCCCGGGTCCGTTCACATTGAACACTGATACTGTTTGGATGCTCTTCAGGTCGGATGGTGCGGGTTCGTCCAATGGATGGCAGCTTCAATGGACAGCTAGTAAGATCATACCATCATGAACTTTAATCTTTGTACATACCATGACAAAATAAAGCCTTTGTGACTGCATCAAAACGGTGCTGTTATTTAGGATAGTCCTTTTCCAAGTAGGTAGGGTTTGCCCACGTTTCCAATCTAAGGAGGTCCTGGGATGTTTTGTTGTTTTGATGACATTCTGAACACATGAACAAGGAACCTCTAGTGTGGCATCCGATGGCCAGAATATGGTCTTCGTTTGCAAGTTATGTTGTATTCGCAACATCTATAAATATGTTCTACTTGATCACACGAATGAGAAAATATCTGTCGCCAATTTTTTTAATTGACCTTTTGTGACCCAAAATTGAGGTCAAAGGTCAGGCTTCATTAATATAAACATAATTTTGTTCAATTTGTAAGTGGTATAGTCATGATAGTCGTTTAGGCAATGGGGGGGGGGGGGTGTGAGAGAAGGAGAGAAAGAAAGAAATATAACTGTGATTCATTATTTGAATTTATATGATCTTGACAAACTATTCTAATACTGTTCATGTCTTCTTTCTTTCTTTATTTTTCTTCAATTTCAGCTACGGATCCATGTGGTTGGGGGCCATGTCTGAATGGAGGAATATGTACACCTAACTTCCAGTCAAACACCTACTCATGTGGGTGTACAGCATGCTACAGAGGAGACAGGTGCCAACTTGGTAAAATAATTTGCTTTAATTTTGTTTCAATAAAGAGTTGAATGTTTGTATTTCTACTCATATGAGAGATCAAAACTGGAGTTTGTTGGTAAAGAAAAAAAATAAGAAAAAAATATATATATTCCGTATAAGCTAAAAAGATAACTAAATTATGAATGTTAAAAGTTTATATTTTGTAACATCAATTGCGAGCTATAATCTCCTGTATGTTATCCAAATGACAATTTATGGAATTTACATAAGATAACATTATGAAGGAGAGCAAATTGCAAGTGACATGAAAATGTCTCATAACTTTATTGTCTCTTGATGGATTTCTCTTCTTCTAAACTTCACTGAATATTTTCAGTTTATTTTCTTATTCAGTTTTAACCATTTAAATTCCAGGATAGACTAACCGTTTATAAAAAAAAACAATGCAACATTTCTTCTATTAATTATACAGGAAATAATTTGTGTACTACCATTAACCCCTGTTTGAATGGTGGTACATGTAATACGAATGATGCCTGTACTGCGACACTATGTCAATGTCCTGCTTGCTTTACTGGATCAACATGTGCAAACCGTGAGTTGATCACTACAAACCAGAGGCGTCGGAAGGCTCTGTGACAAAGAATTGGAGGGGCAAGCCATTGTGAACGTACAAGCGCTTGCCCCTCCAATCGTTTGTCTCCACAGAGCTTTCCGATGCCTCGATCTGCTACAAACATGAAGAAATCGCAATTTAAAATTTTCTACTTGGAGTATGATAACAAAACAGCTCTGACATATATTAAAGTAGTAAATGTTTCTACCCTAAAAAAAAAAAAAAAAATCAATTATGGCTACAAGCATTTGCTATTTATAAATTATTGCAAATGCTTTTCAATATAGTCATCGCTCTTTCTAAAATATGAACAATAACAATTTATGTATATGACATATCATAAACTACCAGGGGGCCATACCATGAAACCGTCATAAGTTGGACAACCCATATATAGGGACACGTGTTGTAGAATCAATGGGTTGTCCAAGAACCTAGACTTATGACGGTTTCGTGGTATGGCCCCCTGCATAATACGTGGACTATAGATTCCTTCTTTGTCCCAATTCTTCAGGTTTGAACCAATGCGTGAATCCGAACCCTTGTCAGAATAACGGGATATGTATACCACAGGGTATTGGATGTACAGACTTCATCTGTCAATGCACTTCTTGTTTCATCGGAAATACCTGTTCACAAAGTAAGTAATGCTTTTGATTTCTACGTGTTCAACTGAAAGATGTTATATTGGACGTCCACCTCGTCTCAGGACAAATTCATCTAAATATCATTTGAGCAAGACTAGATCATTGTGATGTACACTGTTGGTGTACTAGTCTTTATATCTCACCAAGGCGGCTAATTAAATGCTCCTTTTCAATAATTTATCAAGAGAAAAGTTCTTGAACAATAACTTTATTTTATTTGTTTCATAGTGATTGACCTATGTCAAACCAACAACCTCTGCAGTAATGGAGGAGTATGTATGATGTCACCTGACTGTACATCTACGTCATGTGTTTGTACGGGTTGCTTTACTGGACCAACCTGCAGTTCATGTAAGTTTAATTTCTTTTGGAATAATCTTATAAATTTACTAGTTTGAGCAAAAGTTGTTTTTTCATATTAGATCCTGTAAAATCATCACAAATAATATAATCAACAAGATGAAAACAAATTATATAGTACGGATACATCAATTAAGGTGTAACACATAAAAATCATTATAAATAAAACTAAATCAAGTAGAGAAAACCAGTTTCAATTATCATGAATAAAAATATGAGTAAATACATTATTTTATAAATAACTTTCTGTGAGACTAGAGGATGGAAGAAGCAAGAGAGAGGGAGAGATTTAAAAAAAAAACAACAACAACAAATATATAGGAAGATTTGGACTGCGAAAAAGATGAAATAACCTTTTCAAAGTATTATTTTAAGTTTTAACCGTTTAACTACAAAATTTATTTCATCCCACAAAGAAGTACCATCATATTTTGTTGCGTTTCTTATATTCAGTATGACACCATCGTGTTAATGTATTGAATACATATATTATAATGTTTCTGTCTTGCTTATTCTTAGTGATGAATCCTTGTAGTAGTTTCCCATGTCAAAATGGCGGCCAGTGTTCTGCTATCAGTGGATCCTGTACACAGTTTACATGCCAGTGTCAGGGATGTTTTACTGGTGATACTTGCACTATTGGTAAGTGTTTATAATTTTCTGTTGATTTGTTTAGCCTGTAAACTTCTGTACGCACCCTCTCTTGCTTTGTATTTCCTGTCTAAATTCTCAATTATCTACTTGATGTGTTTCTTGTAATAACTGATGGATTGTATTTACCGTATATGTATATGAAAAAAGGGCCCTTTTTTGTACTTACGTTTACTCCTTATTTAGTTATTTTATTTTGCCTTCTCTCATACTTCTTTTCTGTAAATATTTCATGTAATATTGATTGTTTTGATTGTGCCTAAATTGTCTTCATTATATCATCATTATATTGTATATATTTTTTGTTGAATTTTATTTGAGAAATGGAAAATTAAAAGAGCATTACAAAACAAAAAAGCTATAGATCAATATGAATAGAAACTTTGCTATTCATTTCAATGAACTCATCAAAATTGATTAATGACAATAAAATAATATTAAGATATTTTACATAAATAATGGTGGGGTTGACATGTGAATGTTCTATTAGTATTAATTACGATTAAGATAAACAATATAAAATAAGGTTTCAACATTCAGCTTTTTTTTTGCAAAGTACTGAAATTATATATAAACGATAAATATGTAGTCAAAAGGAGCCTGAGCTTTCGATCCTAGCAGAATCTTCGTCAGAGACAAAATGACACAGAAAAGTCAGGGAACAAAAACATGCCGATTATAGCAGAAAAGACAGAGAAAAGCTACACCTGCCAGTGGACAGCCAAAGGGAGAGAACAAACAAGGGGGATGTAAAAGGTGTGAAGAAGCCAGCCAATCAAAGCAAGAGGTGAGGGTTTTTTGGGGGAGATCAAACAGCAAACTGGCAAACAAAAGGAGCAGATCGATAAGCTTGGGAGAGGGAGGAGAGAGTAAACAAAGAAGGGATTAGAGTGGCAGGGCTAAGGGCGTTGAAAAGAATGGAAAAGAAAAGAGAAAAAGCAAGGGGGAAAAAAAAAAAACACCTAGTAAGACCTGTGTGTTATAGAACCTACAGAAGAAGCTAGGGGTGGGGGAATAAATAAATAATTAAAACAGGCTAAAAAGAACAAGCGGGAAGACATGGAAAACAAAACACAAAAAAAAACAAAAAAATCAAAATCTAGAATTGTGAGCCAAAACCCTCGTAAGGGAGGAAAACGAGAAAGAAGAATTGATATACAGGAGAAAACAGAATGTATCTAGTCAAATAAAACAAACACCTGCAAATAAACTAAACTCAAGCTAAAAAGGAAAGGGGGCGAAAAAAAAAAAAACAGATAACAAGGAAGAAACTGTGACGAAAAAAGAGCGTTTTATGTCATTACCGCTCCTGAATGTTTGCAGACCGTTGAGTTGCAATGGTGCGCAAGAAGTCTCCATCCAGAACTTCTTCTCTTGCTGAAACGCGACAGAATCAGGACCCGGGTTACCTAAAAATTTCAATGCCCTGAAGAGACCATGTCAGAGATGCGTCAGTGGTTAGGCAAGAAGATTGAAAATGTGTTCCCAACTGGGTCGGCTGTCAAGCTTCTGGCCACTGTGGGTGGGTGACAGTGGATCTCGTGCCCATAGAAGCCGTTCTCTTATTTGAGATCGGTGGTTCTTTGCGTTTCACCTACATACGCATCTTACAAACTCCTGCAAACGTGATAAAAGGGATAATATAACCATTAGGAAAGTGGTGCAGTGATGTTCCCCTTGGGTGTGATTGAGATCTGCTAGTGGACGCGTAACTCTGGTAAAAAGTTACGCCTTCGTGGCATGTGTAATTTAATTTGCAAATGACTGCCATCTGTTGGCTGTACATTAGAACGGCTGCCATGCTGAAGGGAGAAGAATGGTAGTTAACGGAGGGAACTTCAGGCACGCAACGCATTGTAGCCAATTCCTTGAGGTTTGCGGCGGTGCGTTCGCGAAATGCACGATGGGAGTCTGTCAGGAACGGCCTGTAGGAGACCGATCAGAAGTGTGGAGAATATGGTGATTCCTAGCACGCCAAGGATGGTGCGTAGAGGAGGAGGTAAATTAGGTGGCTAACGGTAGTCACAAGGGTAATCTGTCCGTGGTGTTCCTGGGCATGGTCAGCTCTTCTTTCTGAGAACATCAGCATCTCAGGGAATCCGAGAACGAACTTTTCTAATGCGCTTGTTGACCTGTCCTAGCCACTATGTCCTCTGGGTCACAAGATGATTCTTCAGGTTCCTAGCATGGCGCATAAGGAAAAGTCAGAATCGTCATAGCAGATACGGCGGCGCCGGTCTGAGGGCTTGACTATAGGCGCATGCTGGTTTTGCACAGTGACGGCGATGCGCAGCCTAGAAGATGTGGCAGGTAAACTGGTTGGGTATCGTGGGTTTGCGTGTAGAGAGTAGTGCGTGATGCGGTTCGTCTCTTTCTTGACGCGCTGACATCGAGGGAATGTTGGCCGTTGCTCTGGTGTGGAAATATAAAAATCAGAGGTGAAACCTTTGCTATTTGTTCCTGTGCGAAAGAATTGGCAGGTGATCAATAAAGGTGTGGAGGCTCTCTTCCTCCCTCGGTCCAGCATGAAAAGGAAGAAAAAAAAAAAAAAACCCCATTCGGTTTTTTCGGAAAAGATTAAAATTTTGTTAGCGCCACCACACATCCACCGCGGCGCGACCAGGGTGCTGAATCTTAAAAATCTACTGTTTCTAGCTGGTTCACTAAATAGACCAAGCGTAGCGCAAGGCACCATACGGGTTGCCCACTAGCTGTGCACAAGATACCTGAGATAGTTTTTGATTCCATGGAAAGTGAAATCTATTCTTGGTTCAAGAAACATGGGCTCATGCAGGGATTGCACTGTTCGCGGTATGCGGGGGGGGTGTGGAGTTGACACGCTGCGATGCTAAAGCCTCACAAGAGCGCCGGGAATGCCTTTCAGCATGAGGGATGTTTTGTTCGTTACAAGGCAAAACATCCAAACGTGCCCGCCATTGATCGCTTTTCATGGCTATTCTGGTCCCTTTGATCGCTGTTTGCAGTTTCCTAAGCGAAAGTCTTGGTACCTAGTTGTCACCTGGGATGTAGGAGCGGCAGCAAGAGAAACAAGCAGGTTTGCACATATATGATCAACAATAGACGGGAGAATGTTACTCTGCTAGGGAGCCATCGCACCGAGGACTGGCCGTCGACCGAGGTTTCCAGGTTTTGTGGAACTCCTTGGGAAGCGGAGATAGAACACGAGCAGGTTTAGCTATTATTCGGTGAAGGAATCTTGCTGTGCCTTCCCCATGGACGAGCCATGTTCTGCGATCCTTCATGATCATTCAAGTGTGCGATTGGTATCTGTAGCAGGAGAAATCACTAGTAGGGTCAGAATCTAGAGGCTTATAGTTGGGCACTTGTATTTGTTGGACGTGTCTCATGGCTTCGTCGAGTGTACTCGTTTTGCGCGGTCCATGACTAACTACGGCTGCATTCCTAATATCTGCCTGGTTTATTGATGATGTCAGACCTGGCCCTTCTTAAGAGAGCGAGAGAGCCTTGACGTTTCTTCTTCGGACGAAGGTTGTCATGGGAACTGTTTATCGAGATAATTGGAGGAACACGTAACTTGGGAGGAAACAGCCTTGGAGGTAGGTTTCGCAGACAAGGGACCCTATTCTTGGGGGAATCCATTGGTAGTGGGCGGAAGGGTCCAGGCATCCAGAGGGTGGGGATTCACTCGAGGTCAAAGAACTCTGGGCCGTATCCTGCGCTATTAGACAGAAGGACAAGGTCTTGGCCTAAGTTCGATATCGGTCCGCCTCGTGGCAGTCGGCGGTGGGACAAAACTTAGACCTTTACGCAGAGGAGAGAAGTTTCTGCTT
Source organism: Paracentrotus lividus (assembly GCA_940671915.1). NCBI lineage: Eukaryota > Metazoa > Echinodermata > Echinoidea > Camarodonta > Echinidae > Paracentrotus > Paracentrotus lividus. The sequence goes on along the minus strand of CALNVZ010003430.1, from coordinate 43,596,576 downwards.
GGAGAGAGGGGAGGAGAGAGCGTCTTAATGACCGAAATCATGAGGGAGGAAAACAACGTGTTTGTTTTTGGTTGCCGTTCGTTTGAAATCCTTGTAGACTCGTTGTCGCCTTCTCGTCAGGTTACCCTTCACTTTTCTGTTTCTTCGTGCACGCAGAGTTTCAGCATCTGTGTTTAGAGAGACAAGATTCAATTTCAATCATTATACTTGAGGCCATTGTCATTAGCGTAGTGGGTACATGAAGAACCGTAGATTCAGTTCCAACAACTCGACGGATGTTTCAGCTGAAAAACGGAAATCACAGTGATGCTGTACACTGTTCAGAGAGAATGTTAATCAGACGAATGGAAGTACTGTGTAAACTCCGGTTCCACCGCTTTCGTGGTTCAGGTGAGAGGGTTCCTAGGGCAGGAGTGCATTGGAGTTTGAGGCCTTTGGGTATAATACGGTTGAGGGAATAAAATCTGTAATTGTCTTGGTGAAAAGAGAGTTTCAGGGCCTTCAGCTTGGTCTTCCTGAGTTGGTGAAATAAGGAAAGGTGGTTAGTCATCGTAGATAAGGGCTGTAGAAGAAAAACTAAAGTTAAGCATGGAAGAAGGAAATGCATAGCCAAAACGAGAACACAATATGGGTAAGGATAAGTATACAAAGAAAAGTGGAAAGAAAACTGGAATACCTGTGAAAAAGAGATGAATAAGAGATCAAAACAGTACGGGAGAAATAGGGAGCTATGAAAATGAAAGGTAAAAATGCTAACAAGAAAACGTGGAAGGGAAGAAGGCAAAAACCTGAAAACAAAGAGAAAAAAAAAATAAATGAGACAAGATTAAGACAAGAAAACCACAAGCTGTAGAGGACGACTGTGGAAGAAAAACAAAAAGAGTAAATCTGGAACAAAAAAATAACCTACAAAAGAAAAGGGAACAAAAAGACAAAACTAGACTGAAAGGATAAGGAGGATCACACTAAGTGATGCAACAGCAGGAAAGAAAGTAAATACAAAATAAGAGAACTGCTGAAACTGCTTATCCTATAAGCATATCTATTACATAACAATATCTATTACATAAAAAAATGTAATAGATATGGACAAGATAGTCTCGGATATATATTTTCGCCTTTCTTATTTTTTATTTTCAGGTCAGAATCCATGTAACCCCAATCCTTGCATAAACGGGGCGTGTCAGATCAGTAGTATCTTACCGTGTACTGTATATAGCTGTCTCTGTAATATCTGCTTCACAGGACAGAACTGCGATACCCGTAAGTATTTCATATTTGATTTTTTTTTTTTCTTCTTTTTTTTAGTTTTTTTAGTTTTTTTTTTTTTTTTTTTTTTTTTTTTTTTTTTTTTTTTTTTTTTTTTTTTTTTTTTTTTTTTAATTTTTTTTTTACTTCTTTTTAATTTTCTCCTTACCATAAATTATATTGTTCAATAAAAAAAAAAAAATCCAAACTGGTGTTTAATGGTAGTATCTCACTTCGCGGAAACTACTTTGAGACGGATTTGGGACTCCTTTGAGACGGTTTGGAGATGGTTTGGAGACGGTTTTAAAAATTCTCCAAGACGTCTGCGCAGTCTCCGCAAAGTTTCATGAGTCGCTGGAATCGCGGAAACTGCTATGAGACGGACTTGGGACTAATTGTCGCGGAGACGTCTCCAAGACGTCCCCGTGACTTGTGGCCTAGATTTGTCGCGGAGACCTCCCGGGGACATCTCGGAGACTTCTCGGAGACGTCCCCTGAGTTTCGGAGACGGATTTGGGACTACTTTGAGACAACATAATATAGTTCTATTGATTAATCTCCATTCTACCCTGCGCTTGGGTTCATGTGCAGATAGATTTCTTTATAATTCCTCAATTCTCACTCGCGGTGCGTTCTGTATGCCTATTACCCAGCGAAAAATATGTTGTCGACCCACATAAGTTCATAAGTTCATAAGTTCATCTTTATTTTCCACATAGTGGAAATTTGTGTTGGTTTACATGGTATACAAAAAAATACAAAAACAATTGTACAAGCAATATATATAAACATATAAACATCTTAATACAATACACATTCATACCATGGTAACACAACTTTTAAAATACGTATTTTGGATAGGATAATTATTATTCATAACATAATATTCTTGCACCGAAATTCTTTATTAATATTATAAGTAGATGTATATTCGTCATGACTACCATTGTAGTTATTAACTGCAATGTTAAATCAGAGTTTAATTATAATATTATTAAAATTTGATAGACTAGTAATGCATTATAACATAACATAACAAGGTAAATTAGGCATCTCATGACCATGATCGTTGGTGGCGCATGTATTATGAACCGCGAGAATTATTCCTCAATTGTGTTTTCCTTTCAGCCATTGATACGTGTGCAGCAAACCCGTGTCGAAATGGAGGTACTTGCAATCAAGATCCTAATAACTGTCTCAATTTCATCTGCACCTGTCCGTCCTGCTTCCAGGGAACAACCTGTGCTACTGGTATGTTGATCGTAGTGTACATAAACACCTGTATTGATTGTCTACATTCTATCACTTACACTTATGCATGGTCAATTCATAATTGACATTCTATATTTACGTGTATTGTACTCCCACATAAAATTTTTTAAAAATGCCCGAACAGTCTCAAATCATGCCTGAAAATAATCTTGAGATTTGAACATCTTACTTGAAACATAAACTACTTTAAAACTTGTGTGGAAAAACAACAGTTGTGAAAAGGGGCAAGGCCAAACTGGTATAAATATTTGATCCCAATTTACTCTTTTATTTTTCAGTGTCAAAATGTGAGAATAATCAATATTTTTACATTTTATGGTAGTTGAGTTTATTTTTCCCAATGTATTAGTGCAAAAGTGTTCTTCTTTTAAGAGAAAAGCTTGAAAACCATAATATTTACAAGAAGTCTATTGTTCTGCATTGCATTGAGCTCAATGCAAAGGGTCACAATTTATGCATTGACATTTGTAAGGCATCCATGTGGGACTGCAATTTCTGAATGGGGGTACCTAATATATACAACAATTTTATCAAAATAAGACTAGATCATATGCATTTCCTAATTTTTATCTATTTTCAAATTCTTTAATTTCATCCAATGTTATCGGTTGGTGTTAGATTTTTGATATGGGTTAGGGTGGTTATAGACCGAGGCTGCTCTGTCCTCATCGTATCCCCTCTGAGGACAGAGAGCTTCCATTGCGCGTGCTGTTCAAAATACAGTGTACATAGCCGAGTGTGTTTTTCGGTTATCATATTATAGATCTATAAGATTATGAAAGTTATTCCACTTACCGCATCTGGAAGTAGACTTTCTCTAGAAATTGTCCTTTTTGATGCCCAACTGTCTTGTTGAAGTTGGGGTTTTGAGGATTTCTGTATGTTTTTCCCATCAAATTTGGGGAAATTTAACAGAAAATACAGCACTGCATTTTGAACAGCTTATGCAATGCAAGCTCTCTGTCTTCAGAGAAATATGCGATGAAGACAGAGCAGCCTCAGTCTAGGGTGGTTAGGGTTGTTTTTTATCAATAGCCAACTTCATTTCTAAATTTTTCACATATTGCTTTAGTCTTAGCTTAAATGAAAATAAACATTCAGGCACTCTGCTCATTAATTAATTAGTAATGCTCATGCTGGTATTGTAAAGGAGGGTTATTACAGGAATTCATGTATCATTTATCAAAATACTTCTTCCAAGGGATAATTTTGTCCTTCTTGTGCAGTAAGAAGTCAAATGTGCGATGTATACACCGCTGGCGTCATGTCATTGTCTATTTACAGATCTCAACCCCTGCCTTAACAATCCTTGTGCCAACGGTGGCAGCTGCATATCTGAACAGGGCTCATGTACAGCATTCACATGTCAATGTCCACCATGTGTGGAAGGGTCACTCTGTCAACAAGGTAAGAGGATGTCATATTGAATAGGCATGCCAATTAATTTTTTAAGGAATGATTTATAAAACTGTGTCTTTGATTTGTGCTTTTGAAGTCTATCAACTATGTTCTTACTATTCACATTACTGACTTAAGTCTTAAATCAATGGGGTTTTTTTAGGGAAGGAAGTAGATTAATTCTATTCTGAATAAAAAGAACAGTTCCCAAAATATTAATTGTTTTGAATATTAGTTTCAAGCGCATAGAGAGTATTATGCGCTATACCGAGTGAGTCAAAAAAACTTTACACCTAGAAAAATGTCAATAAAAACAAAACCAATTTATGAACCCTAAATTATTTTACATATTATGAAAGAGTAACTCCGTCTACTCCTGTTATAACGAAGTGCTTGAGACAAAGCAAATCAAGCCCATATCAACCCGGGGGGGGGGGGGGGGAGGAGGAGGCAACGTGATTTGATTTTGGTGCCCCAGTTGTATCGAGAATCGTACACCCAATTTTTTCCTGTTACACCGGGCGACGCAAAAGATACACTCAAGTTTTTTCACGACATGCAGCCTGTCAAATAAGGAAGAGGGGGGGGGGGGGGGGGGGGAAGGGTAGATGTTGATTTTTTTTTTTTTTTTTTTGTTTGGCCTTGGTCGTTCGTCTAAGGTCATACATCAGTTATGTTTTGGGGTCAATTGGGTATAAACGATTTTTTTTTTTACAATTTTGGCGCCCTCCAAGGTCAATTTGACTCCCCTTAAGGTCATTTTCGGTGGGACCTGGCACCAGCCCCCCATGTTTGACATTTAGTCCAAGAGAATTGACTCTTTGAAATAAAAATCAATAATGAGAGTATACTGTATCTACTTCAATTTGCAGCCTATAATGAATTAAAGTGCATGGACAGTAAAACAAGATTAGAGTTCTATGTTAACAATGGCATTCAAATATAATATATAATATACATGTAGGTTAAGCTTACTAAGTTGAAATCTGCTACTTTTGCAGTTAAGATCATCATTTGTACACTTATCATTAACCTAGAAATGAATCTAATGAAGGGGCCAATGAAAACCCTTTGATTAATTATTTTTAAAAGCACTATATATACATGTAAAGACCATTATTATCATTTCAATCAACATTTGCATGCCAAGGTGCCCTCTGAATAAAACTTGGATTGTATACTTTCCAGCTGGTGTTTTAGTTTTGGAAAATCCTAAAATATCTCAAACTTTCAATTTTCAGTTTACTTTGAAAGATAACGTCATGTGGGGGTGCACACCAACCTCTATAATTTAAAAGCCACTCATGGCTACATGTTATATCAGAAAAAAAATCAAACCTGGGATATGACCCCCCCCACCCCCCCCCCATCCCCTGTTTCAAAATCCTGAAATCCACCACTGGAACATACAATAATGTATATCACTTAAAAATCATTTACAAATCATTATAAAATGTCAAATGTATATAATATACATTTTTTTATAAACTGGAAAATATGAAATAAATAATATCATTAGAAGGCTGATTTTAAGGGAAATATTATACCTGGAGTCCCTATGATCCCCTCAGAAGTAATGTAAATTTGTATAAAGATTCAAAGATTTGCTTTGTTTTTGTTTGTTATCTTTTTAATTTTTCATTATCTTTGCAACACACTTGTTTTTCGTGCAAAAACAACCCCTCATGGTGCTGAGATAATTAACAGGTAGTATTACTTGCTGTTAAAAAAAAAAAAATAAAAATAAATAGACAAGTTTTATAATTATTTTTAAAATCTACAAACTTTGTTTACATGGTCTATGAGATGGTTGCTTACATACATACATACACATATATTCCCCCCCCCTTCATAACAAAGTTCTAAGATAATGTTCCTCTTTTGGATGACAAGAGATTTTGATAATTGCAGTCCTTTTAGTCATAGCTGTTTGTTTGAGCCAGGAAGAGATTAAATATATGTACATGTTCTGTTTGTGTAGGTTAGCTACCATCCGAAACACCTTCCCATGGTCTAGATGATAATCTCTGCTTGGGATGATTTTTTTTCTCTTGCGTTAAGAAGTACCTTGGAGAATTTCTGGCAAGGAATTTCAAGAAGGATCATTAGGTGAGTAGCGTGCTTCTGCTTGAGGCGGGCGAAAAAGGAGAGTGTAAAGAAGGAAATGAAGTTCCAAGCTAGACTAGAGCCTAGAGGGACAAATTGTTGCTGGCTTGAGACTGAAGATGAAGAAGATCAGTTTTTCCTTATCATTGATTTTGCATCCATAGCCTCATCAGAATCAGGTGTTGTATAACTCCTCCTACCTTCACTGTTCATGGATTTCCGTAAATGTTGTATGGTTGTCATAGTGTTGCAGGACACAGTGTTATCCAAGTTGGCTTCCAAACAACGGAGTCTCAACATGTGTAGGCTATGTTCAGTGACTGGAAAAATCTGCAACAATAAAAAAAAAAATTAAAAAAAAAAAACATTTAGCAAGCGAATCCCTACTTCAAAATATGATGGTCAGTGCTCATTTTCTATGCACCAGCTTAAATCAAATGCGGACTGGGTGTCCAAAATTATAAACAAAATAAAGCCCATTTTTATCTGAGGATCAAGTAAAAAATATTGTTGAATATAGTGCTTTTCAGCATGCCATCTAAATTTTCTATAATTCTCTTCAAGATTTTGTGCTAAAAAAAAAACTACAAAGACATTGCTTGTAGACCTATTAATTCATTCAATAAATGTTTAAGACATCCAACCTGTCAAAACCTGAACAAATATTAATGATATTATAAAAAGGGATTAACATAAATTGTTGCCTTTCATCCAGTGATTAAAAAAAAAAGAAAAAAAAAAGACATGCTTCACTTTTGTTGAGTTCTGGACACCCTCCCCCCCCCCATTCCTACTAAGCAATGTCTTTTGTATTTTAGTACAAAAATTTTAGAAAATGTAGACGATGATGACAAGTTCCAAGAACAGATATTTTTTGGGGCTTAATGATCCTGAGACAAATAAAACAACAAACAAAAAGTAAGAACAAAAAACAAAACAGGCTTCATTTAATAATGTAACTTCAGGTCGACACCCAACCCCCATAATAACATTCCATTTGCCATTTTACATGCAGGACTCTTCCTCTTTTACAATAAAAAAATAGGCCTAGATCTAGATAGATCTGGACTAGACTAAATCTAGGCCTAGATCTAGATCTAACCAGTTAGACTGAGTCTACGTTAGATCTAAGTTAGATCTAGGACTAGATTGTCTAATCTAGATCTAGGCCCTAGTTAGAATCTAGACTAAAGCCTCTGTTAATTGCATATCAATAAGATCGAGATTCTAGACTCTATAGAAAAATCTAGAGGCCAACTTTGTTGTTATGACTCTCGAGTACGAGTTGGAGTCCATGCAACTTCATTCATGTCAACAACGTCATTGCATTGAGAAACAACCGACTCAGTCCAACATGATTTGAAGTACATAGGGGACCGAATAGTAAATCGAACGACATGACCGGCAATCAACCCAAGCGGTGTTAAAATTAGATTTTTTCCTGTCTTTTAGCAAAATATCGTGTTTTCTGTACAACAGAAGAAAAATACAAAACTTTATTCCAAATTAATCTAAGTTGTCTTCAAAAGCCCCTTAGTTTTTCGTAGCAATGGAAGCGCAAATTTGAGTTCTATCAAAAATGTTTATGCCGTATGACGACGATTACTAATCGGGTCAGCAGCCAGCAACTTTCGAACGTTGAAAAACGAACAAAAGAGGCGTACACTCAAATCATGCACGGTATTTCAACAAATATTTCATTTAAAATGGCATTTAAAACCTTTTTAGAAACTTAAATAACCAGCACATCTATCACTCCCAACATTTTAACAACTGGACTTCGTCATTTTCCCTCGCGATCGATTAGAATATGTGCGAAATTGCTCTCGCAGGTCGCGAGAGGGCCTGAGTACGCTTAAACCGGTGACCTAGATTCTCCATAAAATCGCGGGTTTTGCCCTGATTTGGGCCTGGCTGCGGATTGGCTGTCCAAGCGTAAAGACATACCACACACAAATGGTACCAGAAATGCGGGA
>CALNVZ010003430.1:43545671-43572005 GCA_940671915.1 Paracentrotus lividus | reverse complement strand
ATCTCAAGAAGAAATCTTATGTTTTATCTACACCCCTCAAGCAAAATGAGCTGACAAGCCAAGTACCGACCAAAAAGAGACAAAAAAAAAATGTCAGAAGTTAAGTCAAAATGTTTATCAAGCATTATAGAATTTTGAAACAATGGTAAAAAAAAACAAACAAACAAACAAAACAAAACAAAATTTATCAAAATCAAAGAAGCAAAGCAAGAAGGTAATAAAAGTTTATACAATCCACCCAGCAAACCCGCCCAGTTGCTCAGAGAGTGTAGACATTTGAACGGACTCAATAAATGTTTAGCGCATTCCTTATCATAGGCGTGGCACCAATTAAGGGTCAGATATTTCTATAGAAAATGCTCTAATTTAAATATCTATCACAATCGTGCAACAGGAATATTGTTGACGTGATTCTCACATTCTACATGATGCGTAAATAAGTGCGTTTGTTTGTTTAACAATATACAAATAATGTTGATTTTTATTTTGTTGTATTTTGGAGATTAATTTTGGAGTATTAATTTTGGTGGTTGTTCAGAGTAATAGCAATTTTAGTCAATGGCAATAATGCATGAACGTATACTCCTACAATACAATTTGGCAAGGGGAAACAAAAACAAAAACAACAAACAATTGACATACGGAGTACAAAGCTGATCTAACGCACCCGTTGTAGGTCCAAAACAAAAAAAAAACAAAAAATCTACCAAGCTACTCGTATGATGCAAGCTATGATCAATGAACCTACATTACCATACAACCTTTTATAAAAATAGCGATGTACATCTTAATTGGGTTACAGTTTACTTGCTTTCAAAATAGAAATGAATGTTGGCATGATAACTACACATAGAGCAAGTAATTATGTGAATGTTTTCTTAGTCTTCCATTACAATAAGTGAGCACACAATCGTTTCTAGGGTGGAGATCTTGTACATTTACATATCTGATTATTTTGTCACATCAGTTGTTAAAGAATTCGAATTCCAATTTGACATGATTGTTTGATGTAGAAACCTGATGATGCATGAAAACCTTATTAAAATGCAATGATAGCGTAAAGCCAAATAGAGAGACAATTGCTTTGTTGATGGCGTTGCCAAGAAACATTTTGTATAGGAATGTCTTGGCTCAAACCCACTGACGAATCTGCAATATATGCAGATTCGTAAATGGGTCTGAACCAAGACATTCCCAGATATCCATTGTTAAAGGTTACACAGATCAGAAAAATGACTGTTTGGAGATCATTAAATACTAAACCAATAAAGTTTGTAAGGTAAATGAGTACAGAACTGCTTACATAATCATTGCCATCGACATGATAGATATAAATTAAGTCATATAGCGACCACCATGATGCATGACATGTGTGAAAACCAAAACATTTTCATGCTACATATATAAATTTATTTATCAGTTTGGTTAAAATTATAGGCCTATGTCATTAACATGCATGCGATGAAACTCAACTTTTTGGACATGACGACGTTTTGTCCAGATTATATATGTGTTATGAATAAAAAGTCTAGGACAAGCTTGGACGTTGCTGGACTTTGAATCTTTAAGCTTGTCCTAGACTTTTTATTCATAACACATATATATATATATCTATATATATGAATTAATAAAGTCCAATTTTATTGATGTATTTATATATATAGTTATCGACCAGTGCAGCGCTAACCCCTGCTTAAATGGGGGATTGTGTATAGCCCTAGCAGGCTCATGTCAGGGATATACATGTCAGTGTGAAGGTTGCTTCATAGGAACGTCATGTGAAACAGGTAAATAGTTAGTTTACACCTAGAGGATTCAGCATCGGCTCTGACAAAAGATTTTATTGGCCAAAACACAAACATAAAGTAGCCGCTATGAATTTCGAAGTCGGCTGACTGACCTATTGATTGATAGTGTGTGAAAATGGTTTGTGCCATTGAATATTTTCTCATTCTTTCTACTAAATTTTCCATTTTTTTTTGTATTATACTCTTTCTTAGATTTGACATTTTATTTATCCCATGCAGTGTCACTAGCTGGAAGTGTTTAGTAATCCACCTTACTGGGTTCATTGAATAGATATTAAATAAGTATGCTAAATTGATTTTGAAGCGGATATTTTCAAATTACAGATATTATGTGATTAGAGAAATTCATCAGTAATTATGCGTAGTTCCGTGTACCATGTTCATGGTTTTTTTACCTTTAATTCCCCTTTCTAAGCGATCACCCAATGCGAGCCTAATCCTTGCTTTAATGGAGGTACATGTAGAAGCAATGGGTCATCATGCGCTGATTTCACCTGTGAATGTGATGGATGCTACACTGATAGAAACTGCTTGACAGGTAATTATGAAATTAAATTATATAATTTTAACAAAGCATCACAATTATTATGTTGCCCTGACAAGTGTGTATTTTTTGGTAGTATTGGCTCATTAAAGAAATACATTTAATTGTCATGCTTTAAATTGATGTATGTGGGGAGAATTAATAATGAAGGGTTAATATTCTTTTATAGTAGAAATTATGCTTAGAAATCTAAGCATAATAGAAATCTGATTTCACCTGTGAATGTGATGGATGCTACACTGACAGAAACTGCTTGACAGGTAATTATGAAATTAAATTCGGAATATAATTTTAACAAAGCATCACAATTATTATGTTGCCCTGACAAGTGTGTATTTTTTGGTAGTATTGGCTCATTAAAGAAATACATTTAATTGTCATGCTTTAAATGGATGTATGTGGGGAGAATTAATAATGAAGGGTTAATATTCTTTTATTAGATTTCTAAGCATAATTTCTACTATAAATATATTTGAAACATGTAAGCATGATTCCAAACATTTAGGTGTTTCATATGAACAGCTAAAAGAAAAAAAAAATAAAATCCTAAACATAGTTAACAGTAAATTGAGAATGAATTAACAGTAAATTTGAATTAATAAGTATTATAATATAAATATATTGACAATAATTCATCTTTCAGAGGTGCATGCGTGTCAATCTTCTCCATGTGATAATGGTGGTGTATGTGAGCTTGTACAGGGTTCATGTTCTCAATATACATGTAACTGTCAGGGATGCTTCACAGGGGATACCTGCCAAACTTGTGAGTACATCAAAGAAATTGTAACCATTCACCTACATCATGATAAAATCGTTTTGAGTTTTTTAGGTTATACCAAGTTAACGAGATTTTAGTCTACTTCTTGAAAACAATAAAATGAACCTGATTTCCACCATATACTGTGTCATTTCTGTTGTTGCATTTTAATTATTGTTATCAGTTTATTGCAGGTATATTATTCAATTTGTTTATCCACATGTGTTCAACTATCATGTTCGCTAGAATTTCCTGGAGAGATGTCATACATAAAGGGTTCAATTGTCTACAAAGGATGAAGCGACACCATTGAAAAAAAGCTTATTATCTCTTTACTGGAAATCAACTTTGTTATGGTTATCATCATGTTTTCTTGAGCATTGATACATTATACCTATTGTTGCTTTATTTAAATTTATTTCTTTGAATTTTTGTTATATTGATTGTTTACTTTTGTAGTACTGGATCCATGTGATACCAATCCTTGTCTAAATGGAGGTACTTGTATAAGAGAAGGAGGTACATCATGTACCTTATCGGCTTGTATCTGTCCTTCGTGCTTCACTGGATCAAACTGTGAAACGGGTTAGTAACAAATTATATTTCATATAATTATGTAGATGTATACCATCCATGCTGGAAAGAACACAGTGTGTTAACATAGTTGACTTTGACCACCGGTATATATGAAAACGCTCAAATTTAACAGTGTAAACATGAATTCAACGTGTGGTGTCATTTCCACAGTGTTCCCATAGCTATGATTGATTTTAAACTGTGAATATCCTCCCTCACAATATGAAAGTATGATTACAATGTTAAAACAGTCAGATTTAACAATGGAGGTGAATGTAATGGCTCACTGTTCATTTTGTATTTTACATTGTGTTTCACACCATGGTACACTGTGTTTTTCCAACAGTGATAATTTGATAACATTCTGAATGTGTAGAGTCTATGTTTGAATGTATGACTGTTTAATATTAGCTGACATTTTACTCAAGTAATTTACATACATCTAATTAGTACGTTATTTTCTGTGTATTACTGTGGGGTTTGTCGTCATTAAATACATTTATCTAGCTAAAAAATGTGAGCATTCACAAGCATTTACATCTTCCAGTGAATATTTTACAGTTGTTTGAAGTTTGTTGAAGTTTCATTAATCACAATGTGTTGTCAAGATTAATTGATAATGCGTGCAATATATTTGCTTTTATAATTGATTTTTATTATTATCTTTCAGCGATTGATGCATGTACTGACAATGGTAATCCGTGTGTTAATGGTGGTATGTGTATGCTACTGCCAGGATCATGTACGTCATATGAATGTCAATGTCCCGGATGCTACATAGGCACAACATGCAATACATGTAAGTCATAAAAAATAATCTGGTTGGCTGGTTACTTGGTTCCTTAGTTGGGTTTTGACATACGTGTATCAATTAGATATAATTATTTACGTCTGGGACTGACCTTTAACATCACCATCCAAAAGATGTGACTGGGGTTCAAACCGGAGGCCGACCCTTGTCAGTCTGTAGGGTTATGCTGAGAGCTAGAATTGAGCATAACCGCTCGACCAAATCCTGATCCCTGTCATGCAATAAAAAAAATTGTGTTCAAAGTTCCAAATAAACGCTAGCAATGACATTGTCATGAAGATTCTTAATGTTATGATGGTTAATATACATCTATAATGATGTTGACTTATTGCAGAATTAAAAATCAATATGCTTTTTTACAAACATCACTTTGTCATTGTGTTTTATTTGCAATCAGATCTCTTCCAAGAAACAAACCTTTAAAAGTCTTTGTCATATTGCACACTGAATGATATGCATGACCAATTAGATACCAAAATCATTTTAATTTTCTTCCCATACAGTGCTGGATCCTTGTCAGAATAATCCTTGTTTCAACGGTGGTCAGTGCCAGCAGATATCTTGTACTGATTACATGTGTGAATGCATAGGCTGCTGGACTGGTGATAGATGTCTTAATTGTAAGTATATTTATCTAAATGTCCGTAGACGATATTATTTTGACAAATGTAAAGATATGTGTTTTATTATGATGTTGTCATTATGATGGTCTCAATTTTTATTCTCAAAGAATGCAATCTGTTTTTGATAATTATTAAAATCTATTTCATTGATTTTTCACAAATCAATACTGTACTATTTGTCATTACCAAGAAGTGTGACAGTATATAAAGCATACCTTTTTACTGAATATTTTGGCTTCATTGTTCTGATTTAGTGTATTAGCCAACTTTCATGTTATCGCTGGGCTGTAAAAACCTTGTATCTGAAAAAACGCAAAATGTCCAGGAGAACAAAAAAACATGGCAGCCAACGCATTCTAACCAATATAATCGCCTTTTCTTAGGCACACTATAATGGCTTCATCTTTTTAAATAAGAGAGCTGGAAATGGGACAGGACATCACTTGACCGATTTCCTGAAGATTAATTCAAAAGTTGAATTTTCTCCCAAATTTGATGTACGACACTATGACAGCCCTGTACCGTAATGATTTCTTTTTTCTTCTTACAGTTGTAGACCAATGTAATCCCAATCCCTGTGCTAATGGAGGAGCCTGTAGTAGGTTGGCTGGATCCTGTACTAACTTCACTTGTACATGCCCGTTCTGCTATACCGGAGATAACTGCCAAATATGTAAGGATATACAAAGTATTATATTCTTAAGTAATACTCTTCGCATTAAATTTCCTTCCAAATAATTTGAGTTTATTTTGAGACAATAAACACATAATTTCCTTCTTGTATATTTATTGTAGGCCTATTGTGTGATGAAATCATGAATATCGACATTCACTGTTGGCATATTTATTATCCAGTAAAAAAAAAAAAGAAGTGCGATCCAGATGAGCTGTTGTTCACAATTCACTGGACACATTCACTGGAAATAACATGAATGATGTTATTTCTTACAATAGTTGCATATCATATACAATTCTGAGTCGCTAGATTTCTTTTAGAGGAATTTCGATATATCTGATGCGTCATTTTTCGAATCTTTATCCATGTGCTACTTATTATAATTATGACCATTATATAACAACAAACAGGGAGAGATCCATGCAATAGTTCACCTTGTACCAATGGAGGACAGTGTTTATCATCTCAGGCTTCCTGTACGTCATACCAATGCCAATGTTCAGGATGTTTTACTGGAGCAAGATGTGATATAGGTATTTTTTTTTACTTCTTTGCTTATTGTCTTATTTTCATGATACTAAAATGCACAGCCGACAGATAATGTTTCATTGCAAGTATGTTAGAATTTATTATAATATAAATGTTAAATTAAAGATTAAAAAAAAAATCATAAGGTTCAGAAAAAGGTCTGTTATTTATTTAAAATACATAAAGGACATATATTTCTAACAAACATTGTATCTATTTAGGAAATACATATGTCCTTAAAAAGAAGAAGATGCATTCCAGTACGTTTTTTCCATTTACCACTGAAGGTATGAAATTGTTCACACGTTGCTTTATTAGTGTAAGGTGTAACTGATCATTTGGTTTGAGAAAGTCCACATGAATTGATAAAAGCTTGCCTTCTAAAGAAATGAGTTTGTAGAAGCTTGAGCATTCTATTAATATTATTATCGAACTTTGCTAACTTTTATTTTCTTGGTCTATTATTCTTCTCCTAGAACAAGACGCCTGTGCGAATCACCAATGCCAGAATGGAGGAAGCTGTGTAGCTAATATAAACTCTTGCTTTGACTACACATGCACATGCCCTGACTGCTATTCGGGTGCTTTCTGTGAAGTCTGTAAGTTTAGTTCTCACTTTCCTAAATGGTCGCATACAAGTAATCTAATGAGTTTATTCATGAAAGCTAAAAATGTGAGTTTATATAAATTATCTTCACTGGGAATGACCACCGCATAGCGTTTGTGACTATTTATAATGTTCTATTTCATTTCATACAAATGTTTGTAACTGCACATTCAAATATGATATTATACATGGACGGATACAGACCTATTACTATAATCCTGATTACAGAAACATTTCTTTATACACAATGGCCTGTATTCTCAATGGTGTCCTAAGTTAAAGCCATAGCTTCAATCCGTGGTTTAACAGTGACTAGAGATTTCTTACAAATCTGTCTACGTTGCATGTTCCACATTTACTGGTTTCTGGAATCATGACTTAATGGTTAGGAAAACTTTTGTATTTATCATTCCCAGGCACTTTTTAAAAGTTTCAGTACTAAAAATTCTGATTAATCAAAAATCTACTGTTCCAGATTGTCTCACATTTACTCATAGTTAAACCAGAGATTTAAGCCATGGCTTAAATTAGGACATCTTTGCGAATATGAGCCTATGAATGTATGAGCAGAGTTTTATTGTAACGACCATGGTGCAAGGTCAGATTCTCAATCTACATATGAATCTTAAAAAATCTTGGACCCATGAGGGATTTGAACCAACAACTTTCCCTCTATCTCTTTATACAGTTTTCAATCCCTGCAGTAGTTTCCCATGTCAGTTTGGAGGAACATGTTCTGTAGTGAATGGTCAATGTGATCAGTATGAATGTAGCTGTACAGAGTGCTTTGAAGGGCAAAACTGTCAAGCGTGTAAGTAAATGCAGAACAGCTATGATATCTATATCATATTTGATTTAAATTTATTCATTTGAATTGAATTCATCCTCTTATCTTTACCATTCTTAAAATGATACTTTTTCGTGAACAAAACATAAAATATGTACAAATTATCATTTCAAGAGTTTGAATTAAATTTGGCATGATATGAAGTTAAACATAAATATAGCTCATGTAGAAGGGCTTTGGCAGAAGCATGGTGCTTGATAAGCATAGTAGCCTATATTCAGGGCCTCTACATGTATGTAAATAGGTGGAACATCCACCAAATGGGTTACTCTAAGAAATCGAGATGTAATAAATAAATAGATAAATAAAGAGGCCTTCAAATATACATAATTAATTTGAGATTTTAAAAAAGTACTTGCGGAGATGAAAGATGAAGGATATTGTGTTCTTCTGTTTTAACACAAAATGGTAACATAATGTTATTTCCATGTCCTGGAAAAAACTGTTACATAACCAATGTTCTGTAGAAAATAAATGGGCCGACATAATTTTGTAAGTGATTCCTTAGGAAACATTCAAACTTTAATTATTCCATATTTTTCTTTATCAGTCCAGGATCAATGCAGTCCTAATCCTTGCCTGAATAATGGTTTCTGTACCCGTACTCCAGGATCATGTACTGATTATACATGCCAATGTCAACCATGTTATGTAGGTGACCAGTGTGAAACAAGTAAGTTCATCTGTTGGAAAAGTAACTGAGATACACATATGCTGAGATAGGTGCATTTATATGTTCAGTTGTTAGGCCTGAGATTTTGAATAGCATTTTCAGTGCTTGGAATACCCTTAATGCTTAAAGGCGACATGGATTAAGAAAAATAAAATGCTGATATTTTAAAGCAAAGCAATACACACATTATTTCAGTTTTTGATAGGAAATACCTCTGTGCCAATTACTTTTATTATATTTGATCTAAAAATTACATTAATGGTGTGGGTTGTACAAAATAAGAAGTAGAAGAAATATTTAGATGATATTATCAGCAAGTACGAAATCATCTGGTCCCATTTTAGAATAAAGTTGTATTAAACAAAACGTGCATTTATTTATTCTGTAATAAATTTCTATGATGAATACGGCTTGTTGCTAACATTAATAAAAAGCACTAATGATGTTGATAACCAGCATTACCAAAATCATGTTTTTGATTGATTTACAGGATTAGACCAGTGTTCACCCAACCCATGTATGAATGAAGGGATATGTGAGGCTGTAGGGACGAGATGTCTAGATATCATCTGTAGATGCCCTCAATGCTATGTCGGGGATCGCTGTCAGACAAGTAAGGGTTATGAATGAATTAATAAATGAATAAATAAATAAATAAATAAATAAATGGGTTATGGTTTGTTGGGAGGTTTATGAGATGCCGTAGGAACGAGATGTCTAGATATCATCTGTAGATGTCCTCAGTGCTATGTTGAGGATCGCTTTGAGACTAGTGAGGGTTATGAATGGTAATCGGTGCTATGTCGGGTATTGATGTCAGACAAGTATGGTTTGAATATGGTATAAATAAATAAATTGGTTATGGATTATTGAGAAGTACATGCGAGGCGGTAGGGACGAGATGTCTAGATATCATCTGCAGATGTCCTCAATGCTATGTCGGGGATCGCTGTCAGACAAGTACAGTGTCCCCAAAAATTATTTGTACACTTTGAAAAAAATGGAATTAAATAAATCGACGTTTGTTTGAAATTTTACTTACTATTTATATCAAATAGTAGGTAAAGTTACTATCACCTAAACTTAAATGTTCCGCCAGTCTTGGAAGTTCTAGGCGGCCATTTGCAATTTTCATGGCCCAAAAATTATTTGTACACTTCAGAAGATTGGTTTTTAAAGGAGTGCTTAAAATTTTGGGGGTCCTCTTTGGCTTCCAAGACAGTCATCAACCTTCTTGGCATACTGTCGACCAATTTAGCACTCATTTCACGGCCGATACCATTCAAAGTTCGCTGGAGCGTCTCCTGGAGCTGCTGGATGTTGGATGGTCAGTCTAGAGGGCGCTGTCGCTTCAGATCACCTCTCTTGTGCTAAATGGGGATTAAATCTGGGCTGTGAGGTGCCCTGTCTTGCAGCTTAACATGTTTCTGTTGCAATATTGCTTTAATATGGTTTGCTGTGTTCTTGGGGTCATTGTTATATTGGACCGTAAATTGACGACCATTCAGACTTGAAGCAGATGGGAGCATCTGAGCTATTCTGAGGGGCAAGGATATCCTCATGGCTTCAGCATGAATTCATGATGCCATGTTATGAAATTTATCTCTACAACTCTACTGGCTGCCATACAACTCCAAATCATGAAACATCCTCCATTATGCCTCACTGTTGGCTCCAAGCATGACTGACTGAAAGCTTCCTACAAGACACACATGGTCCCGTGCATCATATCCAATCACTTTTGCGCTTATTAGGTCTTTCGACAGAGTGCTAGAACTCTGCAGGCTTGTTCACATGTTGTTTTGCAAAAGCATGACGCTTCTTTGTTACTGTCCCTTACATTTGGCTTCTTTCTTGCCAATTATTCCACTTATAGACATGTAGTCATTTAGCCTGTTGCAGACACTCTTGAGGGCACCCAGTCATTCCTCAGCCTCCGTGGCCTTGGATACAATTTTCTCTGGTCGCAAATTACAATATTTAATTGCTTACTGTCTGTTTATCAATATCATCATGAAAACTGATGTCCATGCGACTACTTTTGCCTCTTAGAGGCTCCCACTTGCATAAAGGCTGATTGGTCTTCAAGTTGTGTTCCAACATGACAGGGACCCCAAGCATGCAGCGAAGCATATTAAAGCATTATTTTATCAGAAACTTGTAAAGAAGCTAGAAAAGGCACCTCAGATCCCAGATTTAATCCCCATTTAGCACATGAGAGGTGATCTGAAGCGACAGCGCCCTCTAGACTCACCTCACACCTCCAGCAGCTCCAGGACACGCTCCAGCGAACTTGGAATGGTATTGGCGGTGAAATTTTGAGTGCTAAATTGGTCAACAGTATGCCAAGGAAGTTGATGACTGCCCTGGAAGTCAAAGAAGTCCCCCCAAAATTTCAAACACTCTTTCAAAAACCCATCTTCTGAAGTGTACAAATAATTTTTGGGCCATGAAAATTGCAAATGGCGGCCTAGAACCTCCGAGACTGACGGAACATTTGAGATTTAGGGTTCAGGTGATGGAGACATTACCTACCCTCTGATATAAATAGTAACTGAAATTTCAAACCAACATCGATTTGTTTAATTTCATTTTTTCAAAGTGTACAAATAATTTTTGGGGACACTGTATGTTCTATGAATCGTCCATAGTGCTATGTCGGGAATTGCTTTGTTTTGAATGGGTTATGGATTGTTGCAAGATTCTTACGAAGCCGTAGGAAGCCCATGTCTAGATATCATCTGTAGGCCTAGATATCCTCAGTGCTATGTCGGGGATCTTTGTCAGACAAAAAAGGGTTATGAATGTTCATTGGTGCTATGTCGGGTATTGATGTCAGACAAGTATGGCTTATTAGGAATGGGTTTAAAATATTGTATGAGGATGTCCACAGTGCTATGTTGGGGAACACTATCAGACAAGGATGGGTCGATCATGAATGGTCTAAATGGGTTATGGATTGCTGGGAAGGTTTATGTGAGGTGGTAGGGACGAGATGTCTAGATATCAGTTGTAGATGTTGTCAGTGCTATGTCGGGGATCGCTGTCAAACAAGTAATGATTATGAATTTCTTGAATGGGTTATAGATATCGTATGTAGATGTCTACAGTGTGGCTAATGAATAGTATAATGTACATGTACATGGTGCTATGTTGGGTATACATTGCTGTAAGATATTTGTATGGGTTATAATGGATTTCAATGGGTTGTTTTTTGAAGCGTTGTACATGTGAAGTGGTGTTTTAATCAATTTAATTTAAAATATTGTGATCAGATATCAAGATGTTATTATTTGATAGGAAGGAGCAAAAGTATTCATTATTCTGAAATGAAAGATAATCTAATTACTGGATCCACGATAATGGATAATGCGGCGTATAATCTTTTCTAAGCAGATCTCCATTAACACCACTGACAAAATGCTCAAAATGGCAGAGGCATATGAGTTTCCCAAACTGTAAATACTTTTCTTTTTTTTTAAACCAAAAATGTTCTTTTGGATCTTTTATGTAGGGATCAACCAGTGTTCCGTTAATCCCTGTCGCAATGGTGGAATATGTCAGCCTGTTAATGGATCATGTATTGACTATGCATGTGGCTGCCCTGGATGCTACACTGGAAGGCTGTGTGAGACGTGTAAGTCATTATTTTGAAACATTAACCTTTGAAACCTGGGCCCTTTTGCTAGAAAAATTTATGTCATGATTGAAGCCTTGAATTATAGCATAAAGCCAAAAATCATGATGTAAATCTGTTGCTAGAAACTCCATGTCTGACATGATGTGATAAAATCATGACAGGACTCCCCTATGCATGACAAAAATTCATGTCACGATACATAACAGTTTTTAGAAACAGGGTCCAGGTTTTAATGTTTTTCTAGTGATATTATAAAATATGTCAACATGAACTAGACTGACACCAAGTCCTGCTGAAAATTAAATTGAAAAAAAATGGGGAATAGTTACCTTGTGTTATTGTGAACTTCATGTAAAATATTACATTTCTGAATATTAGCTAATATAATTTGGCCAGAAATTTTTGGATTTTTCTATATAAAGATCTGAGGAAATTAACTATATTACATTATTTTTAATGATCTTCTTATTACAGTGCTACAGCCATGTTCTAGTCGGCCATGTTTGAATGGTGGTTCATGCTTGGCTATGATTGGTTCATGTACTCAACATCAATGTACGTGTACGGATTGCTACAGGGGACAGAACTGTGAACAATGTAAGAACATGATGCATGATATAAGAGGTTTTTCTCTTTTTACATTGTAATAAGTACTTTGAATCATATTTAGAAACATCTTAATACTCTTTTTCAATTAAAATAATCAGCATTTGTTACTAAATTACAAATAGTTTGCCATTATATTGTTTAAAAAAAATCCTAGATATGATAATAACAGTGAATGCTTAGAAATGTGTAGAGGGGCATAAATAATAACATGCAAAGTATCAGAATTAGATGGTATTTATTTGCATTTGTTTGCATGTCTAATGAAAAAAAGTGGGAGGGTTGGAGCTGAAGCCAATCAAGACCTCTCCCGGCTCATCAGCCCTTCAATGAAATACATCTACTTTCCTTTTTGACTTGTCAAAAGCTTTATCAAAAGGTTTGAGTCTTTTATATATTTGGAAAAAAATTATTATATATCTTATATTTATGATTTAATGTTGTTCAATCTCTATTGCATTGTAAAGCACTTCTAAACAAGTTAGTAAGAATTGCTATATAAATTGGAAAATTATTATTAAAATATTATATTTTGTTCATTAAAAATCATTGATAATTATCAACATTCTGTGAATACGAAAGCAAAGCGCGTGTGTATTAGGGGAAGAACAGATAGAACGAGCAGATATTCAAATAATCTCATAAATTCATTTATATAATATTGGATGCACTTAAGTGCAATATGAGATCTATTCTATTCATCTGTGTTCATATGGAGAGATTCGAAGATGCGTGCAATATTCATACTGATGAATGGAATATATCTCATATAGCACGAAAGAAATATTATTATTATACATACAAACCATTTTCTATGACAACAGCAATGCTATCAGTTTAAAAAAAGGGTTTACTCACCTATATCAAATCTGCCTGGTCCAATATGAAAAGGAGAATGTCACAAAATTCAAATGATCAAGCTATTATGACGTGAATTCTTGCTCCGCGTATCCATTGTTATAAGCTGTTGTGCGCAGCATTTTACTGTTTTGTATGAGTTGAATAATGGCATTGCCGAGTTTAATAATATAACAATATTGCACTCCTTTTCTCCATTGATACGGGTAATGTAGAATACATAGGACATACCTTATGCTAACAATATTGAACGCCGACAAGCAAACATCTGGCAGAGTATTAATGCATGGTTTTAATGAATCGAAAAAGTGACTTATATGTGTAATAATTTCTTGTAATGTTCCACAGTCATTGACGCATGTGAGACTAACCAATGTCAGAATGGTGCTGTATGTGAAGCTGTGCCCGGGTCATGCGTGGACTACTCTTGTCAATGCCAGGGATGCTTCAGGGGACAATTCTGCGAACAAGGTATAATATACGTAATGGCACAATCACATGTACGATGCACAGTATGCGCTGGGTTTGCGTTACTCATTCGTTGAACGCGCTTAGCAAACGATGTGTATTCGTTGCATATTTTGTGTCTATGCAGGGGATTGTTATAAGTACCATATACGCTCTGTGTGTGTATATTGTCGGCAATTTTCACAAGTTTCAATGCACTGGTCTTGCATTATGTACATATGACTGCCGCATTAAACTATAAGAAAATAAGTAGAAGAGAAAAAAATTATTCAATCAATGTTGCAACCCTTGAATAAATTGTATACTGGGTGGAAATTAGTATGTTTTGACATTTTTCTAAATTTGGAACGGTTTCTTGATACAGCTTATGTACACGTTTTGTGTTTGATTCTTATTACATGTATGTTCCTTGGGATGGGGGTTAAATGGAGATAAAAATCTACATATAGATTTATAGCGTATTATACACTGGACAAAATACATGGGATGGTTTCGATATGATTTGTTAAATTTTTTACAAACATGGGCCTAATGTCATTGCTTTTTATTCATTGCTCATATTTAATCAATTTAATTGCACTGTAAGAACAACATAAGCCAATTTCCATTTTGAAAATTGTAATAAATATACTGTAATTATCTAATTAACTAGACTCTCAATATTGTTTCTTTGCACAGCAATTGAAGCATGTGAGAATAATTTGTGTTTGAATGGAGCTCTTTGCGTACCCACTGCTGGATTCTGTGATCAATATACATGTAGCTGTATCGGCTGCTTCACTGGCCAGTTCTGCCAAACTTGTAAGTTATAGACCTTCTCATATGTCAACAATATTTAACCATTAAAGTTCTTATGTTATAAGATCTCATGTTAAGTACACTTGAGAAATAATGCATCCTTATTATCAATTTAATCGCCAGAGGCAGTGGGATATGACAAATGTATTCATCAGTATTCATTAGTATTATTTGTATGACTCTGAAATAGTTATACTCCTTTCTATTATCATAACAATTACCTTCAAATATTTGTAAAGCATGCATTATACATTTTAAAAATATTAGTAGTTACTTAAAATAATACGTAATATTTCAATGTTATTGTTGGTATAACAATTGTTGTGCCTTTTCATCTATTGCTCCATGCGTTTGAAACTCCATCCCTTTTTTGCTCCGTAAAAATGGCAGCATCGAGCACTTCAAATCACGTCTCAAAACTCGTTTGTTTCAGCAGATGTGTAGTAATTAACTTAATCGGATGAGCCTGATCCTTTAAATGTTTTCAACAGCAATATGGCTCAATGTAAATGTTGTGGATATCATCATCATCATCATGGTCTATATTTTTATGTTCTAGTATTGGAACCTTGCCAGTCGCTTCCCTGTCTGAATGGTGCTACGTGCATGCAGGTGGATTGCTCTTCTCGACAGTGCCAGTGTACTGAATGCTTTCAGGGTGATAACTGCCAAATAAGTAGGTATTCCTTTGGAGATGATATGTTTTGTTGTTCATATGTTTCAAGTGATGACTGTTAATCATTATCTAGCAAGAGTTAGATTATAAACCTTGATCAGCTCACTGCTATTATATATTTCTCATGAGTTGCTTTTCTTGACCATGCCAGTGTACTGAATGTTTTCAGGGTGATAATTGTGAAATAAGTAGATATTTCTTGAAGAATGTTGCGTTTTGATGTTCCTATTTTCCAATTGTGTACTATTCAAACATTATCTAGGAATTATTGCTACGTATGATGTGCTAAAATTTCCTCTCTTTTGTTTCTTTGACTTGCAGGAGTAAACCCTTGTGAAGGAGACCCGTGTTTGAATGGAGGAATCTGCTTCGCTTCAGCTACAGCCTGCACTGAATACATATGTCAGTGCACTGGATGTTATGTTGGGGATTCTTGTGAAATGGGTAACATTAATTTTTCCTGGATATCTTATTTGATGTATAATGTTAATCAATCCATATGCTTTTATTACACATTCTTCTATTACTTTTCAGTTATCAGTTTCTTTGCATTCTATGATTATTTTTAGATGGGTTTAATCCAATGTCCTATATATATCTTTTTTGAGTAGACAATACCTCATGGTCTTTTGCAGAGTCCTGTTTTTTCTATTTACCAATATTATTGTATTATTTTATATGCATGAAATTTGAATGAATTTAATTTAATATCTTTGGTAATTTGGGAAAAATAAACTTTGTAGAGGTTTCCCTATTTGTTACCAATCACAGCACAAAAAGGCTCATGACAGCTAAAATTTACAAAAAATATAATCAAATTGTATATAATATTTTAATGAGCATGAATGAGCAAATGATTATATTGGAGACATTTGTTTTATCAGAGCTGGATCCGTGTTCACCGAACCCTTGTGAAGCTGGAGGTGCGTGTCAACCAGTCCCAGGTAACTGCCTTCAATACACATGTAACTGTCCTAGCTGCTTTGTGGGCCAAGACTGTCAAACAGGTAAGTCGTTTGAATTTTCAATCAATTTAACTCTAGCTGGTGGTGTTTCACCAAGTTATTCGTAAGCTACGAACACCCTTACGAACGACTGGTGATCAGTTCTTGCGCTAAATGTTTAAGAATCTGATTAATATAGGACCCAAGAACATGTTTGTTTGAGTCGTTTGTAAAGTTTTTATTAACTTTAAGACGACTTGGTGAAACACCCCTTGAAAATAAATTTCAAAGTCATTCTTGTATAACCTCTAACAATAAGATAGGAAAGGCACTGATTTTTTTAAAAATAAGGAAGTAAAAGGCTAGCTATATTTCAATTATGGCCTCTTCAGTAACCATAACCTCGCATATACTATACAGGGCGTCCCGAAAAGAACTATACACTTTTGAAATGGCTGCCAAATGAAAAATATTTCATTTTAGGTAATGAAATTTATATGTATGGGAGAAGCTCATTATCCCAAACTTTCATATGACACCAAAAGTCGAAAAATAAGGTCATGCCATGACATGAGCAGCGGTTCACTTTTGTAAAGGGTATGGAAATTAGCCGGTGTCATGGATTAGCCCTACTAGTTTGTATGAGGAAAGTCATTTTGAAGCTTATGGAATTGAGGATGATCATGCAGAATTACTGATCAATTATGATGAAGTTGGCGTTTTTGCTAAAGTGAAATTATGTGGATTGGGGATTAAATTTCCATGCATGAGTGACAGGAATATGTATTTCGCTTATTGTTGCATTGTAACTTTCCAAGGTATGATTGTGAGGTCATTCAGTGGTGTGTGTTAATTCTCTCTCTTTCTTTCCTGTACCTTTCTCCTTCTTCCTCTTCTCTCTCTCTCTCATCTTGCTCACCTCCTCCTCTCTTTCTTTACCTTTCCTTATCTTCTCTCTCTCTATTCTTTCTCCCTGTCTACCTGCTGCTCTTTTTTCTCTTGCATGGGTGTGTTTTTGAACATTCATATTTCATTGGTTTCTACTCCAAATATTCTGACAACCTTCCTGCATTCGGTCTACTCACATTTACCCAAATTGGGAGATGGTTGATGACAATCTATCAATCTATCAATCAATCCAGTCACATAAATTAGACAATCACACCCAGTAGCAATCATTTACATCAACAGGTGTACCAGGTCTCCAAATGTTTCAACTAATCAATCAAGCATTGCATTATCTCTTCATAGTTATTTCAATCACCAATGTCAATAAATCAATCAACTCAATTGATCAACCAACCAACTATCACAGTCATTTTAGCAATTTGGACTTTTGTAAAGGAATATGTACAGTGTTATTGTGAAATTAAACATGTCGGTCTTTATTTTCAGTTGAATCTGTTCTTTTCGATTTTACACTTGTTTCTAATCCACCTGTAACAAACAAAAAAGAGGAAAAAAATCTGTAATGACAAAATTAAAATAAAAGTCTGTACGTTCAATGCTGAACATGTCCTCCTCCTCCTTTCGCATGCACAACACTGTTTGTTGAAGAAAAAAAATGCCACTGAGTTTGACATTCAGACAATCGAAAAAAGATCATGAAAACGATCATCAAAAGGGATCAAAACATTACCCTGCATCTCACTTGTTCTGCACCCCATCCTGAGACTACCACTACACACCACTGCAAGACAACTTGGAAGGCTACAATCTATAATAGGGAAATAATATTCCTGTTCACTCATGCATGACATCATAATCCCCAATTCTACAATTTCTCTTAGGCAAACCCCAACTCGTCATAATTGATCGGTAATTCTGATATCAACCTCAATTCCGTAAGCTCCAAATGACTTTCCTCATACAATTGGTAGGCGAATTTCTGGCACCTATTTCATACGTTTACAAAAGTGAACGCCTGCCTCATTCATGCATGACTTATTTTCAGACTTTTTGGTGTGATATGAAAGTTGGGATAATGAGCTTTCCATACATGTAAATTTTGTACGTAAAATCAAATATTTTTCATTTGGCAGCCATTTCAAAAGTGTATAGTTCTTTTTGGGACGCCCTGTAGATCGAATTGTATTTTATCCGTGAAAATATTGCTATCATATTTTTAGAAATATATAGCAGTAACAGAAACAAATCTCTTCCCCCTTTCATCCATGAAGCTGTGGACCTGTGTACAACGGCCAACAGTTGCCAGAACGGAGCAACGTGCCAGCAGAATGTAAACTGCAATGATATTCAATGTACATGTGGGCCGTGCCATACAGGACAGCTATGTGAAACAGGTAAATATTATGTCACAGTCATGGTGTGACTTAACTTCATCTTATTTGTTTGGTTTTTGATACTGATTACATCATAGTCATTTACCGTGTTTTGTTCATTGTTCTTACATCCTTGAATGTTTTAATAACATTGATTATGTTTAAATAAATAGCGAACTAGTGAATTATAAAATGACTTTACCATGATGAGAGGCCTGTATCTGGGGGTGGGTGCATTAAATCTGAGAGGTGCACTCTGATAATTCTTATATGACCCATTTATCTCCCAAGCAAATACTTTGAAAAGGGTCTGATATTAGCTTCCCTTGACAAATGTTGAGCACGGCCTAGAATTGTAAACTGTTATAGTCTGGCTTCAGATGAAATTGTCAGTCTGGCACTATGGAAAGAAATATAATCCATTTAACCTATTCATGTTATGACTATCCTGATTATTTTTCTTTTTCATTCTCTAGCTATCAACTTCTGTGCATCGAATCCTTGTGAGAACGGTGGATTCTGTATCAATGGCTGCCCATCTTATTCATGCACCTGTACACAATGCTGGACAGGAGACAACTGTGAAATAGGTGAGTAGTATCTCTTTAATTTCAATTGCAGCATGATTATATGAATTATCCACATGCTTGTTGCCTTTGTTGTATGATTGTTTTTTTGTTTGTTTTTTTGTTTTTCTGTGTGTGTGTGTTTGTTCATTGTTTTTGCATATTTACTAAAAATAA
The DNA here is from genome assembly GCA_940671915.1 of Paracentrotus lividus. Classification (NCBI taxonomy): domain Eukaryota; kingdom Metazoa; phylum Echinodermata; class Echinoidea; order Camarodonta; family Echinidae; genus Paracentrotus; species Paracentrotus lividus. The sequence goes on along the minus strand of CALNVZ010003430.1, from coordinate 43,552,537 downwards.
TTTTTGAATTTTTCCAATGCCCGACTTGTGGACGTTTGTGCCAGTCCAAGATGAGACTTTTCAGCCACCGGTGTACAAACTAGACTTCCTCATATTGTCTCTATAAACAGCTGGACACCCTCGGAAATAAGTAGTCAACTATCACATTTTGATCATAGTAGAGCTAATTAAATAATTATTCCAAAGACTTGCTTAAAGAAGAGACTGTAGCAGTTCTATATTATTTGGGTAATAAGAAACATGTGAGGGCTTCCTTATTTAGCCCAATATCCAAACATTTACCTCAAACACTCTTTTCTACTCTTAGTAAAACTTGACAAGGACCAAATTTTGTAGAGAAGAAAATTGAATAGATGATACCTGCTATGTACTCAAAGAAGGCTTGAAAAGGAAAGACCCATTTAATTGCAGTTGCCCATTACGGTAGAGACATTGTACATTACGGTACTAATCGTCCTTTTATTGTATTTCAGCTGTTGATTCATGTAGTAGCAATCCTTGCCAGAATGGAGGAACCTGTAATAACTTCTGCAATTCCTACAGTTGTACTTGTCCTTCATGCTTCACTGGATTCAACTGTGAAAATGGTAAGTGCTAAATTGTATTTTTCTTCTTTGTCTTAAAGTTGTACTTCGTCCTTTAATTCTGAAGATTCTCGTAGTTTTACCTGGACGGGCTTGGTGCAATGCACTGGGTGAAACACCCTTCTCTTTTACAAACAATGTTTTGGTTTTAACGTGCATTAGGCCATGTGTAGCTTTCCCATACACGGGAACAACATTACCGTGACTTCCGCTGAACGGAGTCTCATAGAATACAGCATTAAAGGAATCATATGTATTTAAACAAATCATCAGTTAAAGATCAAAATATAAATTACAATAAAAAGTAAAATGTTGGGTGAATTATCTTTTGCCAAGCTGAAATATCTTCTTCTGTTAAGGACACTTCACTAGTGGTCTTTTACTGTACTGCAAATTATACACTGCAGTTTAGAGTTCCGTTTATGTGAGAACTTAAGGTACCTCTAATTACTTGTCAGTTTAATATTTATTTTGTGAAATGCTTTATATGTAGTACTTGGTATACTCAGGCGCGGATCCAAGATATCCAAATTGTATACATTTGTCGTCCCAATTGTCTGGGGACAATTGCGGCTCTATTATGTTTACGCATGGGCCCGATACTTTTATTGTGTGACATCAGGCTGCATCTGCTATTGATACTTTGACTATTCTCATCCTATATTATATCATCTATGATCTTTCTTTTTTAATTCATTCACACAATTACTTAATTTGTAAAGTAAACAAAAAGTGATCCTAGAATAATTCTGTTATTGATCACACAAGTAAAAAAAAATGAAATCCTGGAAGAACACCACAATATAAAGCATTTTGTTGAATTAACTATTTCTTTCATTTCCTTTTCCTTGTAGCGAGAGATGCTTGCTCATTTTCTCAATGTTTCAATGGTGGAACTTGTATCCAATCAGATGATTGTCTTTCAGTCACATGTCTCTGCCCAAGATGTGTTACCGGTGACAGGTGTATGACAAGTAAGAGAAAAAAAAAATTGTCAATTTATTTGTTTAGGCCTATTGTCACATTTTGTTATATATCAATGATGCTTTATAAATCATTTGTGCTGATTTAAGGAGAATTTAAGAAATCTGAAATAATGTATTGTAGTTGTATACTTAATTGTTGTATAGTTGTCATAAAGGAGATAGGTCTAGATTCGTACTCATATCACATCATTTGAAGGTTATTATATTATATAACCATGTAATGTTCTAAATTGTTTCTTATAAAATTTCTTAATTATATTAATTCCCTATTGATCTCAATTATCTCACGTGATTGGAGTCAGAAGTACACAGATGATGCTGGGATCGAATCAATCACTGCTTATGATAAGGGTCAGTTTCCTGATAAAATTATTAAGAAGCTAATACATATATTATGAAATATTCATTGTACTGCTAACATGTGACATTCTACAATTATTTTTTTTTGCTGCAGGAATAAACCCATGCCTGAATAACCCTTGTGCTAACGGTGGTACATGCATCCAGGACCCTACTGAATGTAACATGTATACATGTCAATGTGATGGCTGCTTTCAGGGAGATAACTGTCTTCAAGGCAAGTAGAAAATAATAAGTCATGTAAAGTGTGAAAAAGATATTTTGATTTCTGTCATTAGTGTAGACGAAATTGTTTAAAGTTGTGACATTTTTCATTTCATTTCAATTGGAATCATGGTGACTTGTCAATTACTATTATTATTCTTTGATGAATATTTGTACGTAATGTAAACATATTTTACCCTTATTTCTTACTTTCATGTGTGGATTTTATATTTTTTTTGTACTGAAAATATCTTGGAACTTGAATTTATTTCAAGAGTGTACTCAACTCAATTTTATTAAGATTTGTTAAGTTTATCAAATAAGAATTAGAGGAAAAATAATCCTGTTTCATTTTAATCCCATTGCAGCTATTGACCAGTGCTCACTGAATCCTTGTCAGAACTCTGGGTTCTGCTTCAGGACCCAAGGATCCTGTACTGACTTTACATGTTTTTGTCAGCCATGCTTTGAGGGAGATGTCTGTGATCAAGGTAGGCTGGGCTTTGTTCTCCAACAATTTCTCTCACAGTAATGATTAAAAAAATAATGTCAATATTATTTTTCTTATAACTACTGCTCCAGAGGCTTGTTCGGGACTTTATCCAAATGACGATAAATTTCAAAGCCGAATTTGCCAGGAACCATGGTAACATAAATTATATGACTTGATATCATTAAGCTCATATCTATGTCTTGGGAGGCAGTAATTTGTAGTCACAAAATGCTGAAACGCTGAAATAATCGTGCAATGTTATAGGGTTTGAGTATTGTGATGATGAAATGGTGACAAACAATTTATATTGGGGACGAGAAGAGGAGAATGAATTTGCCATTAATTTTATCCAAAGATAATTATAAGATGTAATTCTATTTTGGATCTTGCCATGAAAATAGCTTATCCCATCTTTTTATTGAATCTCAAAGCTTAATTTCTTGCTCTATCTCCCTTGTAGCTATGGACCCATGTGCATCAGACCCCTGTATGAATGGAGGCATTTGTAATGAAGTACCTGGTTCATGTCAATCATACACGTGTGAATGTCCTGGATGCTACCTGGGCAGCCAATGCCAAACATGTGAGTAAATGAAACAAGATTTGAAGATTTAAAAGGGATATCATCCCACTTTTGTAACATTGTTTACAAGATTTCGTACGTGCATCTTTGGAAAAGTAATATTAACAGTTGCATTTGTTGTACTTGCTCTTAAACTGTAGGTTCATACTTTTGTTTAAAGACCGGTAACTACATGAATGGTCTTATACCCAGCTTAGTTTTTTTTTAAATGGGTTAACAGTTTTGGAATCAAATTCTTAATTTGTTATGATTTGTTTTTTGCTGTACAAAGCTCAAACATTGTTTTATCATACATATTTGGAATCTTATTGGATTGAATTATACTGATTATTATTATTCGAATTGGATTGGTATACCTACATGAAAAGGAAAGATATTTTTCTTTGATACTCTCATTCATTAAAGTTGTTAATGTCATTCTCATTTCCCATATATTTCAGTACAAAATCCTTGTGAAAACAACCCTTGCAGTAATGGAGGTACTTGCATACAGACCCAAGGATCGTGTAATAGCTTTCAATGTCTATGCCAACAATGTTTCACAGGACCTCTTTGCACTTCTGGTAAGTTCTTTATACTTCAATTTATCTTTATCATGCTTACTAAAGGATAGAAGGTTAATTTGTCAATATGTCATATATTTCTGTGGAACATCTACTACTATACAGATATTGACTGATGGGGTGTGTAATGTAACATTCTTTGGACCGCCGGATTTATATTTTCCCGAGGGGTTATATTTTATCATAAAATATGATCACGAGGGAAAATATAATTCCTTTAGAAAAAAAAAGGGGGGCAATTTGTTTAAAAATAAAATTTGTATTAAAAAAAAGATAATAAATAAAAAATCGGCCCTAAAAGTTTGGGGCCACCCCCAATTTTTTTTTTGGGGGGGAGAAAGGCTGTTAAAAAGTGAAGAATTAGCAAAAACAAAATGGCCCCTCTCCCCACCAAAAAAAAAATTAAATTAACTTCTTGCTACTTTAGCCCCACATATGTTATATCCATGTAATTGGCAACATCCGTTCTTCAAGAGGCCGCTATACGCTTTAAAAATTTATTCATTTAACCGGCTGGTCAATATTTTCATTGTAGGTGACCAGCCAGGAAAATATACAGATTTCGATCATATCACGTGACGCGCTATAGTCCAATCACGCTTGGCTATCTAATATTTTGAAATACCCCTCTCGTAATACATATTTATAACCATGCAAATACGTATTGTTTCCCATAAATTTGGTTTTATTTCAGGTGTTTTTATTTCATTGTCTACGAAAATATAAATATAGTAATTATAAGACATCGTAAAGCAACGACGGATTTATGACACGGATTCATAACATAGTTTTAAAATTTGATACCAACACATTTCATGCCTTTGTATATTATCTATTTTCAGCGGTTAATGTGTGTAACAGTTTTCCCTGTATGAATGGTGGTATATGCTTTCAAGCTGATAGCTCCTGTCAAGCCTTTGCTTGTCAATGTCAGGGATGCTTTACTGGGAATCAATGCGAAACTGGTTAGTATTCAAGCTAAACATTCACAATATTATTACAGGAATTCATTTAGCTACTGGATAAATGCAACAAGATTTAATAGAAGGAAGAGAAAATTAAGGAAATAGTTTATTTGTTTCTTCAAATGTTTGAAATTTTATGTTCAGCACTTTTAGGAATTGTTTTCTTTGCCTATATTAATTGATCTCAAAGATCACAAGTTATTCATTATGATTTTTCTTATTCTTATGATTGCACATGGCTATATATTTTAATTAAAAAAAATCTCTAGTCTGTAAGTATTAAAATGGTTTAGAATATATCTTAGTAAGCTTCAATGGCAACGTGTTGGAATACATTAATCAATTCATATACTACATTTATACCAAGTTGTTCTGTTCTCTGTTAGATATCAACTCGTGTAACAGTAACCCATGTGGATCTAGCGGGTTATGTTCTAGGAGCAGTTTGGATTGTAATTTGTATACTTGTATGTGTACAGGATGTAACCAAGGAATGAACTGTGATATTGGTAAGTATCGGAACCACAGCACTTTATCTACATCTGCTTTTCTGCACCCAGGTGTAAATGGGTACCGACGTGTTAATTGATACGTATTTGGGGCAGGGTGCCATGATCATCATAACGTCACAGACATAAGCGCTGTATGAGAAGCCACCATTGCTATTGTTATTTTCATATTTAAAAGTCAATTATATTCCATGAAATATTTGATTAAGGAGTATAGTAATTAGTTAAAATAGAGCATTAGAAAGCAAAGTGGTTGTTTGTGAGCCATATAGCGACTCCAAGGTAGACCAAATGAGAAATTTGGTAGATTCTGTGAAATTTTGAAGCTGGGTCAGAAACGAAAATGCAGAATTGCAAAATGTGTGAAGTTTGGTAAATACACAGACTGAAATATCAAAGCATTTCCTTTCATCTTACTTTCCATGTAGCTCCAGAGCCATGTAATCCCAACCCATGTCTCAACGGAGGGGTATGTAACAAGATTGGTTGTAATAACTTTGTGTGTCAGTGCGACGGATGCAGGACTGGTACTAACTGCGAAACGGGTAAGTCTGACATTGGATAAATTCAAAGTAAATGGGTTGAATGCTATAATACATAAAAATACAGGAAATTTTTTCATTTCGTATTTCATTCAAAAATCTCGGCTCACTACGAAGGGCATATGATTTAACATTAATTCTGGTGTGTGAAAAAAAATCTTAAAAGAGTAGGAAATAAAATGCTTTTAGTTCCCCATGTGATGTAGGCCTACCATTGATATCAATTACAATAGTATCAGCAGTTAGAGAATTAAGCTGTCTGAAATATTTGATGAACGTTAATGAATTTGTTTCAATTTTTTTATAGCCGTGGATCTCTGTCTCACACAGAACTTTTGCCAAAATGGAGGAACATGCTTTCAGAATTCAGATTGTTCAAGTACAGTTTGCTTCTGTGATGCCTGTCACACTGGGAATAACTGCGAACTTGGTGGGTTGCCATGACAAAATCAAACTTTTTATGAAGCTGTTCTAAACATCAATACTTTCTTCAATCAATGGCAATTGTTTTTTTTTGGTGCTGTCTAGATATTTTGGTTGACGTTTTCAAACTAGTCAGAATGTGAAATGCAAACATTAATTCTACTGGAATTATTTAAATTCTATATCGGTGTCATCTTTTATGTTGTACTTTGTAAAAATAGGCTGTTATTCTTGAAAGGTGACTAAATTTAGTAGGCCTACTAAATTCGTACTTAGTAGGCCTTGCTTTTGTCTCGAACAATTGGGTGATGTATTTAGTACGCCAACTAACTTTAGTCACCCTTCCAGAATACCAGCCGCAGTTATTAATTCTTCACAAAATAACATTATTTATTATTCACTAAATTTTGTAGTTATAAGTTTTTATGCCTCCGCCACCGAAGGTGGTGCCGGAGGCATTATGTTTTCGGGTTGTCCGTCCGTCCGTCCGTCCGTACGTCCGTCCGTCCGTACGTCCGTCCGTCCGTACGTCCGTCCGTCCGTACGTCCGTCCGTCCGTCCGTACGTCCGTCCGTACGTCCATCCCGTTTTCGTTCTCGCGATAACTTAAGAACCGTTTGACGGATCACTTTCAAACTTGGATCATGTATGCAT
>CALNVZ010003430.1:43535467-43545646 GCA_940671915.1 Paracentrotus lividus | reverse complement strand
ACTTGCGATCATGTATGCATATGGTAGGGACAATGATCTGATTAGATTTTAGGGTCATGAGGTCAAAGGTCAAAGGTCACAGAGGTCATTGTATGCATGAAAATGGCTCGTTCTCGCCATAACTTAAAAACCGTTTGACGGGTCAACTTCAAACTTGGGTAATGTGTGCCTATGGGAGGGCAATGAAACTGATTAGATTTTAGGGTCATGAGGTCAAAGGTCAAAGGTCACAGATGTCATTGTATACATGAAAATGGTTCGTTCTCGGCAATAACTTAAGAACTGTGTGACGCGGTCAACTTCAAACTTGAGTATTGTGTGCATATGGGAGGGGCAATGAACTGATTAGATTTTGGGGTCAAAGGTCAATGGTCACAGAGGTCATTGTATACATAAAAATAGTTTGTTCTCGTGATAACTTAAGAACCGTTCGAGGATAAACTTGAAACTTGGGTCATATGTGCATATATGAGGGTCAATAACTTATTAGATTTTGGGGTCATGAGGTCAAAGGTCACAGGTCATTGTGTACGTGAAAATGGCTCTCGTTCTTGCGATAACTTAAGAACCGTTTGAGGGATCAACTTCAAACTTGGATCATATTTACATATGGGAGGGACAATGAACTTATCAGATTTTGGGGTCATGAGGTCAAAGGTCACAGAGGTCATTGTGTACATGAAAATGGCTTGTTCTCGCAATAAACTTAAAAACCGTTTGACGGATCAATTTCAAACTTGGGTCATATGTGCATATGGGACGGACAATAAAACTGATTAGAATTTAGAGTCATGAAGTCAAAGTTCAAAGGCCACAGAGGACATTGTGTACGTGAAAATGGCTTGTTCTTGCGATAACTTAAGAACAGTTTGATGGATGAACATCAAACTTGGGTCATGTGTGCATATGGTAGGGACAATGAATTTATTATATTTTGAGGTCAATAAGTCAAAGGTCAAGGGTCACAGACGTCATTGTATACATGAAAATGGCACGTCTTTGCTGTAACTTCTGAACCGTTTTATGGATCAACTTCAAACTTGGGTCATGTGGGAGGAAAGATGAACTGATTATTTTGAGGTCAGGACATCAAAGGTCACTGGTTATTTATGTAAATGACTCGTTTGTGCAATTTCTGAAGGACCTTTGACAGATCAACTTAAACATGTTTATCCTTTTTATTACATCAGTAGCCATCCTTCCTGAGTTGGAAATAATTCTGATGATACAACTTTAGTAGATTTGGGGTCAATATCTCAAAGATGTCATGGTATAAATGGATGTAAAATACTCAACATGCGCATGCCTTTTTTTTCCGATGTGGCAATACGGAGGCATGCCTTCCGACCGTGCGCGGGTCGAAGATTCATCTAGTTGAAATGATGGATTTGAGCAAATATGTATTAAGTAACCTAGTGATTTGAATATTTAAGATTTTGTTGTTATGTTAACCTATATGTATAAAAAATGCTTAAAAATTGTTGATAATAGTATCAGGCATTCTGAAAATGATCACCCCAGGTATTTTAACAAACCAAACAAACATAACAATCATGATATGTTGTAACTGATGATTTCAGATGTAGATACATGCATTGTGGCTGGTAATCCATGTAGGAATGGTGGTATATGTCAAAGCAACTGTCCATCATATTCCTGTACGTGTGATCAATGCTGGACCGGACAAGACTGCTTGATACGTAAGATTTCATTATTTTTTCAATTTGTATTTGATCTGACAAGGTCAATCCTGATTTATCGTTCGACAAACTCCTTGCATAATTATGGTCCTGCCTAAAGCAATAGGTATTGATCAAATTATTGTATAGTAAATTCAAAATGGTATTGAAATAAATTAACCTATGATTTTATTTATATAGGGAAATGAAAATGAAAAGTTGAGGTACTTGGTACCATAATTCATAATTATTGTGGTAGTAGCAAATAAGTGCATTCTCATTCAAGCTGGCCTATATAATAAGATTCCAGTTATCAGAATGTTGCATTATGGGTTTAATAGAAATGTAACAGGATGAGTAGTTGAGGACTTGATGTGATGCTATGCACGACTGCTGGTTCATATTGGTTTTAATCTAAATCTTTTTGTTTTCTATATTTTCAGCTGTTGATGCATGTTCACTTGCTCCTTGTATGAATGGTGGGACTTGTGTCAATCTGTGTTCATCATACACGTGCACATGTGATGCATGCTGGACGGGACCTAATTGTGAAACACGTAAGAATTAATTTATCAAATAATTATTTAAGTTGGAATTAATATCCAGCATTTGTGGTAATCATTACAGACCTTTCAACAAAGATTATCCTTTAAAGTAATGACCACAGATTTTATTTCTGATTTGATAGATTCAAAGGTGTGTTTTTTTTTCTTCATTTAATAAGATGATGCCATTACTGTTCTTCAATATCTGTTAGTGATTAATCCAACAGCTAACTTTTTCGAATAACTTGTTATTTCAATGTTGTTACATTACTGTAATTACGATAATGATATCAATAATACCAGTTTCTTACAAAACGCTGTATAATACATGTATATTACCCTTAGAGAACAAACGGACTTACAGTATACATTATGGGCTTACAGTCATTGGATTCATTTTACAATCCCTCACTTGATGAAATTGTCCTGGACATAGCATAAATATATTGAAATATCATTTTGTCTCTGACGAAGATTCTGCTAGGATCGAAAGCTCAGGCTCCTTTTGACTTCAGGCTCCTTTTGACTTCATAAATACATTTCAACAGAAATAAATGTTATTGCTGTTAGTCTTTTCAAAACTCTTTTCCAGTTGTAGATTTGTGTAGCAATCAGCCTTGTTGAATGGAGGGACCTGTTTCAATGCAGCGAATTGTGTTCTGTTGTTTGTCAATGTCCAAGCTGTTTCTCCGGATCAAGATGTGAAATTTGTAAGTAGATTTGTAAGATGGGTGAAGTGTTTTAGTAAATTAATAATTCTTTCAGTTTCTTGGGATCTGCATTCAGATTAAAACTATGTTGTCTATTTTTAATTCAAGATTATTTTCAAAAATAATCATGGGAAGAAGGCTTGAAATCTTAAACACAATTAATAGAGAACAACCCCCTCGTTTTTTTTTTAATATGGATATCCATAAATATAAATGTGGCATGTCATGAACATTTTATTTTTCGTACATATACCTACAAATGCACAATTCTTTACTTTTTTATATTGATCTTTCATATTTTTTTTTCATTTTCGTCATCTCCATTGATTTATCTCACTAATCTGTATTGATTGTGATATTCTGGTGTAATGAACTTGCACATGCATTTAATCATAATATCTGAATTTTACATTTTACACTCTCAATAATGTATATTACATGTCAAATTCAGTTGCAATTTGTATTTAACAACAGATATCTTTTCTCTTGATGACATTTCCTAAACTGTTTATTATGTCATTTTCCAAGTTTCTGATCCATGTATACCAAATCCCTGTCAGAATAGGCGCACAATGTGAAGTCACACCAGGATCCAATTGTATGAGTTTCACTTGTCTGTGCCCTACGTGCTATCAAGGAACACTTTGTACACAGAGTAAGTTTATAATGAAAGTTTATATTCATTCAGTTTACATTAAAAAATTCAAAACGATTTGCTTTAAAATACTAGTCACAAAGACCAGTCCAGAATAATACACTAGTTATCGATGGTAATCTTGTTTTATATACCTCAAGGGTATGAACCAAAGTGCTAGTATTAATATTGTTGTAATAATGCTAAGTACACATAATTAATTAGTTTATGTTCATAATTGGATTCTTGACATATTGACAAAAGCAGTTAGTGAAGAAAATACTTTGGACATTCCTGACATCATTTACAAAAAATACTTGAAAAGAAAATTAACCTTTATTAATGCATTTCTTTTTTATAAAATTGATTGGTGACTGTAGCAAATATGTGTGACCTAGAATTTTAACTTAATTTTTTTCAATTGTACTATTGATGTTGTATCATTACTATATTTATTCATTTAATGTGTATGATTTGATTAACAGGACTTAATCCATATAATATCCAACCATGGGTGCCTCTGGAACATGCCTTGAGGTCTCGTGTCTATCATATCAGTGTCAGTGTGATGACTGTTATAGTGGATCTAATTGCAACATTGGTAAATATAACCATTTCATATGAGGAAGTATTGAATAGTCCTATTTCATAACCATAAATACATCTAGAATGTGTATCCTTTTTTGTTTGTTTTCCCATATAGAAAGTCAACAAGGTAATCATATAACATTAGAGTATTTATCTAGAGCGCTAACTTGTTATATACTTATACAAAACCTTATTGAATAATAATAAGGTAACAAGCAGAGCCATCAATAAAGAGCATTTGGCCAACGCTGGTTTGAGTATGTTACAACATGGTGTGTATTGCTCTGTTAGGCAAGCACAATACAAAAGAAAATGCGCATGTTTTTACCCAACTGTAACCCAGTTGGCCAAACTCTGTTTATATTGATGGCTCTGGTAACAGGAGGTTCAAATCTCACAGACATTGAGCAGTATATACAAATTATCATTCAAAAAATTATATCATTATATTTCTTGTGGTTTTTTTACAGAGCGTAACCCATGTGATGTGAATCCATGTTTTAATGGTGGTTCATGTATTGCCCCTCTGATAGGATGCGAAACATTCACCTGTCAGTGTCCTGATTGTGTTACTGGAACGCTTTGTGAAAATCGTGAGTATAAAATCAAATCATTTGTTTCCATTTTAAAACACAGTACATTGCCATTGTTCAAATCATGGTACATGGTAGTAGATATATCATAAGGTGTAATCAAATGGTGTGTTACTTTGAAACAGCTTTTTATGTTGATGGGGTTTGCGTTTCACTGTGTGGTTGGTCCAGAAAGAAGACTGTTGAGAGAGTAGAGGATGAAAGAAGAGGTAATCTTAATAATTAGTCAGTCTCATCTTGATTTAGAAAAGGAGAGAAGGCTTGATGTTCTGGGAAGCTTGCTCGTACACGATTAATAATCAGATCATTATAGATATTTCCTGGTTCTCAAAATGTGTTTTAAAATATTTTTGTAAAGCGATGTTTTTCTTTCTTTACTTTAGATATTCCAAATGATTGCATTATTAATTGGCTTTTGTTTAAAAAATGTAGCTGTATGCTGAGGAAGTAACGTTTTCTTTGAATATTTGGTCTGTTGCAAAGGATTTGCTAATGTCATTTTTACGTCATTTTAATTACATTAAACCTGTTTTTTTACATTTGATGACGTTCTCTCTGTATTTTGTAATTTATTCCTCTTAAACTTTCAGCGATTGACCATGTCTACCGAACCCTTGTCTGAACAATGGACAATGTTTCAAACTTGATAACTCATGTACTGAATACTTCTGCTTCTGTGATGGCTGCTTTACCGGAACAAGTTGTGAAACTGGTACGTATCATTATTTGTTTACCAATTTGATAAGTCATGTTTATTACAAATTTTTTAAGTCATTTTGGGTGCTCTGAATGACATCATCTACTTATATATTTAGGAAATAAAGCTTACAACTCTACCATATTTGATTTCATTAATTTTCAAACATGATTATAGATGAAATTATATATTTGTTAGAATGAAAAGTGCAACATGTAATTTACGAACTCCTGCAATTTATATTTTTTATTCGTACAATTATATTGGATGGTAAAAGGGTCTATTGAAGTTTTCATTATTCATACTTTATTTTAATAATTTCACCTTTATTATTCTTTTTGCTGATATCTTAAACTTATTTTCCCCTGTACTTAACAAACTAAATGACTATGTGTTATATTACAAAATCAGTTTTTAACATAACTTATTGATAATATAAACATTGTTTTTATCAATTGGTTTTACTAGCAATCAATCCTTGTGCTACAAATCCATGTTCAAATGGAGGGATATGCCAGCAGACTCCGGGTGATTGTACAATGAATTCATGTCTGTGCCTGGGATGTTATTACAGGCAACGGTGTGAAATAGGTAGGTATCTTGAAGGAGGAACAATGTACTATGGTTGTCCAAAATGTGTTTGACTACAATATTGGAATGCCCGGTGTAGCAACAATTAATTTAAGCAAACTGCTATCATTGTGGTTCATGGTTTAATAACAATTTCTTTAAATACCTTGTTGCTATGTAAAATTTAAAGGTCTGAGAATACATTAAAAACCGGCGCCTATTGCAAAGGGTTCCCAGCCTATCAGGGAACCAGGGAAAATAATTTTTCTTTTTTCCATCAGGTAAAAGTCAGGGAATTATGAAAAAATGCTTAAAATCAGGGAAAAGTCAGGGCAATTTGATTGCGCCTCAAAATCAAAGGTTACGGTAGTTAGGCCAGCCTTAAGTTTTTATACTGCGAATCGTTCACCTGCCGACAACATAAAACCATGCGACAATTGGCAAATGAGTTTGATTGATTGTGATTGGATTTTTGTGTAAGAGTAAATCCTTAAATTGATAGTCACCTTAACATTTTTAAATACTGTAGTCAAATTAGAACGTTGATCTATGCTATGTTGCCTTGAAAAGAAATATTACAAAGAACTTTATAAGAATATTCTATACTTTTAATCATTCTACTCCTCTTTCCTAATCTGAATGTCCACTATGATATATTGCTTACACCTGACATCATGTTGTTTTGATTTGTAATCCAACATTCTTCAGCCATACTGGATCCAATGCAGTGGTAGCCGCTTGTGGTATAGTTCGGGTTTGTACCCTTACATCATGCACCACCTACACCTGTCAATGTGATTCCTGTCATTCAGGCACTGACTTGTCAGCTGGTATAAACTTTCAATATCACCTTTGCCTTATTTCTTACTGTATTAATACGCCTACCTTCAATTATCAAAATAAATTCTTAAATCTATGAATTGCATTTGATTTTTAATTTTGCATTTTCTAACATTCATATGAATACTACATATTTCTCTGATAACGCAGATAAAAATATGATACAATAAGTTAAAAAAATAAACTACTGACGTTGAATCAAAGAAAAAGACATTTTATATCGAATCAATTATTTTCCAGGATAATAGGATATGAACGTTTACTACATTTACTATGAATTTTTTAGAATATATGCCGTCTGATGTTAGCGTCTTTATCTTTCAAAGTTCCGAAGGAATGGCGCATATTTTGTATCTTAAATGTATTTATCTATTCAGTAAAGGTTAATATAAAATTTTGAAACAGGACAGATGTATAGTGTACACATATCATCATTATACCTTTGCAAGAGTACCGAAAGATATCGTAATATATACACGTACCATTTCTCTTACCTCTTGTATTTCTTTGCATTATGACTTTTTTAGATGTGAATATCTGTTTATGTGGCCAATCCTGTCAAGAATGAGCTACTTGTACTAGTCTTCCAGCGACTGCTACATCAGCATTCTGTGTATGCAAGTGCATGTCTAACCGGAGACAGTTCTGACTGAAACAAGGTGAGTCTATTACCTTCTTTTAAATATGAAATATTCATCTTATACAATTAATTGATACTGATACATCAATATGTAGCCGAACAACACTAGTATTATCAATCACTTGATGACGTATTAAATTAACATCCTTTCATTTACTCAGTGATTGCCTAACTTTTATTTCTTATCAACTGTTCTTCCAGCGGGCCCTGTGGTTAACATGAAAATGATATAATTACCCTTAAGCGCCTTGTCAGAAAGAAAAATATTTGCGTAAAAGCTTTTCTATGACTCAGCCGAGATTTCGAACCCATGACCTACCTGTTCATGAGGCACATCTGACAATCTGCAATTACCTTATCACTTGAATAGCTCTATTTCCGCAATCAATGATTACCAACATGTTATTTTTTTCACAATGTTGAGCAAATTCAGGTCTAGTTTAGGGCATATTTCTTTTTTTAACACCTTTATTGTCATTTCAGAATATCAAACTTTTGTTGAAGGCAGGACAGGATTACTTCTCACGTGGATTTTGCATCACGAATGCCCGGATTGTCGTATGTAATTTGCCCTCAGTGTTTCACGGAACAGTGCGAAACCGAGGTACATGTTTTTATTGATTCGACTGTAAAAATAGAAGATTTCAATAAATTATCTAAAGTTAAACAACTTATAAAGAGATAACACACTGAAGAAATGCATGGCTGAAAGCTTTTAGCATTCTGTGCCACTCATCAGAGCTAATGTAAGAATGAACAATGCCTTTATTTTGTGCGATTGTCTTTTTTTTTCGTTGTTGTTGTAATACTAATCACCTCTGCATAAAGAGGTAAGTCTATCTGATTAAAACCGTCATACACATGGGTATGGAATTAGATTTCCCAATCATATTTTTCCATCTCATTGATTACACCAATAACTTGATTACATGCAACAATTAATTGCAATTTCGGAAGGGAAATTAATGTTCAGGTATTATTAAAGTGTATAATCCTTCATAAATATGCTTTGAAAATAGAATCTTGATATTATTTTCTTCTCTATTTTTTTAAAATAAATTTATAGCCTTTGATGCCTGTGTATCGGATCCTTGTTTCAATGGGGGAACATGTGGCTAACTCAGTGTTTTCAGTTTCACATGACTCATGTCCGCCAGTGTTACAACGGTCTGCAATGTTGATCATGTAAAGTGTGATTTATAACTTTTTCTTAATATAGGTTTTCCCGGCCAATTCCATTGTTTTGTCAATCAATTGCATATTAGAAGGCATTCATTTTCGGAAAACGGCTTATGCATCGGAAAATGCTGCCATTCAAATTCCGTATATTCAATCTCAAAATTAAACGATTGCTGGATCGATTTCGTATTTTGGCCATTCTACTTCACTATAATTAACATACACATTCGGCAATTAAGTAATTTTAAGTTGTCTCTCATTTCTGTCGACAATTTCTTCGTGTACCTTAAGTTCTCGAACTAATTTGGATGCACAAAATACTGAAATTAAATGCCTATATTCCGAATTTGAAACTTTGTAACATTACTTTGCCTAAAAAAAATTTCATGAGCAATGAACACAAAATATTGAACTAAAGTCGTGCGTCGCATCAAAACACAGAATTTGGAATACACATTTAAATCGAAAATGTAATTGATAAATGTATGAAATGGCCGAGAAAAACCTATATTTAAATCAAAGAGTGATAGATACAAACAGGCAGATGACAACGAGAGGGGAGAGAAGAGATAGAGAGAGAAAGAAGGGTGTAAGAAGAGGTGGGATAGGAGTAAGTTTTGTGAGAGAGAAGCAACAGAATGAAGGAGAGAGAGAGAGAGAGAGGGGATATACTGGATTTGATTGGTTTTAAATATATTAATTCTTTAGTTAATAGCGATTATTAGTTTCTGACTAATCGACAAGATACTCTTTCCCCCACTCCATTCTTAATTGAGATATCTGATTTCTCAGGTGAAAACTTGACCTAACATTAAAGAGACAAATGTAAGAACATCGACGATGTTTTCTTCATTCGGACCAGGGAGGAAGAGAGCTCCAACTGCTTTATTGCATCACTCATTCTTTCCACAGGACCATCAAGCTCACCTCTTGATTTTTCCCATCCAGACTGGCCAACTTCCTCGATGTCACCGTGTCAAGAAAGCAGACGAACCGCATCACCCAACTACTCTCTACACCAAACGCCACGGGATACCCACGCAGTACCCTCACTCTTCTAAAGCTGCCATCCCTCGTCAACTGCAAAACCAGCATCCCTTATAAGTCAAGCCCTCAGACTCCCCGTATCTGCTCTGACTATTCTGACTTTTCTTCCCATGCAGGAACCTGAAGAATCATCTGTGACCAGAGGAACATAGTGCTAGGACAGTCCAACAGCCATTACACAAAAGTTCGTCTTTCTCTCCCTAGATCTGATGTTCTCAGAAAGAAAGCTTGACCCACCAGAACACCACGGACAGATACCCTTATCTCTCTCTTGAACTGATTAGATTTTGGGGTCAAAGGTCAATGGTCACAGAGGTCATTGTATACATAAAAATAGTTTGTTCTCGTGATAACTTAAGAACCGTTCGAGGGATAAACTTGAAACTTGGGTCATATGTGCATATATGAGGGTCAATAAACTTATTAGATTTTGGGGTCATGAGGTCAAAGGTCACAG
>CALNVZ010003430.1:43492920-43535442 GCA_940671915.1 Paracentrotus lividus | reverse complement strand
GGAAAAAGGGAGGTCAGGTGATACCGCGGGGGCAAGATGTTGGTGCGTGGTGGAGGGGACCAGCCAGGAAGAGACAGAGGTGCGAGTCAGATGCACGGTGACGCGCTGGAGAGGTCCAAGCTACGCTCATGGCGAGCGGAAGAGGTGGGAAAGGACCCCTCGCGGAAAGGACAGAGTGGGATAACCAGTGCAAAGACGGAGGGGGCCCATGGAAGTGGGGGGGTGGAGTGGCAGGTGGGGGTGTTTGTGAATGGGGCAGGGGCGAAAGAAAAGAGAAGAGAGGAAGGAGTAGACAGTCGGGAAAGCAACGACGGAGGTTGAGTGGAACACGGAGTGCAGAACATGAGGGGGAAAATGGGGGAGACCAACACAGTGGTCAGGCAGGGTGGGGGATGATGGAGCGTTGTATGTTGGCAGCGGGGTGAAGGGGGGGACAGGGGTGCCCCGGGAGGAATGGGGGGTAGGTAGGCGGGGCAAGCGGGGGAGAGCGGCCGGTCAAGCCGGGGGCGTGGTGTCAATGGGGCAAGGAGATGCCGGTACTGGGGAAGTCAAGGCGAAAGCGGGGGAGTGAGTGCAGCTGTAAACGGCACAAGATTGGATTGTGACAGGAATGGCAGGGAGCGACGGTGGATGAAAGGCAACAAAGGGGAAGAGAAGAGAATGAGAAGGAGGAAAGAGGGGAGGGGGTGGCAAAGGTGGGGAAAGGTGGAGGGGCAGGCAGCTGGGTGGAGGAAGGTGGGGGCGGGGCCCGGAGGATGGGAGCGCAAAGAAAGCACAAGGTGATGGCAGGAGGAAGTGGGGCGTTGATGCCTGATGAATGGCACAGGGCGAGTAGAGGGGAAGTGAAAAAAAAGCGCGAGGTCGGGAAGTATTGAAAAGGGTGTTGGAGAAGATCAGCTGAGTGAAGCTGGCAAGTGCAACGGGGGGGAAGACGTGAAGCATGGCAGAGACTGAACATGGGTGATACGCAGTGTGGTCGGGTTGTCGCTGGTGGAGATGAGCAAACGCCGTGTGGAACAGGACCCAGGGGGAGCGAGCGGGTGATGTGGGCGAGGAGGCAGGTTGGGGAGGGGAATGTGTGGTGTAGTACTGGGGAGGGGTGACAGAGGGAACCAAGGAATGAACTGGGGATAGTGTAGGTTGAAGTTCGGAACCACAGCACGTGATCTACATTTTGCGCTGTTGTGCTGCAACCCAGGGTGAAAATGGGGTACCTGACGGTGGTTAATGATGGACGGATTGGGGCAGGGTGCCATGGAGTCATAAACGGCACAGACATGAAGCGCTGTGAGAGAAGCCACGCATGTGGTATGTTATTGGTCATATTGTAAAAGTCAAATGTATATCCAGAAAGATGGAGTAAGGAGTGATGAGGTGAAGTGTAAAGTTGAAAAATGTACGAGGAGAGCATTAGAAAGCAAAGTGGTTGTTTGTGAGCCATATAGCGACTCCAAGGTAGACCAAATGAGAAATTTGGTAGATTCTGTGAAATTTTGAAGCTGGGTCAGAAACGAAAAATGCAGAATTGCAAAATGTGTGAAGTTTGGTAAATACACAGACTGAATATCAAAGCATTTTCCTTTATCTTACTTTCCATGTAGCTCCAGGCCATGTAATCCCAACCCATGTCTCAACGGAGGGTATGTAACAAGATTGGTTGTAATAACTTTGTGTGTCAGTGCGACGGATGCAGGACTGGTACTAAACTGCGAAACGGGTAAGTCTGACATTGATAAATTCAAAGTAAATGGGTTGAATGCTATATACTATAAAAATTACAGGAAATTTTTTCATTTCGTATTTCATTCAAAAATCTCGGCTCACTACGAAGGGATATGATTTAACATTAATTCTGGTGTGTGAAAAAAAAATCTTAAAAGAGTAGGAAATAAAATGCTTTTAGTTCCCCCATGTGATGTAGGCCTACCATTGATATCAATTACAATAGTATCAGCAGTTAGAGAATTAAGCTGTCTGAAATTATTTGATGAAACGTTAATGAATTTGTTTCAATTTTTTATAAGCCGTGGATCTCTGTCTCACACAGAACTTTTGCCAAAATGGAGGAACATGCTTTCAGAATTCAGATTGTTCAAGTACAGTTTGCTTCTGTGATGCCTGTCACACTGGGAATAACTGCGAACTTGGTGGGTTGCCATGACAAAATCAAACTTTTTATGAAGCTGTTCTAAACATCAATACTTTCTTCAATCAATGGCAATTGTTTTTTTTTGGTGCTGTCTAGATATTTTGGTTGACGTTTTCAAACTAGTCAGAATGTGAAATGCAAACATTAATTCTACTGGAATTATTTTAAATTCTATATCGGTGTCATCTTTTATGTTGTACTTTGTAAAAAGGCTGTTATTCTTGAAAGGTGACTAAATTTAGTAGGCCTACTAAATTCGTACTTAGTAGGCCTTGCTTTTGTCTCGAACAATTGGGTGATGTATTTAGTACGCAACTAACTTTAGTCACCCTTCCAGAATACCAGCCGCAGTTATTAATTCTTCACAAAATAACATTATTTATTATTCACTAAATTTTGTAGTTATAAGTTTTTTATGCCTCCGCCACGAAGGTGGTGCCGGAGGCATTATGTTCTGGGTTGTCCGTCGTTCGTCGTCGTCCGTACGTCCGTCCGTCCGTACGTCCGTACCGTCCGTACGTCCGTCCGTCCGTACGTCCGTCCGTCCGTCGCGTACGTCCGTCCGTACGTCCATCCCGTTTTCGTTCTCTGGCGATACTTAAGAACCGTTTGACGGATCACTTTCAAACTTGGATCATGTATGCATATGGTAGGGACAATTCTGATTAGATTTTAGGGTCATGAGGTCAAAGGTCAAAGGTCACAGAGGTCATTGTATGCATGAAAATGGCTCGTTCTCGCCATAACTTAAAAACCGTTTGACGGGTCAACTTCAAACTTGGGTAATGTGTGCCTATGGGAGGGCAATGAACTGATTAGATTTTAGGGTCATGAGGTCAAAGGTCAAAGGTCACAGATGTCATTGTATACATGAAAATGGTTCGTTTCTCGGCAATAACTTAAGAACTGTGTGACGGGTCAACTTCAAACTTGAGTATTGTGTGCATATGGGAGGGGCAATGAACTGATTAGATTTTGGGGTCAAAGGTCAATGGTCACAGAGGTCATTGTATACATAAAAATAGTTTGTTCTCGTGATAACTTAGAACCGTCTCGAGGGATAAACTTGAAACTTGGGTCATATGTGCATATATGAGGGTCAATAACTTATTAGATTTTGGGGTCATGAGGTCAAAGGTCACAGGTCATTGTGTACGTGAAAATGGCTCTCGTTCTTGCGATAACTTAAGAACGTTTGAGGGATCAACTTCAAACTTGGATCATATTTACATATGGGAGGGACAATGAACTTATCAGATTTTGGGGTCATGAGGTCAAAGGTCACAGAGGTCATTGTGTAACTGAAAATGGCTTGTTCTCGCAATAAACTTAAAAAACCGTTTGACGGATCAATTTCAAACTTGGGTTCATATGTGCATATGGGCGGACAATAACTGATTAGAATTTAGAGTCATGAAGTCAAAGTTCAAAGGCCACAGAGGACATTGTGTACGTGAAAATGGCTTGTTCTTGCGATAACTTAAGAACAGTTTGATGGATGAACATCAAACTTGGTCATGTGTGCATATGGTAGGGACATGAATTTATTATATTTTAGGTCATAAGTCAAAGGTCAAGGGTCACAGACGTCATTGTATACATGAAAATGGCACGTTCTTGCTGTAACTTCTGAACCGTTTTATGGATCAACTTCAAACTTGGGTCATGTGGGAGGAAAGATGAACTGATTAGTTTTTGAGGTCAGGACATCAAAGGTCACTGGTTATTTATGTAAATGACTCGTTTGTGCAATTTCTGAAGGACCTTTGACAGATCAACTTAAACATGTTTATCCTTTTTATTACATCAGTAGCCATCCTTCCTGAGTTGGAAATAATTCTGATGATACAACTTTAGTAGATTTGGGGTCAATATCTCAAAGATGTCATGGTATATAATGGATGTAAAATACTCCAACCTCAACATGCGCATGCCTTTTTTTTCCGATGTGGCAATACGGAGGCATGCCTTCCGACCGTGCGCGGTCGAAGATTCATCTAGTTGAAATGATGGATTTGAGCAAATATGTATTAAGTAACCTAGTGATTTGAATATTTAAGATTTTGTTGTTATGTTAACCTATATGTATAAAAAATGCTTTAAAAATTTGTTGATAATAGTATCAGGCATTCTGAAAATGATCACCCCAGGTATTTTAACAAACCAAACAAACATAACAATCATGATATGTTGTAACTGATGATTTCAGATGTAGATACATGCATTGTGGCTGGTAATCCATGTAGGAATGGTGGTATATGTCAAAGCAACTGTCCATCATATTCCTGTACGTGTGATCAATGCTGGACCGGACAAGACTGCTTGATACGTAAGATTTCATTATTTTTTCAATTTGTATTTGATCTGACAAGGTCAATCCCTGATTTATCGTTCGACAAACTCCTTGCATAATTATGGTCCTGCCTAAAGCAAATAGGTATTGATCAAATTATTGTATAGTAAATTCAAAATGGTATTGAAATAAATTAACCTATGATTTTATTTATATAGGGAAATGAAAATGAAAAGTTGAGGTACTTGGTACCATAATTCATAATTATTGTGGTAGTAGCAAATAAGTGCATTCTCATTCAAGCTGGCCTATATAATAAGATTCCAGTTATCAGAATGTTGCATTATGGGTTTAATAGAAATGTAACAGGATGAGTAGTTGAGGACTTGATGTGATGCTATGCACGACTGCTGGTTCATATTGGTTTTAATCTAAATCTTTTGTTTTCTATATTTTCAGCTGTTGATGCATGTTCACTTGCTCCTTGTATGAATGGTGGGACTTGTGTCAATCTGTGTTCATCATACACGTGCACATGTGATGCATGCTGGACGGGACCTAATTGTGAAACACGTAAGAATTAATTTATCAAATAATTATTTAAGTTGGAATTAATATCCAGCATTTGTGGTAATCAATTACAGACCTTTCAACAAAGATTATCCTTTAAAGTAATGACCACAGATTTTATTTCTGATTTGATAGATTCAAAGGTGTGTTTTTTTTTCTTCATTTTAATAAGATGATGCCATTACTGTTCTTCAATATCTGTTAGTGATTAATCCAACAGCTAACTTTTTCGAATAACTTGTTATTTCAATGTTGTTACATTACTGTAATTACGATAATGATATCAATAATACCAGTTTCTTACAAAACGCTGTATAATACATGTATATTACCTTTAGAGAACAAACGGCTTACAGTATACATTATGGGCTTACAGTCATTGGATTCATTTTACAATCCCTCACTTGATGAAATTGTCCTGGACATAGCATAAATATATTGAAAATATCATTTTGTCTCTGACGAAGATTCTGCTAGGATCGAAAGCTCAGGCTCCTTTTGACTTCAGGCTCCTTTTGACTTCATAAATACATTTCAACAGAAATAAATGTTATTGCTGTTAGTCTTTTCAAACTCTTTTCCAGTTGTAGATTTGTGTAGCAATCAGCCTTGTTTGAATGGAGGGACCTGTTTCAATGCAGCGAATTGTGGTTCTGTTGTTTGTCAATGTCCAAGCTGTTTCTCCGGATCAAGATGTGAAATTTGTAAGTATGATTTGTAAGATGGGTGAAGTGTTTTAGTAAATTAATAATTCTTTCAGTTTCTTGGGATCTGCCATTCAGATTAAAACTATGTTGTCTATTTTTAATTCAAGATTATTTTCAAAATAATCATGGGAAGAAGGCTTGAAATCTTAAACACAATTAATAGAGAACAACCCCCTCGTTTTTTTTTTTAATATGGATATCCATAAATATAAATGTGGCATGTCCATGAACATTTTATTTTTCGTACATATACCTACAAATGCACATTCTTTACTTTTTTATATTGATCTTTCATATTTTTTTTTCATTTTCGTCATCTCCATTGATTTATCTCACTAATCTGTATTGATTGTGATATTCTGGTGTGGTAATGAACTTGCACATGCATTTAATCATAATATCTGAATTTTACATTTTACACTCTCAATAATGTATATTACATGTCAAATTCAGTTGCAATTTGTATTTTAACAACAGATATCTTTTCTCTTGATGACATTTCCATAACTGTTTATTATGTCATTTTCCAGTTTCTGATCCATGTATACCAAATCCCTGTCAGAATGGCGCACAATGTGAAGTCACACCAGGATCCAATTGTATGAGTTTCACTTGTCTGTGCCCTACGTGCTATCAAGGAACACTTTGTACACAGAGTAAGTTTATAATGAAAGTTTATATTCATTCAGTTTACATTAAAAAATTCAAAACGATTTGCTTTAAAATACTAGTCACAAAGACCAGTCCAGAATAATACACTAGTTATCGATGGTAATCTGTTTTATATACCTCAAGGGTATGAACCAAAGTGCTGTATTAATATTGTTGTAATAATGCTAAGTACACATAATTTAATTAGTTTATGTTCATAATTGTGATTCTTGACATATTTGACAAAAGCAGTTAGTGAAGAAAATACTTTGGACATTCCTGACATCATTTACAAAAAATAACTTGAAAAGAAAATTAACTTTATTAATGCATTTCTTTTTATAAAAATTGATTGGTGACTGTAGCAAATATGTGTGACCTAGAATTTTAACTTAATTTTTTTCAATTGTACTATTGATGTTGTATCATTACTATTTATTCATTTAATGTGTATGATTTGATTAACAGGACTTAATCCATGTATATCCAACCCATGTGGTGCCTCTGGAACATGCCTTGAGGTCTCGTGTCTATCATATCAGTGTCAGTGTGATGACTGTTATAGTGGATCTAATTGCAACATTGGTAAATATAACCATTTCATATGAGGAAGTATTGAATAGTCCTATTTCATAACCATTAAATACATCTAGAATGTGTATCCTTTTTGTTTGTTTTCCCATATAGAAAGTCAACAAGGTAATCATAAACATTAGAGTATTTATCTAGAGCGCTAACTTGTTATTACTTATACAAACCTTATTGAATAATAATAAGGTAACAAGCAGAGCCATCAATAAAGAGCATTTGGCCAACCTGGTTTGAGTATGTTACAACATGGTGTGTATTGCTCTGTTAGGCAAGCACAATACAAAAGAAAATGCGCCATGTTTTTTACCCAACTGTAACCCAGTTGGCCAAACTCTGTTTATATTGATGGCTCTGGTAACAGGAGGTTCAAATCTCACAGACATTGAGCAGTATATACAAATTATCATTCAAAAAATTATATCATTATATTTCTTGTGGTTTTTCTTACAGAGCGTAACCCATGTGATGTGAATCCATGTTTTAATGGTGGTTCATGTATTGCCCCTCTGATAGGATGCGAAACATTCACCTGTCAGTGTCCTGATTGTGTTACTGGAACGCTTTGTGAAAATCGTGAGTATAAATCAAATCATTTGTTTCCATTTTTAAAACACAGTACATTGCCATTGTCAAATCATGGTACATGGTAGTAGATATATCATAAGGTGTAATCAAATGGTGTGTTACTTTGAAACATTGCTTTTATGTTGATGGGGTTTGCGTTTCACTGTGTGGTTGGTCCAGAAAGAGACTGTTGAGAGAGTAGAGGATGAAAGAAGAGGTAATCTTAATAATTAGTCAGTCTCATCTTGATTAAGAAAAGGAGAGAAGGCTTGATGTTCTGGGAAGCTTGCTCGTACACGATTAATAAATCAGATCATTATAGATATTTCCTGGTTCTCAAAAATGTGTTTTACAATATTTTTGTAAAGCGATGTTTTTCTTTCTTTACTTTAGATATTCCAAATGATTGATTATTAATTGGCTTTTGTTTAAAAATGTAGCTGTATGCTGAGGAAGTAACGTTTTCTTTGAATATTTGGTCTGTTGCAAAGGATTTGCTAATGTCATTTTTACGTCATTTTAATTACATTAAACCTGTTTTTTTACATTTGATGACGTTCTCTCTGTATTTTGTAATTTATTCCTCTTAAACTTTCAGCGATTGACCAATGTCTACCGAACCCTTGTCTGAACAATGGACAATGTTTCAAACTTGATAACTCATGTACTGAATACTTCTGCTTCTGTGATGGCTGCTTTACCGGAACAAGTTGTGAAACTGGTACGTATCATTATTTGTTTACCAATTTGATAAGTCATGTTTATTACAAATTTTTAAAGTCATTTTGGGTGCTCTGAATGACATCATCTACTTATATATTTAGGAAATAAAGCTTACAACTCTACCATATTGATTTCATTAATTTTCAACATGATTATAGATGAAATTATATTTGTAGAATGAAAAGTGCAACATGTAATTTACGAACTCCTGCAATTTATATTTTTATTCGTACAATTATATTGGATGGTAAAAGGTCTATTGAAGGTTTTCATTATTCATACTTTATTTTAATAATTTCACCTTTATTATTCTTTTTGCTGATATCTTAAACTTATTTTCCCCTGTACTTAACAAACTAAATGACTATGTGTATATTAACAAATCAGTTTTTAACATAACTTATTGATAATATAAACATTGTTTTTATCAATTGGTTTTACTAGCAATCAATCCTTGTGCTACAAATCCATGTTCAAATGGAGGGATATGCCAGCAGACTCCGGGTGATTGTACAATGAATTCATGTCTGTGCCTGGGATGTTATACAGGCGAACGGTGTGAAATAGGTAGGTATCTTGAAGGAGGAACAATGTACTATGGGTTGTCCAAAATGTGTTTGACTACAATATTGGAATGCCCGGTGTAGCAACAATTAATTTAAGCAAACTGCTAATCATTGTGGTTCATTGGTTTAATAACAATTTCTTTAAATACCTTGTTGCTATGTAAAATTTAAAGGTCTGAGAATACATTATAAAACCGGCCTATTGCAAAGGGTTCCCAGCCTATCAGGGAAACCAGGGAAAATAATTTTTCTTTTTTCCAGTCAGGGAAAAGTCAGGGAATTTGATAAAAATGCCTTAAAATCAGGGAAAAGTCAGGGAATTTTGATTGGCCTCAAAATCAAAGGTACGGTAGTTAGGCAGCCTTAAGTTTTATACTGCGAATCGTTCACTGCGACAACATAAAAAACATGCGAAATTGGAAATGAGTTTGATTGATTTGATTGATTTTTGTGTAGAGTAAATCTTAAATGATAGTCACCTAACATTTTTAAATACTGTAGTCAAATTAGAAGTTGTCATGTATGTTGCCTTGAAAAAGAAATATTACAAAGAACTTTATAAGAATATTCTATACTTTTAATCATTCTATCCTCTTTCTAATCTGAATGTCCACTATGATATTTGCTTACCACCTGACATCATGTTTGTTTTGATTTGTAATCCCAACATTCTTCAGCATTGGATCCATGCAGTGGTAGCCCTTGTGGTATAGGTGGGGTTTGTACCCTTACATCATGCACCACCTACACCTGTCAATGTGATTCCTGTCATTCAGGCACTGACTGTCAAGCTGGTATAAACTTTCATATCACCTTTGCCATATTTCTTACTGATATTAATACGCCTACTTCATATTATCAAAAATAAATTCTTAAATTTTGATCTGATTTGATTTTTAATTTTGATTCTACATTCATATGAATACTACATATTTCTCTGATAACGCAGTAAAATATGATACAATAAGTAAAAAATAAACTACTGACGTTGAATCATAAGAAAAAGACATTTTATATCGATCATTATTTTCCAGGATAATAGGATAATGAATCGTTTACTACATTTACTATGAATTTTTAGAATATGGTCTGATGTTTAGCGTTTTATCTTTCAAAGTTCCGAAGGAATGGGCATATTTTGTATCTTAAATGTATTTATCTATTCAGTAAAGGTTAATATAAATTTGAAACAGGAAGATGTAAGTGTACACATATCATATTATCCTTTGCAAAGTACCGATAGATATCGTAATATATACACGTACCTATTTTGCTCTTACCTCTTGTATTTCTTGCATTATGCTTTTTTTAGATGTGAATATCTGTTTATTGGCCAATCCCTGTCAGAATGGAGCTACTTGTCTGTCTTCCAGCGACTGTACATCAGCATTCTGTGTATGCAGTGCATGTCATACGGGACAGTTCTGTGAACAAGGTGAGTCTATTACCTTTCTTTTAAATATGAATATTCATCTTTACAATTATTTGATACTGATACATCAATATGTAGCCGAACAACATCAGTATTATCAATCACTTGATGACGTATTAAATAACATCCCTTCATTTACTCAGGATTGCTACTTTATTTCTTATCAACTGTTCTTCCAGCGGGCCCTGTGTAACATGAAATGATATAATTACCCTTAAGCGCCTTGTCAGAAAGAAAATATTTGGTAAAGCTTTTCTATGACTCAGCCGAGATTCGAACCCATGACCTACTGTTCATGAGGCACATCTGACAATCTGCAATTCCTATCACTGAATAGCTCTATTTCCGAATCAATGATTACACATGTTATTTTTTTCACAAATGTTGAGCAAATTAGGTCTAGTTTGAGGCATATTTCTTTTTTTAACACCTTTTATTGTCATTTTCAGAAATCAACTTTTGTGAAGGCAGACAGGACTACTGTCTCAACGGTGGATTTTGCATCACGAATTGCCCGGATGTCGTATGTATTTGCCCTCAGTGTTTCACAGGGAACCAGTGCGAAACCGGTACATGTTTTTATTGATTCGACTGTAAAAATAGAAGATTTCAATAAATTATCTAAAGTTAAACAATTATAAAAGAGATAACACACTGAAGAAATGCATGGCTGAAGCTTTTAGATCTTGCACTCATCAGAGCTAAATGTAAGAATGAACATGCCTTTATTTTGTGCGATCTGTCTTTTTTTTTTCGTTGTTGTTGTAATACTAATCACCTCTGCATGAAAAAGAGGTAAGTCTATCTGATTAAAACCGTTCATACACATGGGTATGGATATAGATTTCCCATATCATATTTTCCATCTCATGATTACACCACATACCTTGATTACATGCAACAATTAATTGGCAATTTGGAAGGGAATTAATGTCAGGTATTATTAAAGTGTATAATCCCTTCATAAAATGTTTGAAAATAGAATCTTGATATTATTTTCTTCTCTATTTTTTAAAATAAATTTATAGCTGTTGATGCCTGTGTATCGGATCCTTGTTTCAATGGGGGAACATGTGCTAACCAGTGTTCTAGTTTCACATGTCAATGTCCGCCATGTTACAACGGTCTGCAATGTGAATCATGTAAGTGTGATTATAACTTTTTCTTAATATAGGTTTTCCCGGCCAATTTCATTGTTTTGTCAATCAATTGCATATTAGAGGCATTCATTTTCGGAAAAAACGCTTATGCATCGAAAATGCTGCCATTCAAATTCGTATATTCAATCATCAAAATTAACGATTGCTGTGATCGATTTCGTATTTGCCCATTCTACTTCACATAATAAGCATACACATTCGGCAATAAGTATTTAAGTTAGTCTTCATTCTGTCGACATTTCATTCCGTGTACTTAAGTTCTCACTAATTTGAATGCACAAATACTGAAATTAAATGCCTATATCCGAATTTGAACTTTGTAACCATTACTTTGCCTAAAAACAAATTTCAGAGCATGAACACAAAATTAATTGACTAAAGTCGGTGCGTCGCATCAAACACAAGAATTTGAATACACATTAAACGAAAATGAATGATAAATGTATGAAATTGGCCGAGAAAACCTATATTTAAACAAAGAGTGATAGAGACAAACAGGCAGATAGACATACAGAGAGGGGAGAGAAGAGATAGAGAGAGAAGAGGGTAGAGAGGTGGGAAGGAGTAAGTTTGTGAGAGAGAGAGAAAGAGAGAGAGAGAGAGAGAGAGAGAGGGGAATACTGGAATTTGATTGGTTTTAACATAATTAGATTTCTTTAGTTAATAGCATTATTAGTTTCTGACTAATGACAAGATACTCTTTCCCCCACTCCATTCTAATTGAGATATCTGATTTCCAGTGTGAAACTTGACCTAACATTAAAAGAGACAAATGTAAGAACATCGACGATGTTTTCTTCATCTGGACCAGGGAGGAAGAGAGCCTCCACACCTTTATTGATCACCTCAATTCTTTCCACAGGACCATCAGGCTCCCTTTTGACTTCCATTAAATACATTTCACCCCAGAAATAAGATGTTATTGCTGTTAAAGTCTTTTCAAAACTCTTTCCCAGTTGCTAGATTTTGGTAGCAATCCAGCCTTGTTGGAATGGAGGACCTGTTCAATGCAGCCGGAATTGTCTGTTCTGTTGTTTGTCAATGCTCCAAGCTGTATCTCCGGATTAAGATGTGAAATTGTAATAGATATGTAAATGTGAAGGTTTTAGAAATAATAATCTTCAGTTCTTGGATCTTGCATTCGAATTAAACTATGTTGTCTATTTTAAATCAAGATTATTTTCAAAAATAATCATTGGGAAGAAGCGGCTTGAAAATACTAAACACAATTAATAGAGAACAACCGCCGCTCGTTTTTTTTTAATAGGAGATCCATAAA
Organism: Paracentrotus lividus; assembly: GCA_940671915.1. NCBI lineage: Eukaryota > Metazoa > Echinodermata > Echinoidea > Camarodonta > Echinidae > Paracentrotus > Paracentrotus lividus. Next base: position 43,522,757 of record CALNVZ010003430.1, on the reverse strand, counting down.
TATACAATGCTGCATGTCCATGAACATTTATTTTCGATATACCTACAAATGCACAATTCTTTACATTTTATATTGATCTTCATATTTTTTTTTCATTTTCGTCATCTCCATTGATTTATCTCACTAATCTGTATTGATTTGTGATATTCTGGTGTAATGAACTGTGCACATGCATTTAATCAGTAATATCTGAATTTACATTTTACAACTCTCAATAATGTATATTACATGTCAAATTCAGTTGCAATTGTATTTTAACAACATATCTTTATCTCTTGATGACATTTCCTAAACTGTTTATATGTCATTTTCCATTTCTGATCCATGTATACCAAATCCCTGTCAGAATAGGCGCACAATGTGAAGTCACACCAGGATCCAATGTATGAGTTTCACTGTCTGGCCTACGTGCTATCAAGGAACACTTTGTACACAGAGTAAGTTATAATGAAATTTATATTCATTCAGTTTACATTAAAAAATTCAAAACGATTTGCTTTAAAATACTAGTCACAAAGACCAGTCCAGAATAATACACTAGTTATCGCATGGTAATCTTGTTTTATATACCTCAAGGGTATGAACCAAAGTGCTGTATTAATATTGTTGTAATAATGCTAAGTACACATAATTAATTAGTTTATGTTCATAATTGGATTCTGACATATTGACAAAAGCAGTTAGTGAAGAAAAACTTTGGACATTCCTGACATCATTTACAAAAAATAACTGAAAAGAAAATTAACTTTATTAATGCATTTCTTTTTTAATAAAATTGATGTGCGTGACTTAGCAAATATGTGACCTAGAATTTTAACTTAATTTTTTTCAAAGTACTATTGATGTTGTATCATTACTAATTTATTCATTTAATGTGTATGATTTGATTAACAGGACTTAATCCATTATATCCAACCATGGGTGCCTGGAACATGCCTTGAGGTCTCGTGTCTATCATATCATGTCAGTGTGATGACTGTATAGTGACTAATTGCAACATGGTAATATAACCATTTCATATGAGGAAGTATTGAATAGTCCTATTTCATAACATTAAATACATCCTAGAATGTGTATCCTTTTTTGTTTGTTTTCCCATATAGAAAGTCAACAAGGTTAATCATAAACATTAGAGTATTTATCTAGGCGCTAACTTGTTATATACTTATACAAACCTTATTGAATAATAATAAGTAACAAGCAGAGCCATCAATAAAGAGCATTTGGCCAACCTGGTTTGAGTATGTTACAACATGGTGTGTTATTGCTCTGTTAGGCAAGCACAATACAAAGAAAATGCGCATGTTTTTTACCCAACTGTAACCCAGTTGGCCAACTCTGTTTATATTGATGGCTCTGGTAACAGGAGGTTCAAATCTCACAGACATTGAGCAGTATATACAACAATTATCATTCAAAAAATTATATCATTATATTTCTTGTGGTTTTGCTTACAGAGCGCTACCCATGTGATGTGAATCCATGTTTTAATGGTGTTCATGTATTTGCCCCCTGATAGGATGCGAAACATTCACCTGTCAGTGTCCTGATTGTTGTTACTGGAAACGCTTTTGTGAAATCGTGAGTAATCAAAATCAAGAATCATTTGTTTCCATTTTTAAAACCACAGTTACATTGCCATTGTTCAAATCATGCGTACATCGGTAGTAGATTAACATAAGTGTTAATCAAATGGTTTGTGTTACATTTGAAACATGCCTTTTATGTTGATGGCGGTTTGCCGTTGCACGGTGTGTGTTTGGTCCAGAAAGAAGACTGTTGATCGAGGATGAGGATGAAAGAGAGGGTATCTTAATAATTAGTCAGTGCTCATCGTTGATTAGAAAAGGAGAGAAGGCTTGATGTTTGGGAAGCCTTGTCGTACACGATTAATAATCTACGATCTATTGATATTTCCTGGGTTCTCAAAATGTGTTTTAAATATTTTTTGTAAACGAGTGTTTGTTCTTTCTTTAACTTAGTATATTCCAAATGATGATTATTAATGCGTTGTTGTTGTAAAATGTCTAGCTGTATGTCTGAGGATGAGTAACGTTTTCTTGAATATTTGGTCTGGTTGCAAAGGATTTGCTAATGTATTTTTACTGTCATTTAATTACATTAAAACTGTTTTTTTACATTTGAGTGACGTTCTCTCTGTATTTTGTTAATTTTAGTTTGTCGCCTTTTTCTTAAAACTTTCAGCGACTTGACCAATGTCTACCGAACCCTTGTCTGAACAATGGACAATGTGTTCAAACTTTGATAACTCATGTACCTGAATATACTTCTGACTTCCTGTCGATGGACTGCTTTACCGGAACAAGTTGTGAACTGGGTACGTATTCATTATTTGTTACCAATTTGATAAGTCATGTTGTATGTTAGGCAATTTTATAAAGTCATTGTGTGGGTGCTCTGGGTGAATGACAGTCAGTCTGACTTATAGTTTTAGAATAAAGTCGTTTACAGACGTCTACATATTGTGATTCATTAATGTTTTCGAAACAGTGATGTATAGATGAAATTATATTTGTGTTAGGGATGGAAAGATTGCAACATGTATTTACGAACTCCTGCAATTTATATTTATTCGGTACAATGGTATATATTGGATGCGTAAACGGTCTATTGAAGGTTTTCATGTATTCATACTTGTATTTTTAATAATGTTCACCGTTTATATCTTTTGGGCTGATATCTTAAAAGACTTATTTTTCCCCTGCTACTTAAGCAAACTAAATTGACTATGGTGTTATATTACAAATCAGTTGTTTAACCGGATACTTTCTGATAATATAAACAGTTGTTGTTTATCAAATTGCGTTGTTTACGTAGCAATCGATGCCTTGTGCTACAAACTCATGTTCAAATGGAGGGTATGCCAGCAGACTCCGCGGTGATGTGTACAATCTGGAATTATGTCTGCTGGCCTGGGAGTGTGACTATACAGGGCGAAACCGTGTGTGAAGTAGGTAGTATGCTGAAGGGAACAATGTACTTATGGGTTGTCCAAATGTGTTTGACTACATAATTGGAATGCCCGAGTGTGTAGCAACAATTAATTTAAGCACAACTGCTAGATCATGTGGTTCAATTGGTTTAATAACAATTTCTTTAAATACCTTGTTAGCTATGAAAAATTTAAAGGTCTGAGAATAATTTATAAAACCGCGCCTTATTGCAAAGGGTTCCCAGCCTATCAGCGGAAACCAGGGAAAATAAGTTTTTCTTTTTCTCCAGTCAGGGAAAAAGTCAGGGAATTGATAAAAATGCCTTAAAATCAGGGAAAGTCAGGGAATTTTGAATTTGCGCCTGCAAGAATCAAAGGTTACGTAGTTAGCATCCTTAAGTTGTCTAACTGCGGAATCGTGTCACTGCCGACAACATTAAAAAACATGCGAATATTGGCAAGATGAGTTGTGATGATTTGAATTGGATTTTTGTTGTGTAGAGTAAATCTTCAGAATGGATAGTCACCTGAACGATTGTTTGAAATGAGCTGTAGTCAAATTAGAGTTGTCTATGTATGTTGCGCTTGAAAAGAAATATTACAAGAACTTTATAAGAATATTCTGGATACTTGTAATCATTCGTATTCCTTCTTTCTATCTGAATGGTCCCTACTGGTATATAGCTTGGACCACTGACAGTCATGTTTGTGTTTGATGTATGTATCCACATTCTTCAGCAGTTGGATCCAGCGTGGAGTCGCCCTGTGGTGGTATAGTGCGGGTTTGTCCCTGACATCATGCACCACCTACACCTGTCAATGTGAATTCCTGTCATTCAGGCACCTGACTTGTCAGCTGGTATAAACTTTCAATATCACCTTTGCCAATATTCTTACTGATATAATACGCCTACCTTCAATTATCAAAAAATAAATTACTTAAAATTTATGATCTGCATTTGATTTTTTAATTTTGCATTTTCTACAATTCATATGATATACTACATATTTCTCTTGATAACGCAGATAAATATGCATACAATAAGTTTCATTTTGTCTCTGACGAAGATTCTGCTAGGATCGAAAGCTCAGGCTCCTTTTGACTTCAATAATTGTTTAGATAACTTATAGTCTCCCAAAAATTTCAAAATTGAGGTACTTTGTTTTTTCATCATAATCATACTTGACTTATTTAATGACTCATTAAACGATGAATAACATTGCTCAGTTTTTAGGAACAAAACAATTTCAATATATAGATAGAATGTAATGAAAGGCGAGAGATGGGGAAAAAGAAACGACCTTCATTTTTTGTCAAAAATATATTTTTTGCCATCTGCACTGATATTCATGGTCTTTATTTCACAGATCAAGGAGCATGTACGACCAACCTGTGTGAAAACGGAGGTACATGTATTGAATCAGCCAATTCATGCTTTACATTCTCATGTATGTGCTCTGGCTGTTATACAGGTCCAACCTGCAGTCTATGTAAGTTTGATATCTCTCATATTTATGCTCTCTGCATGTTGTGTTTTAATCTGTATAAATATTCGTGGTTGTTATTCTGACAAAGAAATTTAAGAGCCAAAGAAAATTGACTTTATTTCTTGTTTAAGAATGTAGAGTACTGAAGTGTATGTCATTTCATAGATTTTAATATCATATCTCGATGGAGCATGATGAAATACACACAAAACCCAAGGCCCACAGATATGATGAAGTGGATACCTAGTAGTAGCACACATTAAATCAATGGGACACCCTCCACACACGCCGTATTCTAGACCAATGCACCCTCTTCCACAAGATTCATCACCAGCTTGTCTTCATGCCCTTTCCCCACATTGTCATCCCTGCTACCTACTTTGGAAGACATGACCACAACTTGAAGTATGTCATCCCACAAGCATCAATCGACTCGTACAAATACTCATTTTATCCAAGAACGATACGGATCTGGAATAGCCTACCCAGCTCAGCAGTAAATGCTACCAAAACCATCAGTTTCAAGGAGGCTGCATTACCCTTCATCAGAACACTCCAGCCTCCTGTTGGCTCTCACATATTTTAAACATACTGGGATTGTTTTTACTCGCACTGGACATAGCATATTTTACTGTACATATATAAAGTGCTTTGTCCACCCACCAACTCACTTCATGGCACCCCTTGCGACAACTCACCTTGTCGATCATCCCAGTATAGCATCCTTAGTGAGCTGCCAGAGGGATTACCACATCAAGTATCAAGTATCAAATACATTGTGGGCGTGGCTCTAACCTCTTTAACTAAGCCCACCAAATTTGGGGTGTGGATGTTTTTCACATATACCAAAATGATGACATGCAGAAAAAAGAAGAAATAATAATACGTTTTTTAAATGAAAAGTCATTGCTTTGGTAATTTATACAGCCCTATATAAACTAAAATGAAATTGTCATCCAATGATGAATAAATACATGTACATGTCTCTCATACCCATGTCATGTGATAACACCGTACTACCCTTCCTTTACACAGTATTGACTCCATGTTCACCAAACCCATGCGTTAATGGAGGTACTTGTAACCCTATACCGGGATCATGTTCAGATTATACATGCTCATGTGAAGGGTGCTGGTCAGGAACCAACTAAAAAACATGTTGGCAGCTGTCATATATTGATAATTATTATTTGTTAATTTAAACCCTGTACTCTCTTTTCATGCAGTATTGACTTCATGTTCACCGAACCCATGCGTTAATGGAGGTACTTGTAACCCTATACCGGGATCATGTTCAGATTATACATGCTCATGTGAAGGGTGCTGGTCAGGAACACTAAAAAACATGTTGAGCTGTCATATATTGATAATTTTATTTGTTAATTTAAACCCTGACTCTCTTTTCATGCGTATTTGACTTCATGTTCACCGAACCCATGCGTTAATGGAGTACTTGTAACCCTATACGGGATCATGTTCAGATTATACATGTCATGTGAAGGGTGCTGGTCAGAACCAACTAAAAAACATGTTGGCAGCTGTCATATATGATAATTATTTTTGTTTAATTTAACGTCTGTACTCTCTGTTAATGCAGTTATTGAACTGCTCCATGTTCACCAAACCCTTGCAGTAATGGAGGTACTTGTAACCCTATACCGGGATCATGTTCAGATTATACATGCTCATGTGCAGGGTGCTGGTCAGGAACAAACTGCCAAACATGTAAGAATATATTCAATTCAATTCAAAGCGTCGTGGTGTAGTGGTTCTGACTCTCGCCTTTCAATCAGAGGGTCGCAGGTTCGAATCCCAACCCGGCGTTAATTTCCTTCGGCAAGAAATTCATCCACAATTTGCTGCACTCGACCCAGGTGAGGTGAATGGGGACCTGGTATCACGATTTATTCCTTGAAACGCAGTGCGCGTAAAAGCTGCACTGCTAAAGCTAGGGTAATTATGCTGCATAATTGTAGAGCGCTTAAAGACTTCTGATTACGTAAGTGTTAGGCGCTATTATAAGAAAGTAAAATTATTATTAATTAGCGGTGCGTTTACTCCATTCTAATATATCTACTGAGATTCTTCGGAAACTTGCTTTTGAAAGTTCAAACAAAGTAAACATTCTCCTGAGGACGATGAGAATATCTCACCAAAACGTCGGGAATAAGTATGTCTGTTTCAGGACCACTCATAACCTCAAGAAAGAATACTTGGTGAATGCTGATACCTTCCACTGCTAATCATTCTGCAACTAGTAAAACCAATGGTGTAGCGCATTCCCCCACAAACAAAATAATTGTGTCCCGCTCTACCGATTATGAATACTTCATCCCCCCCCCCCCCACTTACAAAAGAAAGGAATATGTGTCTACGCCCATGAGTAAAACCCTTGAAGAATATTCAAACAATGATATTTTGGAATATATTGTGAAAAATAATTGTGATATATATGTATTTTTTCAATGTCGTAAACTTTCATTTTTCCTTCAAAGATCAAATAGAATGAAATATCATAAAACATATGATAAGTGTACAACTACATTGTCTTGATGCTTGGTAGTACATCTGGCTTATGATGAATATAAACATGGACAAGTTGATTTCATTGTCTGACATTTTACTTATACAATATATTGGCTTTTCTCTTATTATTTAGTTGAGAATCCATGTCAGAGTAGCCCCTGTGAGAATAACGGTCTGTGTCAACTTACTAGTAATGATTGCAGTTCCTATGCATGTCAATGCGATGGATGTTGGATCGGACAGTTCTGTACTGTAGGTAAGAAGAGTATGGTATTATTTGGCTATTCAAATTAGAACCTCATGTTTCTTTTGCCTAACATACCATTAGCCAACATATTTTGGATGTTACGATAATTTTCCATATATGTTTTTCCTTTTAATGAATTTCTATTTAGATCATGAATATGGATAATAAACCAAAACCCATTGAGCATAATGTTTGATAGATGGATTCTCTTTATTGCATTATTTTATTTGATAATATGCGTGCTTTGCAGCAAAAAGATATAGTGATCTGAATTTTTCTGCTCGATAAAAAATAACACCTTCCCAAACCTTAAAGGGATTTAGTAGCTTTCAAAAACAAGAGCAATTATATCAAGATTAATAAAATTATATTGTTCCAACAGTAAAAACAAAGTACTGAAAGTTTCAGATCAAATGGAAGTCATTTACTACCTTAAAACAGTGTAACAAACAATGCCAAGCATACCGCTGAACACCAGTACACTCTGCTGATGGCGCACCAGGCCGCTAGAGACGGGGGACTTTACAACAGGAAATGGGTGTGTGGAAAAGCACATGGTTTTATAAACCATCCGGTGTTGGTTTATAAATTTTGAGTATGAAATCATTGATATCTCGAAGGTAAAGCAAGCAATTAGCTTGCAATTTTGAAGAGATACCAGACTGACCTAAGTGTTTATAATTATTTTGGCAAAATAAGCTAAATCGAATAAATGTGATTTGAATATTATTCAATGTTACTGCATCTCTTTAATAATGAAGTCAAGTTATTATTATCTTCCATATGATAAGAATCTTGCCACACGATGGTGGCAGTTGACGAGACGTTCTATCATTTTCTCCCGATCTAAATGCTTCCGTTACTCATCCTTGCTTCAGAAAGAAAGCTGCATCCAGATTGGACTCGGATGTGATAACTTGTCCCGTCACCTTAAATAACGCTAATTATTTTCTTACTATGGGCTGTTTTTTTCTTAGACAATAATGCATGTTCACCATCGCCATGCTTCAATGGAGGATCGTGCCTAAGATCTGACTCTAATTGCAATGATTACTTCTGCTTCTGTTCTGAATGTTTCACTGGATCTCAATGTGAGCAAGGTAGGCCCATCATGTTCACTTCATTGTTTTCAATTAATAATGAGGTAATTAATTCCATATTCGTGATAAATCATCTGATGATAGTACTTCAATGCTGTGAAAAAAATTGTCTTTAGTGGTCGTCTAAAGGTACCTCGACATATAACATAATAATAACCACGTCATATTTGTCTTATAATGATTGTTACTTCCTTTAATTTTTAAATAAAATAATGTACAAGTTAAAAAAGTCAAAAAGTCAAAAATTGTTTTCGACACAGCTCAGAGTGTGGTATTTTGTTTATACTCACAAATATATTTTATGTTATATTTCATTTTAAATTAATGATTTGATTATAAGATTTCAATACTCAGTATAATTTCATATCTCATTTCTTTCTTCTTTTTTTTAAATATTTCAAAGCAATTGATCCTTGTATTGGCAACCCATGTCAGAATGGAGCACTATGCACGCCCTCATCGTCATCCTGTAGACAGGTTGAATGCCAATGTTTAGGATGTTTTACAGGACCAACTTGCCTGACTGGTATGTTGATACCTTTGATAATTCCAAATTGACTTTATGATATGTTTTCTTTATTCTAAATTGAAATCAACCCCAAGTCAATTCATATCCTTTGGGTTTATGTTAGGTTTTAATAGCTTCTGACCGTATGTGCATAAAAAATTAATGGGCTTCTGAAACAAATCTTGTAATAGGGTTTGCCATAGCTCCGTTGGTAAGAGCACCGGTGTAGCAATCCGGAGGTCTCTAGTTCGAATCCCAGTGGAATCAGTTTCTTTCATTGTTCGAATCTTCATTGACATGTCATTTTTGAGGAATTTAGATTTGCGTGTGTGTATGATTTTAGACTTTTATATCTATATTTGTGCTTAATAAAAATAAAAGTACAGTTTTTATTACCATATTTACAGTAAGAAACAAGATTTTGCTTGAGTAATAAGCTTTATTTAGAAAAAAAAACATTATATTTTGTTTTTTTAGCTATTGATCCATGTCTAAACAACCCGTGTGCAAATGATGGAACGTGCTTTCAAGCTGCTAACTCTTGTGAAGATTACTTCTGTCTCTGTGTTGACTGTTGGTCTGGTCAAAATTGTTTGACAGGTAGGTTATTAATATGATTGATTTATCTTAATCTAATTATTTGTAGTGAAGTAAATATATTAATATGGATATGATTCAGCTCTATATGTTTAATTTCAAATACATGAGCAGAAATTCAAAACTGAAGAATACTAGACAGTGATGACAGTTAAGTAATATGTTAATTCTGTTTTGTAGTTGAGACATGATGGAGTTCTAAACTGATCTTGTATCAAATAAAGTTTAAAAATCGTGTTACACTTTATCCTTTGCATAGTTAGAGTTTTTGATGTTTTTTTCACTTATGTGTCTATGGCAATAATTTTTTTTTTGTCTCTGACAAAGATTCTGCTAGGATCGAAAGCTCAGGCTCCTTTTGACTTCATTTTACACCATTAGCTCTTCTTTATTGGATAAGCAGTTTCAGCAGTTCTCTTATTTTGTATGGCAATAATTGTTATAAGATTGTTCTTTGTTTTTTCCAAGTACACAATCTTAAGGAAAAACTTTGTCTAAAGTTTATTTTTATCACTTTATCGACAGCGGCTGATCCATGTAGTACTAGTCCATGTCTGAATGATGGTACATGTATATCACAACAAACTAACCCATCACAGTGCCCTACAATGACATGTCAATGTCATGCATGTTTCTCAGGCGAGTTCTGCCAAACATGTAAGTAATCAAAAGCGGACTCAGCCTTATATCACAAAATTGAAAGTGTAGGCCCGTGTCCCAAAACATAATAGAGCTGCTATTGTCCCCAGGCAATTGGGACCGCAGAATCTATCTTTAAAAAATTATTCTGGATCCGAATAAATATTACCATTACTTATTCTAAAAAAATAAAATGGGATAAGTTAAGTTCAATTCAACCCTGAAGTTATATTCAATCAGTACATATAAAGTCGAATATTCCTTTGTGGCCCTTATGGCCTGTGAAAGCTACTACCTTTTTTGTACAAATTGCACCATAAAAAAGGCCAAAACGATTGTTTTTACAGACCGTTTCCCCAGAGTGGATATTTGACTTTGGCTTAAGGGGGTTGTAGTTACAAAGGATAATATGGACGCTGTTTCTGTAAGCGTGTGCTCCTCTATAATAATAGGTGAGCTCTGTAAATGCCATTTGGAATTTTCTCAGATAGGACCTCATTTACTTTAGGAAATTTGCGTATTGAAATCCAAACCATTTATCTACCTTAAACGAAAAATTGTGCTTTATCATAGAAAACTTTCCTAGGTTGGGGTAAATCACAAAAAAAGGTTTTGCTTTTAATATGTTTGTTTGCAGTTGAAGACGTTTGTGATAGCGCGTCCTGTCAGAACAATGCGAGATGTCAGGCAGTAATTGTTGCTAACCAGGTCTGTCCATTAGCTCAATGTCAGTGCATCGATTGCTGGATGGGAGATGATTGCACAGAAGGTAAATAAACACACCTTTGAATTAATTGAATTGAACATAAAAAATTCTCTCTTTTATCAGGTGTATAATACTAGTTTGTATATGCAGCTGCTTCTCCATTTTTAGGTAACTGTTCCTTTATTGAAAACGTTAAAGTTCGTTGATCATATCCTTTGATCATGATTCTTTAGATTCAACATGAGAACCTTAGTTTACCACAGGCGTAGATCTGGACACACTTTCTTTTGTTAGTTGGGGGATGATGTGTAGATAATCCCCTCCATCAACAAAAGAAAATAATACATGTCTACACCAGTGTCTAGTACTATTTCTAGTCTTCTGCAATGTGGTTGTTCTTTAAACCTTCTCATCTTTTTACACAGAATGTAATTTAATATAAGTGGACAAACATGTACAAATCCATACTAGATATTAAGTAACTGAATTTGTGTGATAATCCTTTCAGCTGCTGATCCATGTCTGAGTAACCCATGTTTTAATTCTGGAACATGTCTGACTGTAACTGATCAGGGAAGCACACTGTGTCCGTATTTCATATGCCAGTGTCCAGCTTGCTTGACGGGACCACGATGTCTAGCAGGTATGTCATTTCTGAAAATAATTATAGAATATTGGATGGCCTTGAGGTTGATACAAGGAATATTGGACGAGCTTTGCACAAATATTGGACGAGTCGAAGACGAGTCCAATATTTTGAAAAGCGAGTTCAATATATCCTTGTATTGACCGAAAATAGGACATCTAATATTTTTATTATTATCTATACAGAGAATTTTACAAATAGGGCCCCATAAAAAAATTTTTAATCACAATTTTTTATTCATTTAGGATTCTCAACCCCCACCCCACAATTTTTGTTCTGGAATACAATTCTGTTTTGAAAATAAAAAAAAAAATATATAAGAAAAGGTAAAAATAATAATTGCCCCCCGAAATCCGCCGCCCCCCCAAAAAAAATGCCCCAAATTTTTAGTCTTTCTTTTTTTCTCTCTTTTTTTTTTTTTTTTAATTTTTTTATTCTGAAAAAATTGGGCCCCCACAAAAAAGTGGCCCCCAAAAAAGACCCCCCCTTCCAAAAAAGAAAATGCCCCACAGAAAAAATTAATTGCCCCCCCCAAAAAAAAAATGCCTAAAAACGGTACAAATAAAGTGCGCGCAATTCCTTTGACGCGTAGGCTAGCTCAAATGGCTGAAGTGATTGTGACGTAACAAAGGAATTAAGATAAATGAATTGCAACGCGTCGCTGCATTTTGGGGATTCCCCTCTTGCTGCCCAATATTTTCGATATTGGGCAGCGAGCACAGTATTGGGCGAGTTCAACGAACTTTGTAAAGTAGGTCAAGTTTATGAAGTGCATCAACAAAATAACACTTGTATTTGGCTCTCCAAAACCCTCTGTATGGATAATAATCAATTATAAAGTACTTAGAATATAGTAGATTATTGAGTTAATGGCATTTTGGTCTTTACCATTCAATTTTCATAATGAAATTAAGTACATTAACCAAAATCTTCAGCCGTTATCAGGAAGGCTTGAGAGTACAGTGAAAATGACTGTTCAAGGTACTGTTTTATAAGCATCATTTTTTCTTATATAATAGTATCTTTGGCATCAAAAGTAGCTCCCATTTTAACATTATTTAACAGCCCATCAAATTCCAGTTTTCCATGAAAGGTACTATTGAATTTTTGCAACCGCACCCTAAAGATGAATACAATGGGGACAACAATTTTCTGTTCAGCCTATCTTAGTGACTATGATTTCAAATGTTTATCCTATTTCAAATGAAGAAGATTATCCTTCAATGTTCAGTCTTCATCAGAAAGGCTTAATGCAGCTTCTGTGATTTCGAGTATGGACATGGAGAAACAAGGGTATAGCAGTTTAAAGATGTTTAACACTTTTTTTAATCATTTTGTTTTTTTTCCTATTTACAAGTTGTGAACCCTTGCAGTACCAATCCCTGCTTTAATGAAGGAACGTGTGCTCAGAGTACATCAGATTGTAATCAATATGTCTGCCTCTGCCCTGCTTGCTACACTGGACCTACATGCTCTACTTGTAAGATAGAAACCTTTATGGGAATCATTTAGTTTTTTAATGGATAACATTCTTCATGAAAAAAGGCTATTGTCAGCAATGTTTTCATTTATAAAAAAAAAATTGTTAGGGTTGTCTTGTTGGAAATCATAATTTCACTTGCTTCACCAGCCACTATTTCCATTAGTACTTCAGTGAAATTATGTTAAAACAAGAGTAAAAATAGGCTTTATTTCTATGACGAGTTGCAATACTTAATAAATTTACATTACGTAAATGCTATGTATGCTTTAGAGTCAAATTGGATTTTTCTAATTAACGGTATAAACAGTATAAGCTTGTGAAAATGCACCTTTTAATTAATCTAAATGATAGCATTTCAAATGTTTCTCCTAGCAATCAATGTATGTGATTCTGATCCCTGCATGAATGTGGTACCTGCTTTCAGAGTGGCCAGTCATGTGATTCGTTCTTCTGTCAATGTCCTGATTGCTCTACGGAGAACAATGTCAATTAAGTGAGTCCAGTCTACATTTCTCATAATCCTTTTATTTAGAGATTCATAATATATGTTCTACATATATTTATTACATCAATTAATTTTAATACAATAATATCTTATATGCTATGATTCCTTCTTCAGAAATGCTAAACTAATATGTAACACTTTGAAATCTGTTTTCTTTTTCTCTTCTTTTTGTATTGTAGAGAATCTAGTAATATAAAAAATTAAGTATTAAATAAAAAAATACTGACTCCCTACAATTCAAAGAATAGATATAATTATGCTGGCTTTAAAAAAGAAGAAGATTTGATTACATGCTTATTCTTATCATCAGCTATCAGTCCGTGTGATCCAGATCCTTGTCTAAATGAGCAACCTGCTTCCCTGATGGTGCATCATGTTACTGGTCATATCTGCATGTGTCCAAGGTGCTTTGAGGGACTCTCATGTGAAACACGTGAGTAAAAACCTTTTGGTTTAAATTCCTTCTAAGCTTGTTGAATATCTGTATTACCATATCATTGTAATACTTCGATATTAATTTCAGAAAATTATTCTTATATTGGACATTCCAAAGTAATAAGCTATATTAATATAGCCTGTAGCACCATTGAATTCATAGATAGAAGAATGAAGTATATTTCAGTTTCTAAACATTATCAATATTATGCTGTCTATCAGTTTTGTGCCAACTGTATTTCCATAGGCCCTTTATTTGTTTTATTTAGCATAAAGCAAGCAAAATTAATGTCCGTTTCCAAGTTGCAAATATTACTTATCAGCAGCGGATCCAGGATTTGAAAATAGGGGTGCAGACAAAATCAAATCTGATTATTAACATGTACGGTCAATTAGTGGTTTCCAAACTTATAGTGGCACATGCCAGTTTCGCCCCCCCCCCCTAGATCCAATGCTGAATGTCATATAATATGATTGATATACCTTACTTGATGATACTTCCTCTACTCCACAGCTGTGAACCCATGTTAGTACCAATCCTTGTCAGAATAGCGGTGTCTGTATGCCATCTGTAGGAGACTGTGTGGATTATACATGTCAATGTACCCCATGCTGTCTGGTCCGTTGTGTACCATTGGTAAATTACTGTCCATTATTCTTCTATTCTGTTCATGGAATTATCCTGTGGTAAAGCACATGGAACACAGAAGAAAAGTATATAAACACGTCATTTTACATTAACCATTAACTAAAATTATAGTCTGGGTTCTGGGTGTTTTAGTGGGATGGGGATGTAACCGAGCTCTCACTGTAACATAGAGCAATTGATCACATTATTTCTACCTAAAGCAAGAAAGCAAATCGTTAGCTTTATCCCCAAATGTTAAGATAATACATACATTCTGAAACTTAATTGATGTCATGCATTATAGCAGATGTTTGTAAAAAGTGAAAATGCAAGAAGTGCATGGGTCATGAATTAACTTTGTTGATCCATTTTTTATATCGATATATGACATCCCTTTCTACCTAGTTTTCTTCTTCTGTAGTAAAGCTTTGATATGATTGTATTTCAAACTTCTTTCTAGGTATGGATGTATGTTCTAGCAATCCATGTTTGAACGGTGGAGTTTGTCAACCAACAGCTGATTGTTCAGTCTATGTTTGTCTATGTGCTGACTGCTGGGAGGGGCAGACGTGTCACCTTGGTTAGTATTGTATCGGGGCACATAGAATCTTTTTTCTCTAGGTGTTGTCGTTTTCCTATGCCTTTGTATGAATTACTTCATGGTCATTATTTCTCTGCAAAAAGTAGAAATGGAACCTGTAAAACGGTTTTGGGAGAAATGTGAAACATTGTCATGATGTTGTTGACTCCACCACTCTAGCTTTCATTGTTTTGTTTTTTAAGTGTATACTTATGACTTCTCATTTGTATGGGGGAAATGACATGGTTTGATCATCTAATGCTCTGATGAATTAAAACTGACAAGTTTTCTTTTTCAAAATATACAAAAATGGTTGATAATACTGTGATTACAAATGAAATATACTAATATACTGAAAGGCTTGTGAAAAAAGTGTATTACAGGGAGGGTAAGTCAATAATATCACCTTAATCACTTCTTTTTTAAAAACTTTCAGATCTAGGTATTTGCGCCATAGTGAACCCGTGCCAGAATGGTGGTGTATGCATACAAGACCCGAATGTATGTGGCTCAGCTTCATGTGTATGTCCTGATTGCTTTATTGGTGATTCGTGTGAAATAAGTAAGGATGAATATTCATTGTAGATTCATTGTACTAATACATTTTCATTTTTTATAAAAAAAACTTTGTTTGTATATCAATTGCATGTATATACATCTAGTTTTGTTATTATTCATCGCTAATATACAATATTAAGTGTATTCGACCAAATGAACCATTGTTTTCTGTGAACTGTGTCGGCTTTTAGCAGACAACTTGTAAATGTTTTTATTAGTCTAGTAAAGTCAAGTCTAACATATTTTGAAGCAAGATTCTGTAAACATGTATGAAGTTTTTTTTTGTTTTTGCTTCCTATTTTTCTTATTTACATATTTTTGTTAATTTATATATTTCTTTGTTTGTTTGATTGTTGGTTTGTCCTTTTTTTTTTTTTTTTTTTTTTTTTTTTTTTTTTTTTTTTTTTTTTTTTTTTGGGGGGGGGGCTTGGGTGTAAATACCGTAAATGATCTACAATACCATGTCCCTATAATCGTACTGTTCTCATTATTACTATTATTATTATTATATAGATACTGATGCATGTAACAGCAACCCATGTGAAAACGGAGGGATATGTACTTTACAATCAGGATCTTGTACCAACTGGACCTGTAGCTGTCCCGATTGCTGGACTGGTGATACATGCTCTACACGTATGTATTTATAGTTGCCTAAACCAAATTGGCATGATTAGCAATTTTATATATTTATAAATAAGCAAAGAAAACAGGATTTGGGCCCGGGACTTCCTGTTTGCCTAGACAGGCACTGTACCGACTGAGCTAAGACAAACCCTTATGTATATGTGTCCTTTCCAGAAGCTATATACCTGGCACCTACCTGAAGGATAATATCCTGATGGAATCCCATTTTCTTTGCTCATTTTTTCATACTATACGTTTTTGTATAATCATTATAAAATCAGCAAAAGTATTCAGCTATGGTGATCATAGTAGATCTAGTTGTGTTTACTTCTAGAGAGGCGGAGACTCCAAATGAATTCTTTGTTTATTGGTATAAAAATTGAATCTAAATTAGGTAAATAATTTGTATGAGACCTGTTTCTTAAAAACTCCTCTTCTCTCACCATTGTGTATGTAATCAGTACTACAAAGAAGAGTTAAGTTATGTCAACAAATTAACCTGAAAAGTTCTTAAGTTTTGTTGATGTTGCTCTTTATCTTCATTCTGTGATCTACTTGTGGATGAATATTCTGGTAATAAAATTGTGTCGATAAAGGAATATTTCTAATTTTCTAATATTTGAAATTCTCATGTGAATGCCAGTACTGTTGTTCAATCAATCCCGGTTTCTGTCAGAATGGTGGTATATGTATCAATAGCTGTCCATCATCAATCCAACCTACATGTCAATGTAATGAATGCTGGACCGGACCTGATTGCTCTACAGGTATGTTATATCAAGATTTTATTCAACATTTTTTATTTATTTTTATTTATGTATTTATTCTATTTTAATGGCAAAAGACAAAAAAGAATATAAATACATGTATGAGAAGGAAAATACTACCGACTAGTGCCTGAGGATGACTAAAAGAAATCTAATATTTAATAAAAAGCGCTCCTTAGAGTCAATCAAGATAACATTTTATTTAGGCTTTTACAACCTAATTTTCACCACAATCTAATAATTGAAGGATCAAATTGACCTCATTCTGGGTCAAATTAAGCCATACGCGGATTTCTGGTTGTGTGGAGCCGTACCAGATGTGAGACATTATTCCACCCATAGTAATTTATGGCTCCTAATAGACCCTAATTAGGCCAATTTGACCCTTTATTTTTTAGACTTTTTATGCAAGATATTTGGTGACAACATTCACTTGTCATATGAGCATAGTAAACTACACATTTATTTGTAATTATATAAAAGATGAAGGGATGAATATGGTGGATGCAGAAGTGATAATTTTGCATGAACTCAACTGAGCCGAATCAAATGCAAATGTGTTTCATGTTTAATTTTTACTTACAGCAATCGATGTTTGTGATTCTAACCCGTGTTTAATGGGCTCATGTATCAATCAATGCTCGTCATATACATGTCAGTGCGAAAGAGGCTACACCGGCATCAACTGTGAAAGAGGTATTTTTTAAATATATGACTAAAGGGCAGTGTCGGTGTGATAAAAAACATTTCTTGTCTAACAAAATATTTGAAAAGAATATTTTTTAGGTTCTATCTAAAGGATTATTTTATAACCAGAAGTGTTGGCCCTCATGGTCATAATGAAGCTACACTGAAGCAATTTTACATCTGCATAATGAACTGAATAAAAATTTAATTGAAAGGAATTGTTTTAACAACACATCGTCAAATACTGTTACTACTTTGATAATGAATATCTTATCATTAATAACATGCATTTATATCCACACAAAGATAATGAATAGACAAGAAATTATTCATTTGTCTCCAACGGTAGAAACACACGCAACTGTTGTATGATAAATTTGAAACCAGACAGCTATGAAAAAAATCATGGGCTGCCCGGGCGGGATTCGAACCCACGACCTGTGGATTGCTAGACCACCGTCATAACCAGTAGACCTCCAGAGTGCCCTTAAATCTGGACTTTCATATTTACTTCAATAATCACATGACCCTCTCTTACCTTGCTTTTGTTCCCGGCCAAGAACAATGCTATGACCGAACCAACAATAGACTACCAAACATTTTTCCTACTTCCCTACCCCTCACTGATCTCTACCAAATATCTGGATACACCATTGGCTCGTCGCGGTGGCCCCACTAAGCCGCCATGTAACCACTCTCATCCACCGCTCCATGAACGCTTTCTGCCATTCGTTCGTGTACGTTATTTTCTCGTATTTATGGTGACAAATATGCCTGAAAATGCCTGCATGTGCAACAGTGAACTGTACCAATCGTCAATCGAAAGGTTGTGGACGAACATTTCACCTGTAAGTATGATTTTTATTTATAATAACATGAAAAAAATTCAAGTTTAAGTCACTGCTTCGTGTAGCTTTATGAGAGTGGCGATGGTCTTTGTGTGTAACCACATGCAGTATATTATGTTGGTTCGTTCAGGCGGACTCTACATGAGTCGTTCAAATGGGAGGTTCAGTAGTGGTCTAGATGGTGAAGTTCAGAAAGAAAAATAGGCCGTTCTGCATTTTCAGATGTAACCTATTTCACACATATGATACAGGTGATGCCAGTCTAAATTACATGATACACCTCTGCAGGATCATTAGTACATTGACCATCATTCTAACATAACATTATCAATGGAGTAATTTCTGTATATCTAGTATACACGTTCAAAAAATCTTGTTATGAAATTATTTCTGAAGGATTATAGCGACTATTCACCAGAGATCTGATGAAGCCTGGTCTACATAGAGACAAGACACAACCTCCTTCTGGGTCATTGGTACATTGACCATTCATTACTGACAGGGAGTACTCAACAGAAGTTCACTCCTTAAGAAAGAGGCTGAAAAAGAAAGATAATACCGTTGGATAATAAAGTGAATGAGAATTATATTTCTCCTTTAGATTCAAGGCAGTTTTAATTATATCATCAATCCTGGCTAACAAAGACCCGCCCAAACCCCTATCACCTAAACAATATCGCTTACCCTCAACCTAATTTAGCCTAACCATGAAACCAACGGGGCAGGAGTAATTGTCACGAAGACCGATGTTAGCATCGCACCCTTGCATACCTAGACAGTAGATATGATTTTCTTCTGATTTCTGGTTCCATACTTTAAAATATAAATTTAATTTATGCCACACGTTATGATGGATTGAATTAATATTGGCAATTTAATGACCTTGTTATAGCTTGACAGTGTTCCCCCAGGCTAATAAAGTGCGTTTTAATATACGTGTGATATTTCTGATGTCTTGTGAAAGATTGCTAAACTACGAGGTAACATATCATTATATACCCACCGCATTTGTTCAGACTGGTACTGTCTATAAACGAAGATGAAACCTAAATTCAGACAGCAATATATTTAAAAATGACATTTAAATCTCAATTCCCAATAGACACCTGTACAAAATGTGCAAACAAATGCATTTTTCTCAGAATTACAAAGTGGATTTAAGCGCCTTTGGAATCAAAATCTTTATATACTGCCTAATCTTTAAATGATTTATTTAAACATGTACGGCTGAATAACTTCATGAGTATATTCTACGATGAGGTGTGTTCTGATTATTACTTACTGATTCACAATTGATACCAGTCCTAATATGTACAATGGCAGATGAAATGAGTAACAGAATTATCACATGTACCTCCATTCAAACATGGCTACTTAACAGTGTCAACGTCTATAATGAAATGGAAAAGAAAGTATTATCGTTTACATAATAATTTGGAATGATAACATTCAATGATAATCCTTTATTTCATGGTATTATTTAATAACACAACAGAAATTGGAAGAACATAATATCTATAAAGTTAATATCTTTCCTTGTTCTGTTTATTTCTTAGTTTTTGACAAAATGTCTTGTACTATTGCATTGATGCAATCACCATATCCAATAATTTCAAATCAATCATTTGTGAAATTACTGTGAACATAAGTTGCGCCAATATTCGCTTATTAGTAATATGGTTCAATAAGGAGTCGTAAGTGTAATTATTTATTGTGTTGAATGTAGGTAATACATAGGTAATTTGGTTAGGATTAAACATGTCAGGGATTTAATTGTGTAAGAGATTTTCCACAAGCATTTGTCTCTATGCCAGTATGATAATCTGAATGACAGCAATGAAAATATAATGGCATTCCGGACATATGAAACATATGATACTTATTTACCTAGTTCACCACAGCGGTCCCTGATGACAATCATCAATATGACACATGTAGAAGATTCCAGTTCACGTAACTGGACATGTACCCTGCATTTTACATGGGGATGGTTGCATACATTCTGTAGCGGAAATGATACCAACAAAAATTAGTAAAAATTAGCACTAATTTACTTATTTTACGAGATAATCACATGACCCTTTCTACCCTACCACCCCATTGCTTTTGTTCCAAGAACAATGCTATTGATCCGAACCAACAATAGACTACCAAACATTTTCCTACTTCCCTACCCCTCCATAATACCACTGCCTACCCTGCCTGACCACGAGGTGGCGCTAGACCACTACAGGCATATATCTTTCATTCTGAACCAACCATCGACACTACCGTCATAGAGACAAGGTGGGTGCCGGAGGAGGGGGCGTAAGAAGAGGAGTCAGTGATTATCTCATAAATAATAAAATTAGATGCTAATTACCTAATTACTTCAATAATCACATGACCCTCTCTTACCTTGCTTTAGTCCAAAACAGACCAGCACCAGACACCCTAGGGTGGACAAACGAGAGGCAGGGGGGCTATTTATATGATTTAGATATTTAGTCTTCGTTACAAATACACTATACTATCGACAACCGAAACATATAAACACATTAAACCTACCGAAGGTTTTTTTAATCTAAATCATCATATTTTACATAGAAATTTTAATTGATAATGTTTGAATAATCATTTTTTAGAACTACAAACTAAGCCTATTAAAAACTAATATCAAGTGAAATCGCTAATAATAAAGCAAAAAAAGAGGGCTAGATAGTCTCGCGGTGGCCCGCTCGAACGCCGAGAACCAAAACATCCTCACCGATGCACGTCAATAGCGAAATGAAATGAAGGTAACAGAGCGTCGACGCTAGCCTTCCAAACATCCTCATGGGAGCCTGCAAAGACCCAGAACGCTGATACCTGGATCGAGGCTGGGCCTTCCGACATCAGGCGTCAGACCCGCCGCTTTAAGTCCCTCCACGAACCATCTGGAGATGGAGTCGGGAAGCCGGCAGAAAAGAATCTCGAGTGATGAAGAGTTTAATCTACAACGAGATTCGGATCTGAGAGGTACCCTTTAAGGCCCTAACGGACACCACACCTTATCCTCCGGCCAAGAGAAGGAGGAGAGCTGTTGAGAAGCTCTCACCGTCCCTAAGAGGAGTCTGGTTCTTCGCAATGAAACGAGGTTCAGGGCGAAGGCGTACTCCCGAGGTTCGAACCTGATGTGGCCTTCAGTAACACTAAGGGCAAGAAGCGAACTTCGTCTGTGGCTAAGGCCACGCCACAGAGAACACATCTTAAACTGTCAGAGGTGAAACGATGCTTCTGACAACGGCTCGAAAGGAGGGTTAGCAAAACCCTCAAAACCTTAGGCAAACTCCAAGAAGGAGCTAAAGGGTAGACTGAGGTCTTCGCAAAAAGAAGACCTAAGCAAGCGGTTTTAACTCGGGAGATTAGAAACGTTAGAGCCGTCATGAAAACCATCGTGAATTGCCGCAATGGCAGAACGATAGCCTCGTAAGGTCGAAAGAGAACGGCCCTTGTCAAAGGTGGGATTAAAAAATCCCGCTAAGACCGGGCAGGGGGTCCCTGGGGGAGCAACCCTTCTCTTCGCAACACTCAGAAAAGGCAGCTAGACGGGAGTTTAACACCTTAGCGTCGACTCCCTCTGCTCCGGCTCCCGGCAAGAGAGCCGAGGCCCTCTCCGAGAAAGCCAGACAGATGCCTGCGACCTGACAACTGCCACGCAGTCAAGCGAAGCCAAGTCGGGTGCTCTGAAAGAGCGCCGAGAGAAACGGCTGGCTCACAACGTCTGCCATCGAGGGAGGGGTCACGGACGGCCGACCACAAGCCGCGAAGCGAGGAACCATGGTCTGCCCGGCAGTGCGGGGCTATAGAATCATCCAAGCCCCGTCTCCACTAGGCTTGGCTAGCACTAGGGGGATCAGCGGAAAAAGGGGGGGAATGCAAAATTCTCACCCGCTCCAGCTGAACGAGAACGCGTCTTGAACGTACGCTTCTCGGTCCCACTCGTCATCATAGCCGCTCGAAGAGGGTCTGACGGAGAGACCATATCCGAGGGAGAGATTTGGCCGGACAGGAGCCCGCTATACATTTCCCGACCGGTAGGTACGAGGCAGACGGGAGAATACTTCGCTCCCTGCATCATCTCCACAGTTGAGCCGTCAAGCGGTTCAAGCTCCGGAGTGTGTGCCTCCTTGACGATTGATGAGCCGCCACTCACTTGTCCGTCAAAAATAGAACCGAGCGGCCTAATAGTCGATCCTGAAAAGATCCAGGGATGACTGAACCGCCAACATCTCTAACACAAAGATGTGGGAGGGGAGGTCAGTTGAGACAGTCCCCCCGCCGTCCACTGACCCTCACATAGGCCGACCCAGCCCTGGAGTGACGCCGTCGTGAAAATCGACACGGATGGTAGAGTCACACGAAAGGGCATGCCCCGGGGAAAGAAACACAAGGCTCCTCCACAGGGTAGCAGCCGGCCACCTCCAGCGGGAGGGGACCCAGGTCCTCGGAGACGAACTCCAGCGCGCTCCCGATCAAAATCCAACTCGGCTCCCAGGTAACTGGTGTGCGAGTCGGAGAAGGAGCCGCTCCCTGGAGTTGGCTATAAGAGCAAACGTCAGGTAGACGACAAGTCTGAGGTACATGTAAGTACGCATCTCTACAATTCGAGAGAATCGCCCCAATCCTCAGCTGAGGGAAGGAAGAATCCGCCGAGGTGCTCGTATGCGGATCGGCTTCCGTGTCAACAGAGTCTGAATTAGACTTCGACTCGGAGCCAACAAAAACCCCCTCCGACCAATCTGGACTTGGATCCGCTGTAGGCGGCCGAGACGAAAAAGCCTCCGGGCAGTCCGGTTGGGTGAACAAGAACTCCGATGTAAGCTCGGAGCGGAGTCACCTCCCAAGAGCCGCAGGCTGGGAGGGGGAAAACCCGGAGGACTTCTCGCCTTGCCATCCATACCGAGGTAAAGGCTGGCGAAGGGCGGTCGAGCCGGGGCCGAATGGCAGGCGGTTGTGACCAGGCCGGCGTCATGAGACATAGGGCCAGGCAACATGCCACGAGAGGTAACCTGTCCCTCACCTCTGGGCGCGAGGCCGAGGGATAGGGGACGAACCCCGCTTGATAGGGTGCCGAAGGCATAACCATCCAGGTACCTGAAGTGGCGGGCGGTTGAGACCAGGTCAGTTCGTATGAACAAGGGCAGGCATACCAAGCCACGAGGGGTAGCTAGTCCCGTCACCTCTGGTGCGAAGCCGAGGATAGGGAGGCGAAAACCCCGCTTGGTAGGGAGCCGAAGGCGCAAACCACAAGGTATCTGAATGGCGGGCGGTTGAGACCAGGCCAGTGTCGTGTGACAAGGGCCAGACATACCAAGCCACGAGGGCTAGCTGCCCGTCATTTGGTGCGATGCCCGAGGGATAGGGAGCGAAAACCCGCTTGGTAGGAAGCCGAAGGCACAACCAACAAAGTATCTGATGTGGCGGGCGATTGAGCCAGGCCAAGTGTCGTGTGACAAGGGCCAGGCATAACCAAGCCACAAGGGGTAGCTAGTCCCGTCACCCTGGTGCGAAGCCGCAGGATAGGGAGCGCACCCCGCTTAGTAGAGGGCCGCAGGCACAAACCACAAAGAATCAGATGAGGGGGTGGTTGATGGACCAGGCCAGTGTCGTGTGACAAGGCCAGGCATCCAAGCCACAGAGGTAGCTAGTCGCGTCACTCTGGTGCGAAGCCCGAGGATAGGGAGCGAAACCCCGCTTGGTAGGTGGTGTGACCAGGCCGGTGTCCTGATGCGGATAACGTACGATCTCCCCGGACGTTCTGATAGAACGCCCGAGGGTCCGGAGGCTGGGTGTTCATTGAACAAACCCCCGACCGGGCGCATGAGGGTATCCAAGGATAGCCGTAGCTACGACACATCCGATTCGGGCTCCACAAGGGGCGGACAGACCGGGAGGTCTGCCGGGGCAGACTGGGCTGGGTGAGCGAGAATCCGAAGTAAGTTCGGAGTCAGTCACCGATCCCTATCCCGGGGGCCGCTCGGCTGGGACTCCCTAGGCGGGTGATCCCAGCCAGAGGCCGACATGGCGGGTGTAGTGACCAGGCCAGTGTCACGGGACGAGGGCCGGTTGTACTCTGCCACGAGTGGTACCATATCCCGTCACCTCTGGGCGAAGCCCAAGGGATAGGGATGAGACCCGCTTGGTAGGTGGCTAAAAGCACCCACCAAGGTATCGGGATATCGCATCTCTCGGGTCTGACCAGACAGGCCGAGCAGCTGCATCCTGAACGGATAACGAATATCCCGGACGGTTCGGTGAACCTTCCTGGGGTCGAGAGACCGGTGTTCGTTGGAACGAATCCCGGTGGGCGCTGGGCGTATCCCAAGGATAGCCGTGATAGCCCTGTGGACCACCAGCCGTGAACGATAAAGCGATTGACGGGGTGGAGACACTCGGACGTGGGAAGCGGAGCCGTCTGGTTCCGCCAGATGCAGAAACTGCGGCGCACGGGTCCCAAACCGTACTCGGCATCCCCGGGGCATGCCTGAGCGAGACAGTGATGCGCACGACTCTCATCCCTAAGTGAGACAGAAACCGCAATTTTCTGTGCTACACTCGGGGTCCGAGAGCCCGGGTGTTCGATTGGAACGAACTCCGGTGGGCGTTTGGGTATCCCAAGGGATAGCCGTAATAGCCCTGCGAGCCACACGTGAAACGGGGGTGGAGGCACTCGGACGGGAGCGGAGCCGCCATCCTGGGGGTTACCAAGGTGGAGGTGGTCCGCCAAATGCAGAAAACTGCGGCACACGGGTCCCAAACCGTACTCGGCACCCCTCGGGGCATGCACTGAGCGAGACGTGGGCGCACGACTCTCATCCCTAAGTGAGACAGAAACCGCAATTTTCTGTGCTACACTCGGGGGTCGAGAGCCCGGGTGTTCGTCGGAACGAACTCCCGGTGGGCGTATCCCAACGGATGCCGTAATAGCCCTGCGAGCACCAGCCGTGACGGGGTGGAGGCACTCGGACGTGAAGCGAAGCCGCTATCCTGGGGGTTACCCAAGGTGGAGGTGTCCGCCAGACGCAGAAAACTGCGCGCCACGGGTCCAAACCGTACTCGCACCCCCGGGGCATGCCTGAGCGAGACGTGGGCGCACGACTCTTCATCCTAAGTGAGACAGAAGCGCAATTTTTTCTGTGCTACACTCGGGGGGGGGGAAGGGGGGGCGCGGGGGCAAGACGTTGGATAGACGAACCCGCTCCCTTTGGCGGAACAAACTGAGACGACAAGGTCTTAGGCACCCCGGAAAACGTGGACGCACTGTTTTTGCTATGGTGCTCTTCGAGCTACAGAGACCTTTTCTTAGAGCTGGACTTAGAGGAGGTGGAGCAGCGCTGGACACAGGTCACTGGCGTGCTCCCCCCCTTAATTAGGCAGGAGAGGCGAACGACCTGGGCGGTCGAGACGACATCTCCCGCCGGGCATGGCTTCCGATCCCGCGCGAAACGACTTTCGAGAAGACCAATGCCGCCAGCTCTGTGTCGTCTGGAGTCGTCAAAGGAGTCACTCCTGCTGTCCATGGTTAGAACGCCTTGAAAAGAAAAGAACAAAAATATGTCTTTGAAAGCGTAAAACCTAATTCCTTAGAAAAGCTAGGCAAGACAAGCGAGACGGTTATTAGGTGGCTCACGGAGAACTCCAAAAAAGGAAAACCCCGTCTAGAACAGGCTGACGAAGAAAATTATTTTTTTATTTTATTTATTTTTTTTTGACGAAAAACGGGGCGAACCTCCGTAAAACGACAAAAAGGAAGAGTATCACCAGAAAGCGGACTAACAAAGAGGCGCTCGTAGCACACATACACACACACACGCCAACAAACAAGATGGCGTTCGAACAAAGACGGGAAGTCCAAAGCCCGGAAGACACCCGCAAAAAGGCCAAGAGGCCGCGGGAAGTACAATATATAACAAAACGTACTAAAATGTCAAATATGTTCAAGAAAAGGAAGAAGGAAAACCTCCTAAAGGAGAAACAACCCAGAGAGAAAAGTCGGAGAGAGCGGGACTGAGTTTCAAAAGAAAAACAGGCGCTCAAAACCGGCCGACCAAAAAACAACACGTTAAAAAGAACGGCGGGACTGGGTTGGAAACGGAAGAAACCGTCCGGAAAAGGACGTAATTCTAGTGGCCAAAAGGAGGGGTCTGCAGTAAACTAAAGCACCCA
Source organism: Paracentrotus lividus (assembly GCA_940671915.1). Lineage (NCBI taxonomy): Eukaryota > Metazoa > Echinodermata > Echinoidea > Camarodonta > Echinidae > Paracentrotus > Paracentrotus lividus. The sequence goes on along the minus strand of CALNVZ010003430.1, from coordinate 43,496,042 downwards.
AATTTAACGCTAGGCGTAAAGAGGCTTTAGGGAGCGAATATTTGATATAATAAATTTCAAAATTCGTAAGAAAAAAAAAGAACGATCTCACCCGAAATTTCAGGAACCGTCCGATCAGCGACGACTCGAAAATCCGAATGGACGATATATGCCTTAGTGCGTCTAGCGCCACCTCGTGTCAGGCAGGCGTGAGCGCAGGTATTATGGAGGGTAGCACTGATCTCTACCAAATATCTGGATATACCATTGGCCCATACGCACCGTACGAACGCTTGCGCCCACCGCTCAGTGCGAGCGGCGGCCATACCACTCTCATTGTTGCGACGCGTCGGAAGCACCGCACAGCGTGCCATTGACTATAGTGTATGATTATATGTAGTCCCTTGTAACCATGCACTTGCCAATCTTAACTCTTTCAAAGCAAATTCCTTTTCCCAAAGTTTAAAAGAATACATGTTATAACTTTCGCGAACCTTCTACACATCCACACACATCTATTACACATGATTTATCACCCTTTATTTCATAATGGTTCACCTTTTCCGCTGCTCTTTTACTCACTCTCCGTCTGAAAAATAACACTTACATTTACAGTTTCTTTTAATATATTAATATAGGGGAGGTAGGGGCGGTGTTCTTTTTTATTTGAAAGCGAGAAAAATAAAAATACATGCAAAATTAATTTTATAAGTGAAAACCCATGTGCCCCCTTTATTTAAATTAGCTCCCCCTCCCCTGTACGCCTATGATTCTGCTCAATGTTATTTCACCTTGTTCAGCCAATTTTGTTTTTTTTTTTACTTTTATATGATGGTTTTGATTGTACATAAATTTGTCTTAATTTGTTTTCAATTTTGAATTTGGGTCAAGTATGGATGACTATGTTACCCAGTAAACTGTATTCATATGCAACAAACACCCACTCATTCTAGTTTCATCACATTTTCATCAATTTTCTTTTCTCTCAGTCTTGTAAAGTCAGGCTTACTTTCAAGACACTGAAAATCTCTTCTTCCATTTATGGCATGCCACACTTGATTTTTTTCCTCACACAAAATAAAAAGTGACTATTGTTTTGTTTTCATTCTTTATTTCTCAGCAAGATGGTTTGTGTGATTCACATATCTTTTTTCAATATACATTTGTCTTCGAACAAAATTGGGTTTGAAAATAACCTCATATCCTGCTCTGTCTCATCATACTTCTTGTTTCTTGTAGGTGATACAATATACCTAAAGAAATGTAATGATACAAGTATTCGCAAACTCATAAAAGTACTATTACATAACCAAGTACAAATCGAACAAAGCAGAGCAATAATATTCAAACTCCTGTACACTCTAGCTAAGGCTAACTCCTGGGTCTAGAAAAAGTATATACATCCAGTGGTGGATCCAGAATTTTGTATGCATCTATAATCTATGTATTAAAAGTTACTGACGAGTAATAAAAATAATACATACAGAATATATATTTGTAAAAAATAAAGGTCGGGGGTGAGAGGCCCTCATGCCCCTGTCTGGATCCGCAACAGTACATGTAATATGTACATACATCAAAGTTCTGTTAATTTCAGTTCTATTTCGCTGTGCATCTGTTTACGTGTTTCGCTGTTTTTGCAAATCTGATATAAGATTTGCAAAAACAGCGAAACACGTAGAACTGAAATATAAGTGACCAACAAAAAATAACATTGTTATGAGATTAGTTGGATCCTTGTTCTTTATAGCTGCTCTCAGGCTTTGCAGAGTAGAATAGGAATGATCTTCATATATACGAGATGATTTGGGGTCTCTGGCTTGGCTGTGTTGTCTTCTTCCTCCAGTTCGGATGTCGACTAGATGAAGTTTCTCTCCGTAGGCAGCTTTCTGGCAGGTTTTTTGAGCTGATGGGAAAAGCCAGAAAGAACATTTATTAATTAAAACAATATACATGTACTTAAAAATATTTCCAAAAGCATTTACGTTTTTGATTATCATGGACATACAGGCTTTTTAGAAACATTAAAACAATGATTTTCATATTTAGATTTATAGCACATCATATTATGTAACTAAAACTAAAACCTTTTCCACTCTATCAGTCTATGTATTTAGCACAGTTGTGTATATCGCAGATTATAAAGCTATCCTCAATGTTTTATTCTATTTACTATGGTAATGATAACATTGTAATAACTACATGTACGGAGAAAGATTTGTATTAAAAAAAAAAAATTAATTAATTTATGATATCAAATTTTGGGTGGCCCACCAACAACACAACAATAGAATTATGTAAAGTATTTGTAATTTCCAATGATATATGAACTACATTTATCATAATTTTTATTTGATCGCACAGAGAATATATTCATTTTTAGTTTGGGAGGGGTTGTAAGGGTGGAGGGGGACGTATGAAGATGAACTACCTTCTGCAGCTGGTTGGGAAACTGGAAAATAGATGGAACTGCATCTTGTTTCAGGCGTGTTGTTGGCCAGAGCGGTTCAACGATTCTTCTTTAAAGTGGTCGAAACACAGGACTGACTTGGTGATGCGACTTGGCGCCCACTGGTCCCCCTCATGTTAACCACCATACTTGGAGCACTTGCGACGGCTGAACAGAAATCTGTACAAGTAAAAACAAAAACAAAAACAAAATAGCAAAAGTGAATTTCAAAATGCTTGTTAAAAAATTAGGCCAAGCCAAAAAACTAAACAAAAAACTCCTGTTCCTCTTTAGCCCTATGAGTTCATAAACAAACAAGTTAATAGTGACTGACCGGACGGTCAATTCATATTGAATAAGTTTTGATGGACATACATGTATTTATTTTATTTTTTTTAAGTGTGAAATTTTAGCCATTTCTGAATTGATTTTTCTCAAACTGTATTTCAAACGTTATTATTACATGCATGCATAAAAGAAGTTCTTTCCATTCCATCTAACAAAGTAATTTTTGGTCCATCTTTATTTCAAACATACATTGAGGAGATGGCCCTGCGGGAGTGTGTTAAAGAGCCCGCTGGTCACTGAACAATACAAGCAGCGCAGAGTGCATCAAATACAGCTGCAAAATTGCACGAAAATCATTCTTTGAAAAAAGTAGGTTTTATGGGCTTGAGTATTTTATCATGAAAAC
>CALNVZ010003430.1:43265196-43492895 GCA_940671915.1 Paracentrotus lividus | reverse complement strand
AGCTTGTGGTCGGCCGTCCGTGACCCCTCCCTCGATGGCAGGACGTTGTGAGCCAGCCGTTTCTCTGGCGCTCTTTCAGAGCACCCGACTTGGCTTCGCTTGACTGCGTGGCAGTTGTCAGGTCGCAGGCAATCTCGTCTGGCTTCTCGGAGAGGGCCTCGGCTCTCTTGGCCGGGAGCCGGAGCCGGAGGGAGTCGACGCTAACGGTGTATAACTCCCGTCTAGCTGCCTTTTCTGAGTGTTGCGAAGAGAAGGGTTGCTCCCCCCAGAGGGACCCCCTGCAACCGCGTCTAGCGGATTTTATTAATCCACCTCACTTTGACACAGGGCCGATATCTCTTTCGACCTTTACAACGCTTATCGTCTGGCCATTGGCGGAAAAATAAACAAATTCACGATGGTTTTTCATGACAGTCTTAACGTATCTAAACTCTCCCGAGTTAAACGTTGCTTAGGTCTTTCTTTTGCGAAGACCTCATCTCTCTTTAGCTCCTTTGGAGGTTTGCCTAAAGGTTTTGGGCGTTTTGCTACCTCCTTCGAAGCCGTTGTAAGAGCATCGTCTTCACCTCTTGGAAGTTAAGACTGTTTCGTATGAAGGCGGTGGCCCTTTAGGCCACAGAGACGGAAGTTTCGTCGCTTCTTGCCCTTAGTGTTACTGAGGGGCCAACATTCCAGGTCGAACCTCGGGGATACGCCTTCGCCCTGACCTCGTTTCATGCCGAAGAACCAGACTGCCTCTTAGGGGACCCAGTGGAGAGCTTACTCAACAAAGCTTCTCTACTCCTTGTATTGGTCCGGAGGACGAGTAATGGGTGTCCGGTTAGGGCCCTTAAAGGATACCCTCTCCAGATTGAAATCTCTTGGTAGAGTTAACTCTTCATCACCGGATTCCTTTTCTGGCGCTTTTACCCCGACTCCATCTCCAGATGGTTCGTGAGGGACTTTAACGCCGGTCGGGTCCTGAGACGCCCTTGAATGTCAGGAAGGTCCCAACATCTCGATAACAGAGGGTATCAGCGGCTCTTGGGCGCTCTTTGCAGGCATTCCCACTGAGGATGTTTTTGAAGCAGCGTTCTGACGCTCTTGTTTTCTTTCATTTCATTTTTCCTCATTGACCGTTGCACGGGGAGAGAGTGTTATTTAGGGTCGCGTTGTCGGCTGGCCACCGCGAGACTAATCTAAAGTCCTCATTAGCCCGCCTGCCTCTCGTTTGTCCACCCTAGGGGGCCGGAGCCGTGGTCTGTTTGGTACTAACGCAAGGTAAGAGAGGTCAGTTTGGAATGAAACGTTTAAAATTAAGTAAATTAGCATATATTTTATTATTTATGGATACAATGACCTCTCTTACGCCCTCCTCCGGGCCCCCCAACTTGTCTCTATGACGAGTAGGTCGAATTGGATTGGTTCAGAATGAAGATTATGCTTAGTGGTCTAGCGCCACCTCGTGTCAGGCAGGCGTGAGGCAGGGTATTATGGAGGCGGTAAGGGAAGTAGGAAAAATGTTTGGTAGATCTATTATGTGCGTTCGTCATAGCATTGTTCTTGGGAACAAAAGCAAGGTAAGAGAGGGTCATGTGATTATCTCGTAAATAATAAAATTAGTGCTAATTTTACTAATTTTTGTTGGTATCATTTCTCCTACAGATGTATGCAACCCATCCCCATGTCAAAATGCAGGTACATGTCAGTACGTGAATGGGACATCTTCTTACATGTGTCAATGTGATGATTGTCATCAGGGACCGCTGTGTGAACTAGGTAAATAAGTATCATATGTTTCATATGTCCGAATGCATTATATTTGTCATTTGCTGTCATTCAGATTATCATACTGCATAGAGACAAATGCTTTGTGGAAAATCTCTTACACAATTATAATCCCTAACATGTTTAATCCTAACCATATTCCTTATTATTACCCTACATTCAACACAAAACATATAATCACTTTACGATCCTTATCTGAACCATATTACTAAAAAGCGAATATTGGCGCAACTTATGTCACAGTAATTTCACAAAATGTTGATTTGAAATTTAATTGGATATGTTGATTGCATCAAGCAATAGTACAAGACATCTTGTCAAAAACTAAGAAATAACAGAAACAAGAAAATATTATACATTTATAGATATTATGTTCTTCCAATTCTGTTGTGTTATTAATAATACCATGAAAATAAGGATTATCATTTGAATGTATACATTCCAAAGTTATTATGTAAACGTAATACTTTCTATTTCCATTTCATATAGACGTTGACACATGTTTAAGTCAGCCATGTTTGAATGGAGGTACATGTGATAATCTCTGTACTCATTTCATCTGCCATTGTACATCATTATGGACTGGTATCAATTGTGGAATCAGTAAGTAATAATCAGAACACACCTCATTAGAATATATCATGAAGTTATTCACGCCGTACATTGTTTAAATAAATCATTTAAAGATTAGCATCAGTATATAAAGAGTTTGATTCCAAAAGGCGCTAAATCCACTTTTGTAACTTCTGAGAAAAATGCATTTGTTTGCAACATTTTGTACAGGTGTCTATGGGAAATTGAGATTTAAATGTACATTTTTAAATAATTGCTGTCTGAATTTAGGTTTCATCTTTCGTTTATAGACAGGTACCAGTCTGAACAATGGGTGGGTATATAATGATATGTTACCTCGTAGTCTAGCAATCTTTCACAAGACATCAGAAAATCACACTCATATTAAAACGCACTGTTATTAGCCTGGGGGAACATGTCAAGCTAATAAACAAGCATAAATTGCCAAATAATATATTCAATACCATCATAACTGTGTGGCATAAATTAAATTATATTTTAAAGTATGGAACCAGAAATTCATGAAGAAAATCATATCTACTGTCTATGGTATGCAAGGGTGCGAGCTAACTCGGTCTTCGTGACAATTAACTCTGCCCCGTTTGGTTTCATGGTTAGGGCTAAATTTAGGTTGAGGGTAAGCATTATTGTTTAGGATAGGGTTTGGGGCGGGTCTTTGTTAGCCAGGATTTGATGATATAATTAAAAACTTGCCTTAAATTCTAAAGGAAAAATAATCTCATTCACTTTATTCTATCCAACGTATATCTTTCTTTTCACCTCTTTCTTAAAGGAGTGAACTTCTGTTTGAGTACTCCCTGTCAGAATGATGGTCAATGTACCAATGACCCAGAAGGAGGTGTGTCTTGTCTATGTAGACCAGGCTTCACAGGATCTCTGTGTGAAATAGGTAAATGCTTCAAGAAATAATTCATCAAAGATTATTTGAACGTTGTAAACTAGATATACAGAATGTAACTCCATTGATAATGTTCAGTTAGAATGATGGTCAATGTACTAATGATCCTGCAGGAGGTGTATCATGTCAATTTAGACCTGGCATCACTGTATCATTGTGTGAAATAGGTAAGAGCCAAGCAAAAACCAGAATATGTTTCCAGTTTTTGAGGGGGCTCGGGGGCCCCACTTATTTCAACAAATGTGAACAAAAATGTGGAAATGACCACAGATTTGTGATTTTTAGCCTGTTCAACCCCCCACTTTCGGCTCAGCCTCTCCACTTTCAAAAACGCTCTGCAGTCCATGTTTGTGGTCATGGACTAGTTGATATTGGAATATTTGTTTCAATGTTGCGCTCTTTAACATGTTTTCCATATATCTACAAATGGAGACAGCTTCACGCATTGTTTAGAATTCTCTTTAAACCACATGATGTAAAAACGCTCTCAAGTCATTCTCTATGCATCAGAACTTACTATTTAAGCTAATGTGTACGCATTGACAATTTTTGGAACATTTAGATTATATATTAGATATATGACACCATAAAATTTCCGCAAAACACCCTGTTAATAATAAAAGAATACATATTCACACAATGACCACAGCCAACATTTACTCAATAATGTACAACTTTATTTAAAATTTGTGGGTTCTCTATGCATGTCATTCATGTTTGTAAAAATGTACTCTTTATTCTATTCAACTCATCAATATGACAATGAAGAAATTTTCATATTTTTGTTGTGTGTTTGTAGATGTGGATGAGTGTCTAAATAACCCTTGTTTAAATGGAGGAACCTGTACCCAGCTATCAGTGGGCGGATACCTATGTGACTGTCAGCTCAACTTTGCAGGAGACAATTGCCAAATGAGTGAGTAGGATTTGCCAATGTGTTCTTGAAAGGTCATTTATTGTTTTTATAGCACTTAGTGTTATTAATTCCAATATCCATAATTATCAATTTCTCTCTGCATTGCTTTCAAGTTTGATGTATATCTGACATTCCCGCTTACTATAGACATGTATATCACCTTTGGTGTCATGTCGTACGGACCTGGGCAATTAATAAGAATCCACCATTATCATAATTGGTTATCACCATAACTACACTTTAATATTATCTAATCATATTCAATGCAAATAATTGATGTGCATTTAAGATCACGTATCAAGATCCAGAATCATCTTGAAGAGTCAAATTGTAGTGAGATTGCACAATGTAGTCAGTTATTTATGTGTTGCCTCCATTACTTCATCTGCTTATATAATCTTAATCCATTTGTTGCAGCCGTTGGATGTGGAGCTAACTTCACCCTACCAGTCGATGGTCAGCTTCAAGTGACGTCACCAAACTATCCATCTAACTACCCTGATGATCTTAACTGTCTATGGACGTTCATCATGCCATCAGGTAGACGATTCAGGGTCGTCTTTGATAACTTCACAACCGAGGCAAATTATGATTATCTCCAGGTGTGTAGTTATGTCATTTTTATCTACATTGCTTCTCTCCCCCCCCCCCCTCTGGTGCAAATTTGTATGTGTTAGGAATTGAATGAGTGTGCCATAATTAGTGTCATGAAAAAAAAATTGCCTTTTGGATTGTTTAGATATCTGAAAGGTTTACAAGGATCTTGCGGCCGGGGTAATAATAAAAGCAAAGTGCTTACAGCTGAACCTGTTTGATATAAGGAGCTATATAATTACTAAACAGGTTTTCGTCATTTCCAGAGTGTGCATGTTGCTCTATCATTACAAAATATTTTACTTGAGTTATTGTTGTAACAATGAAATTGACTCATCGATTCTAACCAGTTTTACTGTTTGATGCAGTGGTGTGATTTTTCTTTTTTGTTAAAGAATGAAAGGCTAAATTTACTTCAATAATCACATGACCCTCTCTTACCTTGCTTTTGTTCCCGAGAACAATGCTATGACCGAACCAACAATAGACTACCAAGCATTTTTCCTACTTCCCTACCCCTCCATAATACCCTGCCTCACGCCTGCCTGACACGAAGGTGGCGCTAGACCACTAAGGATATATCTTCATTCTGATTTTCGAGTCGTGCTGATCGGACCGTTCCTGAATTTCGGGTGAGATCGTTCCTATTTCGTTTTGAAATTATTATTATCAAATATTTGCGCTTCCTAAAGCCTCCTTTTACGCCTAGCGTTAAATTTGGGTGTGCTTTATGTTTATGCTGCCCCTCCTTTGGCCAAGAGAATTACGTCCTTTTCCGGACGTTTTTCTTCTTCGTTCCAACCCAGTCCGCCCGTTCTTTAACGTGGTGTTTTTGGTCGGGTCGGTTTGAGCGCCTGTTTTTTTTTGAACTCAGTCCCGCTCTTCTCCGACTCTTCTCCTGTGGGTTGTTTTCTCTTAGGAGGGTTTCCTTCTTCTTCTAGAACATATTTGACATTTAAGTACGTTTTTGTTATATTATTGTACTTTTTCCCGCGGCCACGTGGCCTTTTGCGGGTTGTCTTCCGGGTCTTGGACTTCGGTCTTTGTTCGACGCCATTCTGTTTTGTTGGCGTGTGTGTGTGGTGTATGTGTGCTCGAGCGCCTCTTTGTTAGTCGCTTCTTCTGGTGCATCTCTTCTTTTGGTCGTTCTACGGAGGTTCGTCCCCGTTTTCGTCAAAAAAAAAAAAATCTTCGTTAGCCTGTTCTGGGGTTTTCTTTTTTTGGAGTCCCGTGAGCCGCCTAAGTAGCGGTCTCGCTTGTCTTGCCTTAGCTTTTCTAAGGAATTAGTTTTACGCTTTCAAAGACATTTTTGTTCTTTTCTTTTCAGAGGCGTTCTAACCATGGACAGCAGGAGTGACTCCTCTGACGACGTCTAGACGACACAGAGCTGGGGCATTGGTCTCTTCGAAGTCGGTTTCGCCGGAGGGGAGAGCTTGCCCGGCGGGAGCCGTCTCGAGCCGCGGTCTTCGTCCTCTTGCCTAGAAAGGGGGGGGAGCACGCCAGTGACCTTGTGTCCAGCGCTGGCTCCACCTCTCTAAGTCCAGCTCTAAGAAAAGGTCTTGTAGCTCGAAGAGCACCAAGCAAAACGTGCGTCCACGTTTTCGGGGTGCCTAAGACTTGTCGTCTCGGTTGTCTCCGGCCAAGGGAGCGGTTCGTCTATCCAGATCGGTCCTGGTCCCTCGGCCTGGGGCCCCGCGTGCCGGCCGGTCGGTGGTGGTGGGGGGGTGGGCGGGTGGAGTGTAGGCACGAGTAAAATTGACGGGTGTGTTCTGTCTCAGCGTTAGGGGATGAGAGTTCGTGGCGCGGGGGGGGGCCTGGACGGTCTCTCGCGGGTGCAGGGGCATGCCTGCCGGTGGGGCGGTGCCGAGTATGGGTTTTGGGGACCGCCGGGTTTGACGTGGGTCGGCGCAGTTGTTCTGCGCAGCGTTGCGGAAGTCACATCTGTGCAGGCCATGGGGTGAAGGCGCCGCGCAGGGATGGCGCTGTCTCCGCTTCCCGAGTGACGGTGCCGGAGAGTGCCCGGCACGCGCCCGTGCAGTGGATAGAGGGCGGGCTTTTTGATGTCGTAGGCACTTGGAGGGCCCGGGCTGGCCCGGGCAGGGCTATTACGTGCTGATCCCTTGGGATAGGTGCGCGGCCTAGTGGGGGTGCGCACCGGGGAGTTGTCGGTGGGTCCAGTGACGAGAACTGCGACTGGCGCGGGCTCTGCGACGTGTCCGGGGGTAGGGGGTGCGGGCGGGTGTGAGCACACGAAGATTGCGGGTGTTTTCTGGTCGTCATCTTAGGGGTATTGAGAGAGTCGTTGGCGCTGGCCAGCGGGTTCTGCGCTCTGGGGTGGGGAGTTGTGGGGGGGTGGGCAGTTGGGCCGCCGTTGGGGGTGCCTGGAGGTACGTGTTTGGAGCCCGGTGAGGCGCGTGCGATGTTTCTGCATGCGGCGGAACCTTGGGGTGCACCGATGGGGGTAATGGCGTCGCGCAGGATGGCGGCGTGCCGCTTGGGTGGGCCTGGACGTGCCGGGGGTGGAGGTGGCCCTGCCGGGGGTTGCGGCGGCTGCCGGTGCAAAGGGACGCGTTTGCGTCGTGAGCACGGTCAGCTGCCACGTGAGGCTGGTGGTCCACAGGGCTATTACGGCTATCCCTTGGGATACGCCCAAGCGGCCACCGGGAGTTCGTTCCAACGAACACCTGGTCTCTCGGACCCCAGGATGTTCTACCCGAACCTCCGGGGATATTCGTTATCCGTTCAGGATGCAGCCGCTCGGCCTGCCTGGTCTGACCCGAGAGCTGCCGGATATCCCGATCCTTGGTGGGTGCTTTCGGCACCCTACCAAGCGGGTCACGCTCCCTATCCCTTGGGCTTCGCCCCAGAGGTGATGGGACATGGTACCCCTCGTGGCAGAGTACACCCGGCCCTCGTCCCGTGACACTGGCCTGGTCACAACCACCCGCCACGTCGGCCTCTGGCTTGGACCACCCGCCTAGGGAGTCCCAGCCGTGCGGCCCCCGGGATACGGGATCGGTGACCGACTTCGAACATACTTCGGAGTTCTCGCTCACCCAGCCCAGTCTGCCCCGGGAGACCTCTCCGTCTCGTCCGCCCCTTGTGGAGCCCGAGAGCCCGGGTCGGAATTAGATTTTGTTGGCTACGAGTCGAAGTCTTTTTCAGACTCTGACGACACGGAAGCCGACACGCAGGTGGACTCCACTGCATCTGGCGGAACCACCTCCATCATGGGTTACCCCAGGATGGTGGCTCCGCTACCCACGTCCGGAGTGTGACCACCCCCGTCGTTCTCGGCTGGTGGTCCTCTGGGTTGCTACGGCTATCCCTTGGGATACCCTCATGCGCCCGCCGGGGGTTTGTTTCAACGAACACCCGGCCTCCCGGACCCTCGGGCATTCTATCAGAAGGTCCGGGGATATCCGTTATCCGCTCAGGATGCAGCCGTTTGACCTGCCTGGCCAGGCCCGAGAGCTGTCGGATATCCCGAACCTTGGTGGGTTGTGCCTTCGGCACCCCACCGGGTTACGCTCCCTACCCCTCGGGCTCCGCCCTCAGAGGTGACGGGACATGGTACCCCTCGTGGCAGGGTACGCCTGGCCCCCGTCTCACGACACCGGCCTGGTCACAACCACCTGCCACATCGGCCTCCGGGCCGGACCGCCCTTCCTGAACGCTACGTCGTTCTCGGCTGGCGGGAGGTCCTCTGGGCTACTACGGCTATCCCTCGGGATACCCTCAAGCGCCTGGTCTTAACCGCCCGCCACATCAGATGCCTTGGTGGTTTGTGCCTTCGGCACCCTACCAAGCGGGGTTTCGCTCCCTATCCCACAGGCTTCGCACCAGAGGTGACGGGACTAGCTACCCCTCGTGGCTTGGTATGCCTGGCCCTTGTCACACGACACTGGCCTGGTCTCAACCGCCCGCCACATCAGATACCTTGGTGGTTTGTGCCTTTGGCACCCTACCAAGCGGGGTTTTCGCTCCCTATCCCTCGGGCTTCGCACCAGAGGTGACGGGACTAGCTACCCCTCGTGGCTTGGTATGCCTGGCCCTTGTCATACGACACTGACCTGGTCTCAACCGCCCGCCACTTCAGATACCTGGATGGGTTATGCCTTCGGCACCCTATCAAGCGGGGTTTCACCCCCTATCCCTCGGGCCTCGCGCCCAGAGGTGAGGGGACAGGTTACCCGTCGTGGCATGGTTTGCCTGGCCCTAGTCTCACGACGCCGGCCTGGTCACAAACGCCTGCCACATCGGGCCCCCGGCTCGGACCGCCCTTCGCCAGCCTTTACCTTCGGTATGGATGGCAATGCGAGAAGTCCTCCCCGGGTTTTTCCCCCTCCCAGCCTTGCGGCTCTTGGGATGTGGGATCGGTGACCCACTCCGAGCAGACATCGGAGTTCTCGTTCACCCAACCCGGGCTGCCCGGGAGGCTTCTCCGTCTCGGCCGCCTACAGCGGATCCCGAGTCAGATTGGGCGGAGGAGGTTTTTGTTGGCTCCGAGTCGAAGTCTATTTCAGACTCTGTTGACACGGAAGCCGATCCGCATACGAGCACCTCGGCAGGATACTTCCTTCCCTCGGCTCGGAGGATTGGGCGATATCTCTCAATTTGTAGAGATGCGTACTTCCATGTACCTCAGACTTGTCGTCTACCTGACGATTGGCTTTTAGTAGCCAACTCCAAGGAGCGGCTCCATCTCCGACTCGCACACCAGTTTACCTGGGAGCCGAATTGGTTTTTGATCGGGAGCGCGCTGGGAGTTTCGTCTCCGAGGACCTGGGTCCCCCTCCCGCCGGAGGTGGCCCGGCTGCTAGCCCCGTGGAAGAGCCTTGTGTTTCTTCCCAGGGGCATGCCCTTTCGTGTGACTCTACCATCCGTGTCTTTTTCCACGGACGCGTCACTCCAGGGCTGGGGCGGCCTATGCGAGGGTCAGTGGACGGCGGGGGACTGGTCTCAACTGACCTCCCCTCCCCACATCTATGTGTTAGAGATGTTGGCGGTTCAGTCATCCCTGGATCTTTTTCAGGATCGACTGTTAGGCCGCTCGGTTCTCTTTTTGACGGACAATGTGAGCGTGGCGGCTTACATCAATCGTCAAGGAGGCACACACTCCCGGAGCTTGAACCGCTTGACGGCTCAACTGTGGAGATGGTGCAGGGAGAGAAGTATCCTCCCGTCTGCCTCGTACCTACCGGGTCGGGAGAATGTTATAGCGGACTTCTGTCCCACGGCAAATCTCTCCCCTCGGAATGGTCTCTCCGTCAGACCCTCTTCGAGCGGCTGATGACGAGTTGCGACCAGAGAGCGTACGTTCAAGACGCGTTCTCGTTCAGCTGGAGCGGGTTGAGAATTTTGCATTCCCCCCTTTTCCGCTGATCCCCCTAGTGCTAGCCAAGCTAGTGGAGGACGGGGCTTGGATGATTCTATAGCCCCGCACTGGCCGGGCAGACCATGGTTCCTCGCCTTCGCGAGCTTGTGGTCGGCCGTCCGTGACCCCTCCCTCGGTGGCGGGACGTTGTGAGCCAGCCGATCTCCGGCGCTCTTTCAGAGCACCCGACTCGGCTTCGCTTGACTGCGTGGCCGTTGTCAGGTCGCAGGCAATCTCGTCTGGCTTCGCGGAGAGGGCCTCGGCTCTCATGGCCGGGAGCCGGAGGGAGTCGACGCTAACGGTGTATAACTCCCGTCTAGCTGCCTTTTCTGAGTGTTGCGACGAGAAGGGTTGCTCCCCCAGAGGGGCCCCCCGCCCGGTCTTAGCGGATTTTTTAATCCACCTTTTGACAAGGGCCGTTCTCTTTCGACCTTACGAGGCTATCGTTCTGCCATTGCGGCAATTCACAATGGTTGTCATGACGGCTCTAACGTTTCCAACTCTCCCGAGTTAAGCCGCTTGCTTATAGGTCTTTCCTTCTGCGAAGACCTCAGTCTACTCCCTTACCTCCTTCTTGGAGTTTGCCTAAGGTTTTGGAGGCGTTAGCTAACCCTCCTTTCGAGCCGTTGTCGGAAGCATCGTTTCACCACTTGACAGTTAAGACTGTCTTTTTGGTGGCGGTGGCCTTAGGCCACAGACGAAGTTTGCTTCTTGCCCTTAGTGTAGCTGAGGGCCACATCAGGTTCGAACCTCGGGGAGTACGTCTTCGCCTTGAACCTCGTTTCATTGCGAAGAACCAGACTGCCTCTTCGGGACCGGTGGAGAGCTTTCTCAACAAGCTCTCCTCCTTCTCTTCGGTCCCGGAGGATAAGGTGTGGTGTCCGGTTAGAGCCCTTAAAGGGTACCTCTCCAGATCGGAATCTCGTCGTAAGAGTGATAAACTCTTCATCATCACTCGAGATTCCTTTTCTGCCGCTTTTCCCCGACTCCATCTCCAGATGGATCGTGGAGGGACTTAAAGCGGCGGGTCTTGACGCCATGATGTCAGGAAGGGCCCCCAAAGCTCACGATACCAGAGGTATCAGCGCTTCTTGGGCGCTCTTTGCAGGCGTTCCCACTGAGGATGTTTTGAAGGCAGCGTACTGGCGCTCTAGTAATTCCTTCATTTCATTTTACCTACATGACGTTTGCATGGGCGAGGAACGTTTTGTTGTCTCGGCGTTGTCGGCGGCCACCGCTTAACCCCCCCCCCCTGCCTCTCGTTTTGTCCACCCTAGGGTGTCTGTGCTGGTCTGTTTGGACTAAGCAAGGTAAGAGAGGGTCATGTGATTATTGAAGTAAATTAGTAAAATTAGCACTAATTTTATTATTTACGAGATAATCACATGACCCTCTCTTACGCCCCTCCCTCCGGCCCCCAACCTTGTCTCTATGACGAGTGTCGATTTGGTTGGTTCAGAATGAAGATATATGCCTTAGTGGTCTAGCGCCACCTCGTGTCAGGCAGGCGTGAGGCAGGGTATTATGGGAGGGGTAGGGAAGTAGGAAAAATGTTTGGTAGTCTATTGTTGGTTCGGTCATAGCATTGTTCTCGGGAACAAAAGCAAGGTAAGAGAGGGTCATGTGATTATCTCGTAAATAATAAAATTAGTGCTAATTTTACTAATTGCATTAGCTAATTGCCCAATTCACATTGCAACAGAAAATTTAATTAGAATATCGATCACCAATTTAATTATAGTTGGTTTTTTATCTTCAAAAGTCTTTGTTCTGAGGAAAATAATGTTTACCTTCATGCTATATTATTAACAAAATATTGCCTTCTTGAATTAATTTTTGAAATACACAATTTTGAATTTTTCCTTATTTCAAAGATTGGCAATGGACTCGACCC
Source organism: Paracentrotus lividus (assembly GCA_940671915.1). Classification (NCBI taxonomy): domain Eukaryota; kingdom Metazoa; phylum Echinodermata; class Echinoidea; order Camarodonta; family Echinidae; genus Paracentrotus; species Paracentrotus lividus. The sequence continues at coordinate 43,480,855 of CALNVZ010003430.1, read as the reverse complement.
TACTGACACTAGCTCTAGGGTTATCTACCACTCCGGAGCAACACAACCAAGCAACTTCATCTCTTCTGGCAACACATTGTGGGTGTGGTTTACCACAGATGAAAGCAAGACCTATCCTGGATTTTCAGTTGAGATTAAGGATAATAGCTTACCTGGTGAGTATTCATCCATACTTTATTTCAATCATACAAATTTAAATTGTGTGTTTCATGAGAAACTGATGAGAAACCATACCAGGGCTGTGTTTCACTAGGTTTTTCGTAAGTAACCAATGACATTACAAACGACTGGTGACCATTTCTTGCATTTAATTATAAAGCATGTGATTAGTATAGCAACCAAGAGCATTTTTTAGTTATTGGTAGAGTCGCTAGTAACTTTAAGAATGACTTGGTGGAACACCACCCTGGGGGTATTTTACCAAGTTATTCATAAAGCTGTAACAATGGTATAAAATACCTTTTGTTTTTGATTGAATAAAACACAATTTAAAAAAAAGTTTTTTTTTTCATAAAGCTATGAATGGCTCTTCAAAAGATTGGGGATCAGTTCTTATGCTAAATAGTTAAGGATGGGATTAATATAGCACCTAAGAACATGTTTGAATTGTTCTTAAAGTCATTTGTAACTTTACGAACAATAGGGAAACGATCCCGTTCATGTGAATGGCTATATTAAAGAGAAGTCTAATTTGATCTAATCTTATAATTTTTATCAAGGACAGCCAATCTAATACATGTCTTTCAAAAGCATGTAACAATAAGGAGATGATATTTTAAAGATTATCTAATAATATAATTATAAAAGAGTATTTATATTGCACAGCCACTTTAATAATATATTCTACTGTGCAGAACAAAATAAATCATACATTTTAGAGAGCATTATTGAGAAGATAAGTCGTAAGTTGAGTTTTGAACATATTAACTGTGCGTGATTCCCTAATAAATAATTTTGCTACTTTTTTTTTTAAATCAGTGATTCCACCCTGTTCCAGTAACCCGTGTATGAATGGTGGTACATGTGCTGATACCATAGAGAGCTATGTATGCATCTGTACCTTCAGCTGGGCTGGTTTATATTGTCAAAATGAAGGTTAGTACATTATGTACCGGTATGCATAAAATAATTGGTTTCGTGTTTAACCGTGGTAAAGTTTGAATGAATTCAACAGACACCCTCATGCCCTTTGACACTCTCACCCAAAACCCGTGTATAAACGGCGGTACATGTGCTGATACCATAGACAGTTATGTATGCATCTGTACCTTCAACTGGGCTGGTCTATTTTGCCAACGTATGCCTAGAATATTTGGTTTAAATTTCAACTATAAATTTGATGGAATGTAAATGAATTAGACAAAGACCCTTGCCCTTAGACAACTTCACCTAACACCACTTCCATGACAAGTTAATAGGTATTGATGAATGTCCTGTACCATTTTCTATTTTATGTTAAGATTATATCATGTTACGTTGATAGTTTGAATAAATGAACTGAACTGAAATGATCTGAACTTTTGAGAAGCCACTAGAATCCCATTTATGTCTCGGAACCTTTGCCAACCAAAAGTTCTCAATCATTTATGAAGCCCACAATGGTGTTGAATGTATACTTACTGGTTCCAAGTGTGACAGTCCTATCCCACGGAGCTGTTATATAATCGTAATAATTCCATGCCTTGACCCCTTTTTTAGTTTGTGTACACATGATTCATTTAGTATGATTGTTTTTTGACAATAATGGTAGAGAAATGAATAATTTCACTAATTTTCATGCATGCACAATTAATTCAATTTATTTTGCAGTATCTTGTAATCCGAGTCCCTGTCTAAATGAAGGCACATGTAACCAGCTCATTGATGGTAGTATCACATGTTTATGTCCAAGTGGATTCCTGGGTGACAGGTGTGAAACAGGTCAGAAAGACAACCGATTTGATCAAATAATTAGATTAAATTTACACTGTACACATATAAATGCCAAAGTTGTGAGCAATATTTTTTTTAATATTATAAAACTTGACATCTATTAGTCATCCTCAGTGTTGTATAATGTGTTATAATGATGCAATGTCAGGATTTTTTGCTGTGGATGTATCTAACTCATTGTCTTGTACACCTTTGATTAAATGAAGATCAATTTCATTGCATGTCGCTTCATGGAGGAAATGGTTCCCTTTCAGATTAGCCTATGTTTTCATCAGTAATCCCAAAACTTTAATTTAAACGGTGTGTGACTAACGAAAAACTGTATTCTTTGACTGACTGGCACGATATCTACATTAAAGATAGTGACTAATATCTAAAATGATCTAAAAAGTACCGTTGAGCTAGACCATCTTATATGACAACGCAATATTAAATTTTGTATTCACTTTCTACTTATAATTGCAGCTATATCTGAGACATGTACTGATGATCCTTGTTTTAATGGAGGTACATGCATGCAAGTAACACCCTCTTCTATATCATGTACGTGTCTGCAAGGTTTTACAGGACAACTTTGTGAAGCAGGTAAGGAGATAATATCAATATTATATTGGCTCATAATAATAGGCATCCCTCCGATTAGTAATTAGTAATTAGTAATCAAAGATATTTATCACATTTTCATATCAGGTAGCGAGTTGAAATAATTGTTAAGTTTCACTGCAGTAACAGTAACTGAACATTATTTGAACATTTAGACATTAATTTCCATGGAATAGACTAACACTCAGGAAGCTATGTGATATGATCATTGGTAAATGTTTATTTCTCATTCTTCCTGAAAACCAGAAAATAAGTAAATGAATAATCAAGTGAGCTCAATGTTCTTCAAATGCCCAAATAAGAATTGTCTCCTGAAAATGGTGAAAAAATGATCATTGAAAAATTGATAGTGAGTAGGTCCTTTTCAGGACCACTCTCATAACCTCAAGAAAGATTACTTAGGAAACCGTGAAACATTCCATTGCTACAAGAATTATCTTTTTCACATTTTTCGCATAGCATGAAAACAAAGTACAGTCATGAGCTGTATAATGTCTCAAATTGTAGGTAATTTATCAGGCTACATGTCTGTGAAGTTTCAGCTTTGTCCTGCTCCTAGTTTTCATACAAAGATAATTTGAGTAATTTGGGTAAGGTAGGGAGGGGAGGATCCTACGGTGAAGGCATGTGTTAAAGCATAGGGAATTCCCATTTTCGTTACTTTCTTACTCTTTGTTGCATTATACATTTGTATCCAACCGGTCTTACAAGTTGAGTGATATATCAATCTCTTTGGAATTTATCTGGTTTTAAATAAAAAGTGAAGTAGATTTTTCAAAAGTCATTTAATCATTTAATTAATCAATTAAAACAAACTTCAAGCACGCACGGCTCATAGACAATGCATTGCAGGCATAGAAAATTGCAACATGCCATTTTATAGCAATAATTGTGCTTTTTCACCCATTTTCTTTGCATGTTAGATACACAAATGAGTGGAAACATATCTTTTGTAATATCCTTTGTCGAAGTTGTAATTCAAATGTAAAAGACATGATTTCTACCAGTTTTAACCAATTTTTTTTCATCTTTTTTATACGCTCTGTAGCATGGTTTGAAAGAATAATTTTGTATTACAAGTTTATATTTTTTGGAAGCATAGGGTCTTATTAATACAGTCTAAGTTGATTTAGTTCAATTAATGCATACGATAAGAAATTAATTACTCTTGATATTGTGAAACTTCTGAAACCATTTTTCTTGTAACACCTTGTATAGCTTTAATGACACACCCTGTACAGGCAAAAGAATAATATGTTAATTATCTTCCTTACCATCTCAGCTTTCAATACATATATATACTTTTATACATGTTTGACTTACCATTAAGAAACTGGAGATGTATTGGTTTGTGACAATGTACATTTCTACAAAAATTAATGTTTAGACATGTAACACATTTTGCACCCAATTCATGACATACAGCCAATTATGATTTAAATTATCTTATTATTTTGTACCTACTTGTAGATGTTGATGAATGTCTATCAATGCCTTGTATCAACAATGGAACATGTTTTAATGGAATCAATCAGTATTACTGCAGCTGTCCTGATGCATACTCTGGGATCACATGTGAAATACAAGGTTAGAATATAAATATTATATTCAGCTACAACTTAGTGAAATTGGGAAAACACAAAACAGTTCAATTTTCAGCTTAAATTTGGTACCATTCATCAGTGGGGATTTTAGAGTAGTAAAAAGAACATATATTTTCATTAGTGACAAAACAATGGCTGCTACAAAATTTTCTCCGGGCTTTATTTCATCGAAGATGTAGGATTATGGCTGCAATAAGCATGATAAGGTTTTATGCTATGTTTAGGGTTAGGTTTAGAATAGGGTTAAGTGTTATGTGCAGAGTTGATGTTAGTTATTCGAATAGTGGGTGACATTTATAGCAAAGCAATGTCCCAGAACAAATGTCATGAAGTTATTCTATCATAGCAACAAGAAACCGCATCTTTTCTGACAGAAAGCTTTTGTGTGATATCATATGATTGTCATGTGCCGTTGTTGTATTAACACATTAAAACCAAATTAATTTCATTAATATGATGTTACTTACTTTGAATCTATTTTACATTATTTGAGAATCCCCCTTGATATCTCATATGACACAAAATATTGTTTAATGTTTTTATCTTTGATAATTTCAGTGCTGTGTGAAACGAACCATTGTGTAAATGATGGGCAGTGTATTCCTCTAGCCGATGGTAATTTCACATGTCGGTGTACTGAGGCATGGACTGGAATGATCTGTGATCAAGGTAAGTTTCATTTCCAATTACAATAACTGCATTCAGTGATTTGCTGACTAATATTAAGAATATCAACTAATTTCTAATTCTATTGTTTTGATTCCATTAGGACAATATGTATTATGTTGTGAATATACTAAATTGGTATTTGCATTCAAAACTTCATCTCCTATTTCTTCATTGCAACGATTTATTTAAGCCGACTGTTTTTCATGGTAATTATAAAGAAACATCAATGTAAATAGTTTGATTGAGAACTCTTCTTTTTCCAATATGGTACAGTCCACCATTGGTGTATTATCGTACCTTGTGTTTGTCAAGTGCTGAGTATACAGTTCCAGTAAAAGGCTCTACATTTTAATTTCTATGTGCAGCTAAAAACAATATGAAGCTCGTCGGAGTTTCAAGAGTTGCACCTTCTTCTTGAAAAGTTCCATGGAGGTGCAGTTGATGATGTCAGATGGTAAAGAATTCCACAGTCGTGAACTCTATTCACATCGAAGAAACTTTCATTAGTCTAAGCGATTGTTACGTTTTTAAATGTACTAGCCTTAGTATCTCAAATATGCCCTTTCACATATTTGTTTGTCCTCTTTATATTTAGATGTAAATGAATGCCTGACTAGTCCATGTGTAGCAGGTACCTGTGAGAATCATCTTGATGGATTCACATGTAAATGTGAAGATGGATTCACGGGACAGAGATGTGATATAGGTAAGTTTTTAGTAAAGTTCCAAAGAGGTACGATTTTGGTTAACGTTATTCATATTCTTTTGCTTCTCCAACGTTTTGACACATGATTCCTTTTATTGTTCCTTTGCAAAGGCAGTGGATTCGCTGAAGTTTTCAAGCCAATGGTCACACTATCGCACAGTGAATAAATATAGTGTTCTCTTGGTGGCAATTCCGAAATGTACATGTTTTTTCACCTCTTCTTTGGCTCCTGCAACCCTTCTCAGTGCATAGGGCATTTCAAGAAGTAATACTGCCTTTTATCCAGTACTACATTTGGGTAGATTTTTCCTGTTGTCATAACATCTTAACATTATTTGTTTTAATGTTAAATCAAGACAGTTTTGCACAGAAGTATAACGTAGAACCTTCATATTTTTAAATTGTCGAAGTTCAGTTATTTTTATTATAACAACTATTGCTCGGCATTACAATTTGTATAAATCAACCTCACTAAACTAGTAATATTGTAGGATGTTTACATTAAAAAAAATCAGCGAAATCATATCTAATTTTTTTTTATATGTTTGCATTCAGCATATTAAAACATTTAAAAAAAAAACAAATAAATATATATTATTTCATCTCGCTCACTTTTAGATACTGGTATTGGTTGTCTACAGAACCCATGTGGTTTCAATGGTATCTGTAGTGAGCTAGGAGAGGGCAACATTCTATGTACGTGTAATCCTGGATATACAGGAGAGCGATGTGAGATTGGTAAGTTTCCATTGTGGATCCATCATGGAGAGGCGCAACATACAGCCATATTCCATCTCCAAATTATACATACGTCAATATTAGAAGATTCCTGACTGTTCCCCCAATTTCTTTCCATAGCCGGCTGAGCCAATCTCCCTTTCAAAATCCTTAACTGCCCTTTCCGAATCGACTAATAAGATCGTCTGAAGAATAAATGGAGGATAATTGTTTCCAGTAATATATACGTTCATCATTAAATAGGCCTACTGCACTCTACTCTATCTCTTACTACTCTCTTACTACTGTACTTCTTCTCTCTCCACAGCTTTTAGAGAGTCAAACCCAGAAACTTGATTTGAGGTGGCCTGGCCTACATAAGTGATTTACACCTTCTAAAAGGAGAGTTCAATAGACAGATGATAGCTAATGCATAGATTAAGAAAAGGGTTCTTTTTTATTTTTCCAGCAATTGAGAATTACGTTGTTTTCTTTTATTCAAAGCCACATGTACATCTAACTAAAAAAAAAAACAATCATTTTTTTCCAGATATTGATGACTGCACGAGTGTTCCATGTCAAAATGGAGGTCGTTGTGTTGATCTAGTCAATGCTTATCAATGCGTGTGTGCTGCTGGTTATACTGATCCACAGTGTTCTACAGGTAAGCAACTCTCATATATTATGAAGGAATCCTATTCCTGACAAAATGACTGATTTTAGGGTGTTGGGGTATATCAGAACTGGGGATTTCAAACAATCCGCCTTGTCCTATTTTCTGATTGTGTACAAGTAAAAAAGTGGTTCTTAATCATGTTAATTGCATTTCGGATAAGCAACCTTGTAATTTTCTTTTATAAAATCACATCCCCCTTTTCTTATGCACATATTATTGGGGTTTTGTCTCCCCCCCCCCATCCCACTCGTGTGTTTCCATACTTTCAGTATTTAGTACGTGTCTCGTTTCGCCGCAAGCATACAAAAATTGACAATCCCATCCTTGAAATTGCACTTGTATAGGTCCATAAACAAGGAGTTGTAAAATGTAGGTACACATTGCTTGTCCTGAAGAATAGTTTAAATAAGAACCTTGATATCTTTGCGGTTGGAAGAGTATAATGCATTCCTGTAAATATGGAAATAGCTGAAATATTGCCAGGAAAATCAATAAAAAGTGCACTAAAGCTGCATTACATTGTTTCAGGGGAAAATACTCTGAAATAGTATATTTAGTAGTTTGATGCTTTTAGATTAATTAGATAAAACAAACATTTTCATTTTTCATTGCAGACATTGATGAATGCCTGAGCAATCCCTGTATAAATGATGGTTTATGTATTGAAGTGGTTGGTCGATATATGTGCTTCTGTGGGCCAGGCTATAGCGGAGACAACTGTGAGCTCAGTAAGTCCTTCAACATGTTCAATCCTATCTCTTGATCTTCTCTATAATTTATTCATGTATCTCTGTTAAGATTAAAAAAGTGCTTAAATGTATATGTTCCCAGGGTTCTGGTTTCTATTTACCAACATCTGAACATTGCTGTTAGAAATTTGAACCAAGAATTTCATATGATGATACAACTTCACCATTTTTTCTTGGCATATGTTTCAGTTTAATAATTTGTTCGAAGAAAGATTAGATTTCTAATCATATTAGTTTTTTACTACATGTATTTGGAACAAATATTTTGTTTTATTCGAATTATATAGAAAACAAAGGAGATATATCTTACTAGCAATAGCAATGTCAAAATGGAATGGCAGTCTTCTACTTATTTTTTTTTTATGAATTGCAAAATTATTGTCCTTACCTTTAAATCGAAATGATTTATATAAAATTAATTGTGATATTAATGTAAACACGCACTACAGTCCACCCCCATTATCATGGGGGGCTTGAGACCAAGCCAACTGTCTCGTTATAATGAAATCTTGTTCTCCTGAACAAGTTCGCATCTGGAAAATTGCCTTGTACAGATGCAACTTGTATCATTATAATGGGAGTAAACTGTAATTACAACTCTGAAATTCCCGTCTCTCATTACCCACAGTTCTCCCTGATGAAGGTCAACAGGAAACAGGAGGAGGTCTTATCTTAGAACCATGGTGGATCGGTGTCATAGCAACGCTCATCTTCCTTATCATTCTCTTCCTATCAGTGCTTGCCTGGAGTTATTGTAATCCTGTTAAACGAAAAGAGATTAAACTTGGCTTATAAACTGTACTTCCATCCATCAAATACTACAACATTATTAAAGCCTTCATCCAGTGGCGGATTCAGGGGGGGGGCGCAGGCACGCCCGCGCCGCTTCCTTATAATCTGAAAACCGCTCATTGACAAAATTTCAGCGGCGTCCCCCCCCCCCCCCCATCGGCCTGGCGCCCCCCCCCCCTATCCTGAATCCTATATCCACCACTGCTTACATCCATGAATAAATATGATCGTTTTCATAGCAAACCCATCATCATCATCATCATCATCATCATCATCCTCTTCCTATCAGAGCTTGCTTGGAGTGATATAGGAAATCCTATTAACGAAAAGAGTATAACCTTGGATTGTAAACTACTTCAAGATTACCAATGACTTTCATCTCTGGATGATGTGTTCTCAAGATCATCATCCTCATAATCATCATCATCATCATTATAATCATCATCATCATCATTATTATCATCATTATCATCATCATCATCCTCATCATCATCATCCTCCTCCTCTTCCTCTCAGTGCTTGCCTGGAGTTACAGTAATCCTGTTAAACGAAAAGAGATTAAACTTGGCTTGTAAACTACGTGTACTTCCATCATCAAATACTACAACATTTTCAGTGCCTTTCATCTCTGAATGATGCATTTTTGTTGTCATAGTAAACCCCATAATCATTATCATCATCATCATCCTCTTCCTATCAGTGTTTGCCTGGAGTTATAGCAAGCTTGTTATAATGAAAGAGATTAAACTTGGCATGTACTTCCACCATCAACATTATGAATGCCTTTTATCTCTGAAGGATGTATGATGGTTGTCATATCGACCCCCTTCATCATCATCATCAACATCATCATCCTCATCCTCCTCCTCTTTTCTTTGTCCTTGCCTGGAGTTACAGTAATCCTGTTTAAACTTGGCTTGGAAACTATACTTCCACCATCAACCATACAACATTATCAATTCCTTTCATCTCTGAATGATGCATTTTTGTTGTCATAGTAAACTCCATCATATTCACCATCATCTTCCTCATCATCTTCTTTCTCTCAGTGCTTGCCTGGAGTTATAGCAATCCTGTTAAAAAGAGATTAAACTTGGCTTGTAGCTGCTTCCATCATCAAATATAACATTGTCATATTGCTTTTCATCTGTGAATGATTCATATTTTTATATTTTTGTATAATCAATTGTTAAAAAAAAAAAAAAAAAAAAAAAAAAAACTGACTTGTCTGATAAGATTATTTGAGGATTCACGTGAAGGATTTTAATATTGTAAAATACAACTGTTTTGCCTTGTCCATACAAATCGCATTGTATGAAAGTGGGCAATAGAGCTATCTTTTTTTATTGTTACAGTAAGTTAATATGACATGAATAAAGCATTAGTATCATGTTTGTTTAAATCTCATGTTGAGGTTTGCTATCATGTCGATTCAACAGAAATTTTAACAGATGAAGTTGTAACATTTTGTATATTCAAGATTCAAGATTCAAGATTACTTTATTGATTTTTCTTTCATGTTTTCAAAAGTTAACAAAACAATAATCAAATTAACAACATCAGTATGTAACATAAAACATTTTGTTCAAAAGTAACAGAGAAAACAATTATAAAGAAAATTCAGGAACCAGCAAGAAGCAATGGCTGTATTTGGAGAGAAATTATCAATATTCAAGCCATTTGTTTTCAACATATTCTGTACATAATTATTTTTGTACAATTGATACTTATTTCTGTGCTCTACGAACGTTGATGCATAGGTTAATATGTTAGATTTCATTTATTTCATTGTGGATTGCTCACTAACGAAAAAGAGTATTTTAAAGTGAAAAAGGATACGATCAGATACGGCAGATGTTTACAGTATGTGATATTCAGCATTACTATGGTTTGAGAAATAGCAATGAAATATGATGTAAACTAGTTGTTTTTCCAAGTTGTTAGTTTGTAGGGAACGAAACCAACTTTCTGTAAGTTTTTGGTTTCATTTTTTCTTTTCACACCAAGTTTCAATGAAATGCAATCTCATTTGCCAAAATACCTGTCTCACTGGCAATAAGATGGGCTCACAATAATGAGTCTCGGATACTTCACCGTTACGTCTCCTGAGCCTTCAGGGCGTCGCGGGAAAATCTAACTAAGTCTAACAAAATTGTCGAACCCGTTTCATTTCTATTAATTGCTAGTAGTTTTGACAACGTCTCTGCGACGTCGTGGATACTTAGGGGACGTCGCGGCAGCCCCGCAGAGACGTCACAGAGACTTGCTCACCTTTGAAAGAAGTCTACTAAAAGATTGAGCATGCTTGACATTTGTTTGGTCTTCTCGCGACTTCCTGGAGACTCGGGAGATGTCGCGGCGACCTCACCTCGACTCCAGAGACTCATAATAGTTACTTAATATTTTAGGAAACAAATCACCAGAATAAACCATGTACATTTGAAATAACTGACCTTTGAACTTTAGTTACCTTTTTTTAAAGGAAAATACTGTATATTCCCCTTTGTGACAAAACCCAAGTCTTTCGAATGTCCGTTAAATTATGTTCTTCAGTTTAGCTTTCAATAAAAGATAAAGTCGTGTCTTTCACTCTATTTTCTCTCCAATACATGAATAGTGAACAACATTAGTTTGCAGTCTTTCCAAATGATATGCAATAAATTGTATTTTACATTATAATTGTCTCATGCTTGTGTATTATCTTCATCGTGTTATTTCTAACTCACGTATTAGCCATAAAAGGATGGTGACAAATTTTTAGGGAACGGTAATATTTATCAAATACTGTCAGAATCAAGATCCTCATTTAGAAAAATAATAATAGTAATTGCCTGCACAACGAATATCTATGATAAATATAAGGTAGAACCTCAGCGAAAGTCTACTAATGAAACATGTCCAAATTCATGATGATGACTGGCCCCCCAAAAAAAAAAAAAAATGAAAAAGGGGACAAAAATCAATTTCGAACGATGTGTTCTTGAGCGTATCAGGACATCTCCCCCGAGGACAACTCCCCGGGACAATTCCCGGAGGACAGCTCCCCCGGAGGACATAGGGTTAGGGTTAGGGTTAGGGTTAGGGTTAGGGTTAGGGCTCCCCCGGAGACAACTCCCCGGGGAGCGTCCTCCGGGAATTGTCCCCGGGGGAGTTGTCCTCCGGGGGAGATGTCCTAGAACCGTTCTTGAGGCATGTGAGGGTCAAAATGAATACCGCCATCTCATGATGCTATTGTAGCTGAACAAACCCAACCCTCCGAATCCTCGATTAGCTTTAAATTAAAATGCCCTGAAATTGCAAAATATCTCCTCTCTTTGTTCCGGTGGAGACAATCTTTACACTTTACATTTCATTGCCTGGTGATTGTAGTGAAACCAATGCAAATAACATTTAGTATCCAGGCCCGTAACTAGGATTTTTATGGGAGGGTTCGAAATCTGCAAAAGTGGACAAAAGGTATAGCGAATTTTTCATGTCATGCCGGGCAAGCAAAAAGTACATCAAAATTGTTTTGAGGTTACGCTGGCCGCGCGATAAGCGGGGGGGGGGGGGGGGATGGTGGGTAGTGGTTTAAAAAAAAATCTGCCTTCGGCCGTCCAAAAAAGTACCATATATAGGGGAAGCTAAGGTCGTTCTTGAAATGATATTCTGATATTCGCTTTCTTCTTTTTTAATCTTTTTTTCTTTTTTTTTTGTTTTTTGTTTTTTGTTTTTGTTTTGTTTTTGTTTTTGTTTTTTTTGGGGGGTCAAGCGGACCTTGCTCGCCAGCGGGGGGGGGGGGGGGTTCGTTCGAACCCCCGAACCCCCCCCCCCCCCCTCCCTAGTTACGTGCCCGGTATCAGCAAGCTGATCAAATATGTGAAGCAGTTCGAGTACAGGAAAAATTTATACCATCACTTTTCTTATTTCAAAATAAACATATTTTTAACAGTTCTGTACTGTTTCGTCAAGGTGATAATTCCACTTGTTTGAAATTTATTTACAGTGAATGCAAAAATATAGTAGAAAAACGTAGCAATGACAAATACAGACACGACATGGATTGGTGAATTTTAATTTGTGAATTATTGTTTTATATGTGCTTATTTTATTTCTCAACTTTATTTAGTTTTTTTTCCATTTATATTATCTTTCTTTCCAATGTTATCACTTCTTCAAGACTTCAAAAAGTCACGAGGGAGATCGAAATCTGTAGAAAAATAAAAAAAATATATACTACGTCACGCGAAAACTTTTTTGAGATAAAACACAATGAAAATTTACTTATTTTTTCCGTTTTCATTATCTTTCTATATCCTCCTCGTAATCCTCAAAACTTTAAAAAAAAAAATAATAATAAATAATTAAGAAGATAGAAGTCTATGTACAGAAATTTTGAATTCCCCAATAAATGACATCATGTTTGTTTACACAGCTTATTCAAAAATAAAATTACGTCATGCCAAAACAAATTACAGAGATGAAACACAATGAAAATTTGCTCTTTTTTCAATTTTCATTATCTTTCTAATCCCCCTGCTCGTAATCCCCAAAAATTCAAAAAGTCACGAGTAGGATAGAGGTCTATAAAATATTGATTTACCCAAAATATAACATGTTTGTGTACGCAGCATATTTAAAACAATGTTACATCATGCCAAAACAAATTACAGAGATGAAACACAATGAAAATTTACTTCTTTTTTCCATTTTCATTATCTCTCTTTCCCCTGCTCGTAATCCTTCAAAACTTCAAAAACTCACATTGAAGATAAAGGTCTGTAGAATATTGATTTCTTTCCCAAAAAAAGAACATCATGATTACACAGCTTATCCAAAAACGACGTGACGTCATTCCAAAACATATATTACATAAATGAAATATAATGAAAAGTGGTGAATTCATACGTCATCCAAAATGAGGAGGAAACTGGTGGGATGATGCGAGTCTCGATCAATTTAATGTGTGGATATGTTTTGTTAAAAAGGGTAAAGAGAAAGGCGGTTAAATAATAAATAGTATGCCTACAATTCAGCTATAATCAAACACCGCTGACTCAAGGAAGCAAGACGGGAGAGATTGATAAAGGGAAAGGCATGACATGCACGCGGAGAGAGTAAGAACAAGAGGAAAGGTACGGAGAGAGACAGAGAATAAAGCCAAGGAGAAAGGTCATAATAAGATTTAAAGACTTTAAGATTTAAAGTTTTTTTAGTGATAACAAAGCAAGCACTTATTATTTTCCCCGAAGATGCTCATTAAGGTTAAACTGTCTATAAGAACCGTAACAATGAAACTTCTACCCTAGGAGTGAACCGGTTCAATAGTTATTTGGCTCAACTATTTTAGAGTGTTTATACGTGTTTTTAATAACCTGCGTGGGTCATTATTTCCATCATCTTTGTACATCCAATATCTTACACGTCAGCAAGGCGTCTTGTTTCCCTATTATTTCGTAATTATTTGAGTTATCTTTGTCCATGAAGTAATACGCTTGACCATTGCTTGACCATTGTATATACAGTGAGATACACTGTCCGTCATAAAGGTGGAATTTTTTTTTTTGCCGCTTTAGCGACATGATTTTGCTCTGGCTTTAATTTCTTGAATATGTTTGTCCCTGCTTTTACTTTTCGGGACCCTGGCTATATTTTGGGCATTCTCCCAACCCTTCACGTGGACCTTTTTCCAAAAAAGTTTTGTCAACCCCTATGATGCCCATTTTTGTCATTTTTTCTCATTTTGGGGGCCCTTTTTGTTTTTCCGGCCGATCAAGCCCTTCTCAGTCCTACCCCCAGGAAACGAGACTATAAGGTGTAGTGTTTATATTGTTCTTTTAGTGAAACCTATATTTCTGTGGACAGGCTTAGGTCTCTTGTCTAGGGGAGGGGTTGAAGTAAAAAACGAGATTGGTGAAAATTCGGAATATTTTATTCCATCTTTATGCTGAAAACAAAAGAAATGAAAAACAACCTTTAACCCTTAAATATCATCATTTTCCCCTTAAATTTTGTTCATGCTTGATGACAAGGCTGTAAATAGCTATTATTGATAATTTTTTTTTATTTTGATTTATGTTTGGTTGAGATTTTACAATACAATTTAGGGAAGAAAGAAATTTCCATGGTGTAAAAATGAATAAAATCAATGTTGATCCCCAATCAAAATAAATTTTTACCCCTCCCCTAGACAAAAGAGTCGATCCTGTAACCATACATCTAGAATTGATTTAAAGAACAATAACAAAACTATACCTCAGATGTGTTTCCTTGGGGTAGGATTGAGGGGGGCCTTGGTGGGTTGCGTAAACAAGAAGGGGCCCCAAAAATAAGAAAAAATGACGAAAATGGCCATCTTCTGGGGGTGACAAACTTTTTGAAGAAAAATCCCCGGGAAGGGTTGAGGGAACGTCCATGATATAACCAGGATCCTAGAAAGTGAAATCTGTGACAAACATATTCAAGAATTTAAATCCGGAGCAACATAATGTCGCTTAAGCCAGAAAAACATATTCCACCTTTTTGACGAACAGTGTAGTTGGGTAAAGTTTTACACAACAATTGGGTGTTTCACTCTTTACACAGGGGTTGAGTAAAGTCAGCAAAATTATTCCACTTAGTATATTTTGCAGCATATTCTACACGTCAACAAATTGCGTAAATTCTAGTTTCGTATTGGAATAGATGACCATCGCTTGACCATATACGTGTATGTTTTTCATAATCTGAGTCACTTTTTCCAGCCTGTTTCTATTGCACAAGGGACTGCAATACTCCTAAACGTGTAATATCCACGCGACTCTCGCACGCTCCACTAAACACCGCTGACACGCTGACGTCACAGAGGGGGCGGGGTCGTGCGCTGCCCCGACATGACGTCATGTGCTGATCACTAAGCACTATCATACGCAAACCAATCGGGTGGCGTGATCGAGCGATGTCTGTGTGTTTTGGGCGGTCCATTCTGGTTGCGGACGGTGAATGATTTTATATTCTCTTTTAACCCCCTGTTTTAGTCTCAAATTTTTTCCTATCCTCAGCTCCGAGTCGCATGCATAACCAGGCGACGTTTTTTTAATGGTGCAATTTGGAAGCAATTCGTTTGTATTTTGTAAACACGCGACATGCTATTTTGATCGCGTGGTCTCCATGTGGTGTTTAGCGAGGCAGCTCATAACGTACCTCGATCTAACATAGATACATCACCTTATGGTAGAGATAATTATATAAACATCAGATGATCAACGTGAATTGACATTCAAAGCTTGTATTGATGGGTGCGATTATTGGATGAGATTAATCCACATAGAGATCTAAGGCGGTAAAGGAGGAGAACAATTCAGCGTCAATTCTGATCGATACTGTGAAGGGTTTATGAAAAACCGCAGCTTATAAAACATCGTCTGCAAAACGTGTATGGTTAGGAAGAAATTGGATTGTTAGTAGTTCTCGATCAGCAGTAGATGGATGTTTACTCTCTAGCTGGTGAAGTCTGAAGAAAACGATTGAGCCATATTGATCGTCTTGCCCGAAATATTACTGATCATTTTATCATCTTATTTTGGTGATACATGTAAGAGCAGGCTGGTTAAAATCAGCGAATATTTTCACTTTGATTTTAGAGGAGAGAATTGATCTGAGAAGTGTCTCGTCTGGAGATTCTTTTCTTATTTTCATTTTGATTTGCCCTGGTGACAGTGATGTTGAATGAACAGGAAATTAAAACTGTATTCGGGAAGGAGGTATACATGGCTGATTCTATATTGAAACGAAGATGGAGAAAGGTGAGTAAAGTTTTTCATTCATTTTTGTCAGAAAGAAAATTATGTAAAGATAGATATAATGTATTCATCTTCTTTTCACATGTCTCAAATACATTTTTTTTTAATTGTATGAAGTTAAAACTAAAACAAATATCTAAGCTTAGTAATAAGGATGTAGTATTTGACGACTATAAGAAATTGTCTCTAAATATAAGGAAAAAAATGAATACGTTTCTCTATAATATTTAAATTGAAATTTCTTAAAATAAATAGATTAATGTTTTTACCGCTTCATACATGTAGGCCTATCATTATGTGCCTACTTAGTTCTATTTGTAAATAAAGATCGCTTCGAGCAAATTATTGGCATGATTGGAGACCCTGGTAAAGATGTTATCACAATGCGTGGGATCCTTTTCATAATCATTACATTCTAAGATATCTTTCATATTTCTTCGTTTCCATTTGACAATAACTTTTTAGAGCGGCATCGTTCAACATTCTTTTTTTTTTTTTTCTTCTTCTTCAAATTGTTTTAAACGGGCCGCGGAGCGTTTTTGAAAGTGGAGGGGTTGAGCCGAAAGTCGGGGGGGGGGGGGACTGAACGGGCTAAAATCACAAATCTATGGTCATTTTTACTTTTTTGTACACGTTTGCTGAAACGGCCCCTGATAAAGGACCAAATACGCCCATGATGAAGAAATACATTGAGTAATTGAGAAGAGATGATGAAGAAAAACGTTGAATAATATCTGTGAAGATGAAATAGTTTTGTATTAATTTTGTTGCTCATTACAATTTTCTGAGTTGTAGAAGAAAAAGGACTTTAGGGTTTCACCATTTTAAATAATCGCACAATTTTATATCCTTATTATCCCTTATAGTATATCGTTGGCCAATGATCATAATTGAGAGAAAGTCATAAGGGAAAGAGTGATACGTATATATGATTATAACTTTGTAAAGTTGCTTAAGAAATAAACACAAAACAATGTTTGTTTCAAGGACGATTTAACGATGCCTTGGTGGTTATTACAAAAGAAGTGCATTCAGCCAAGTGCTTGTATTAAACCTTTTCCTGTGTTTAAAAATACGGTTGTAGGTTTTAAATAATACTATGAAGTGGAAATACAATGTAAAAACAAATCTAAGAGATTAGTAAGTTACAAGGATCCGAAGATGCAGTTGGTACATAAGTAATTTACCAATGCTTGCCATTTGATATGCAAAGTGATTACAATGCGTTGGTTTTCATGTTGAAAATACCTTTTGGAAGGGGGAAATTAAATGAAAAAAAAAACAAAAAAAACGAAAATATAAGGGAGATGAACAAGAAGAGAAAATTAACATTTAGAGAAATATGAGACGATATCGATTATGATAATTGTATAACAAACATGTGGTTTTAGGAGTAAAATAGTTTACAACGTATAAATGGAAGAAGAAATAAAAGAGTTTTTTATTGTACTTTTCCTTATCTTAACTTTACACCATCATGACCACATCGATCAATAATATCCCGGTACATGCATTGGTATAAAAGCTTGCGGGTGTAGATTAGGCATGCTTGGTAATGTTATACTGTGTATGCATATGCCCCCTTAATAATATATTGATTATAATTAAGAATTCTCAAAGTCAATGACATGATGCAAATACCGATCAAAATGACGACAGATGTCAGGTATTACAAGACAAGAAAAAGGGTGTGTCCATATGTTTTAGATAAACATGTTAATCACAAATACAGAGTTTTGTGTTGTAATTTTTTCTGATCTTAACTTAACTTTACGCCATATAATGCATGGATATAAAAGCTTGCGGGTGTTTAGATTAGACATGCATGGTAACGTAACAATTCATGCTCCCTTATATTGATTATGATTTAGAATGCTCAATGTCAATGACATGATGCAAAATTTCCACAGATGTAACGTCTAGTCCTTAAATGGTTATCATGCATTATTATCATGCACCTAGATAAACCTATTAATCACTTTATGCCCTCGGGGGCTATTGATTGAAGGGTTACTTGTCAAATAATTAGGATTGTTCCTTTTACATGTCAGATCTATCACCGTATAGTACCTGTATTAGATCGAGACGCGGTGATGTATTGTTACGCATCTCATGGCAACTCCATGCTATTGTTATGAGTTATGAACATATTTCATGGTTACCCGCCCAAGTGTGTATGATGTTGTTCCCCTGGTAACGGGATGATGCATATTATATTCTAGTTTCAGATGGGCATCATGTTTTGAGTGAAAACTGAAAAGCCAGAATACAATGAAATAAAACACATATTATATTTGACAATACGGTCCTAAACTCCTTATTATATTGTTCTGTCTATAACTATATACTCTAAAAACTGAAGTGCTAATTTCTGGGTGCTCGTATAGTGACTGCACTTGAAGAGCTAAATCAGCACCTGAAGTGCTATTTTAGCACTTGCCCAAGTGCTAATTTATCAACAACAAAAAAGTTCAATGTCGGTATGGAATTCGAACCGGGTTCACCTAGACATGGAATAGTACCGCTGACGTTACCAGTAGACCAACGGAGATCTCTCTAGCTTGCTTGAATTATGAAAGCCTAGTAGATAATTATGGCAACTTTAAAGAAAGTTCATCATGAAACAACATGATCTGCTAGCAATCGTGAGATGTTAATTGGTCTAACGTGCTCGTCAGCGCTTCTCATGCAGGGGACCCAGGTTCGAATCCCAACGAAGTCACGCCGTTTTTGCCCATTTTTGCAGAAAGTTCAGCTCACGTGAAAGTGCTAAAACAGCACGTTGAGTGCAGTTGAACAGCACTTTGAGTGCAGTCACTATACAAGCTCTTAAAAAGTGCTAATTTCAGCCTCTGAAGAGCTAAAAACAGCACTTCAGTTTTTAGAATGTATATCCGTCTTTCTAGCCCCCTCTCTCTCTCTCTTTCCTCCCAAAATCGATTTCCCACAATGTGATAATGCTTATCACCTCGCACTGTATTCTGCTGCATAATTCCTATTTCAATATAATATTATTGAGCGTTTGAGCTATTGCACTATTCAAAACTTTATTTCACAACATCTGCTTTCTCCTATAGCATGCATGCTCGGACACGCTACCTCGTTTCACTTCTGTTTTCCATGCAAAAGTGAATCGTCTGTTTAATATTTCTCAGCAATCGTACAAAAGAAAGGCATACCCCTCTTTTTTTTCGTAACCGTTTGAGCCTTTTTAAACATTTTTTAAAATTTTGTTTAAAAACCTTTTATTGATAGGCTAACGGCATTATCAATCCATGGTTGAAGGTACATTATTATCATCCTGCCACATGGGTTTGGAATTAATTGTAATTTGAAATGTTTATCACATTCACAAGAAAATTATCTCTTTTAGCTATTTCTATTGATATGAATGAAAAGAAATGTAAAACAGAATACGACCAAAATACCTAAAATGATTATACACTTTCAATGCAGTACACAATACGAAAATGATTAATATCAAAACAACCCAAAAGAAACAAAAGACAATTCATGAAAATTAAAATACAAAATCCATATATTCACAAAATTCATATTTTGTTAAAGGCTATTCGATCTGCTCCGGTTTGATTTGACATAATATATTCCGGGTATATTTGAATGAATTAAGATTTTCTAATAGACACATGTTGACCGCAGGATATGACCTTTTAATTTGTTAGCACATGCACTAATCTTTGATTGTCCTTTCAATATTAGTGATGATAAGGACTTAAAATGCATCCATAATTAAAACATGTTTCCCATTTGCGACATTTAAAAAAAAACAACAAAAAAACACACACTATTGATACACAAGGCGGTGACAGGTTAAACCCAGAATTAAAAAACGGGAACTCTGTGACCGATCGAGATATCTCTAATGTTTATTATTATTCAATGAGTCTACCAAATCATATGTGTTTGAGTCAGGTAGGTTTAAATAGACTGTTATGGTTTTATTGACATACGGCTGTTCAACCATCAGGCGATATGGGTATTGTAATCAAGTCTTGTTTGCTTTCCTAGAGCTATTTATAGATATAAGAAATCGTTAGCTGAGCCTTGCGAGCGGTGAGTTTCATATTTTCTAGGTTAGATAGATGAAATATGAAATAAAGTGCATCTTGATGCCACTCGTGGACAATGTGAAGCGCTTTTAGGCATGGTTAAATAATTGAGACCTATATCTGAAGTAGAATGGACACCAGTATAATGTCTCACTCTATTTTTAAGCATGTATTTCTGGATCAATTCTGGCTGGAGGATACTAAAATGGATGACATTTTATCGGGGAATGCTTCCATCGTATATAATCGTGCCTGAGGAAGTATTATTATCAGATTTTATTTTCTTGACCATCAATACACCTGCTTTTTCGAGAGATTGGAAAAACGATGAACTATAGTCTTTTTTTAATATATGTATATCTTTATTTACGTTCTGTCTGACAGATATATTACTGAGACAGCATTAAACTCCATAATATATTGAGATGTTTACATCAAATTTCTCCGCTTAATATTATCTACCAGAAATTTTTTAAGGTTCCTGTAATCCTGAAATTTTGAAAAGTGCAAGATGTATTGTATGATAATGATTTCATTATTATACAAAGACAGATAAAACACGGTTATTAAAGGCGGTGATCATCTCTTACTCTCTATAAAGAACAAGAAAAAAAAACCAAACAAACGAACCCAAAACACGGCTATAAATCCCGAGATAATTGAGGATCAAAAACAGCATTGTGTCTGCCCACAAGAGGCCTGGATAGGATCAAATATATGCATTAGTATTTCTTATTAGTAATAATACTATTATGAGTTAAATATTTGCAATTGTAAATTTGCGACACAGCTCATTATAAGCTGCCTTGACTTTACATTAGTTTTGATTGCTTTTGATGTATACAAATGTACTTAAATTCAAATTAGTTTATTACATATTTCACATGATAATGCAAAGCCTATACGAATAAAGTAAATCCACTTTTATAAAGTAAGAGGGAGTCGCCTCCTTACCAAAACTACGCCCCAACTTTACCCCAGCTTTATTATATAAACAGATAGGCAATAGAAAGAGACAAGAGATGAAAATAGGTGGGGAAAAAAAATTATATTATAACAGAAAAAAGAAATAATAATAATAAAACGAAATTTTGTTGCGACAATAGTCAATTGTGATTGATTGCAATAGTATAATACTAGATAACAGCAAAAACAACAACCACTCAATAAAAAAGAGTAGACAGAAGAAAGAAGTGAAATATACGTGATAATTTATTAAAAAGCTTTGAAGTTCCTATACGACTGCAATATTATAGGAATCAGTGACGCTGCATCTGATTGTATTTTTTTTTTGTTATTTATTTATTTATTAAAACATCTTTATTCAGGATTAGAAGTTCAGAATAAGCTGTTTTACAACAAGGTCCTGTTAACACATTAAAAAAAAAAATAAGATAATGATTATAAGATAAATACCACTTTGAGATGAGTCTTCTCTGGTATATAGAACGTCCAATCTCCGACTCATTATATGCAGTGCTTCGTTCTTCATGAAAATAATAGGACTCATATTGATTTGGGTTTGATCAAGCTCTGTGCATATTTGTTTTAATCATGTTATCCTGAAACCACTATATTCCAAGGGTTATTTTAAACAAACATACATGTGATTTTCATATCCTCACGATCTCACACTAGACTGTAAAGTAAACACGGTGGTTTCGCGAATGAAATGTCAATTTAATACAAGTCTAGAAATGATGAATTAATTTGCTGCGTTAAACAATCACTACTACTGCAGACAATAATGGAAAACTGACAACAACATTGTCGTTCAAACAAGATAAAATGGATACAGATAGGGAAAGGAGAGAGACGAAAAGGAATTTATAATTAAATAGGATATGAGGGGAGGGTTGCCCCATAATTGATAACTAGCCATAGATCTGTATATCAATTTATAAAGAGCTTAAAAGAGAAAAGATAAGGAGAACGTTTAATGAAAATGCCAAACTCGTTGAACACGTGCACTTACATGTCGTTATCTGCATATTAATAGGGCAATATACTAATTTGGTATTAAACATGTATCGTTCATAGTATTTCTATCTAATTGGAAATACTTCCCTTTTTAATTACGGACAAGATGTTTCTAAATTAGATGCATGAAAATTAGTCATGAGAGACATGTAAATTGCGGGATAGTACCTAACCATGCTTTCACGCTTTCAGTGGTCATCTAGTGTATACAATCTCTGACCAGTGGTCATTTGATGTATACGAGAATGGTCAAGGACTAAAAAATGACCTGTTATAAAATCCCCGCTGAGGTAATTGGTTTCGTAAGGCTAATTTCATAAAGAATATATTTTCGTTATAGCACCATTATGTACAGGATATATTGTATTTTTATACTCTATTCTCCACCCCCACCTCTCCCTCTCTCTCTCTCTCTCTCCCTCCCTCTCTTTCTCTCTCTCTCTTCATCTCTCTCTCTCCTCCCTCTCTTTCTCTCTCTCTCTTCATCTCTCTCTCACTCTCTCTCTCTCTCTCTGTCTCTCTCTCACTCTCTGTCTCTCTCTCTCTTTCTATATCTTCTCTCTTGTTCAAATTTCTTATCACAGTCATGATCTACCTTGTACCTTGATATTTGGCAGTTATTGGTTTTCGGTTCCTATTATCTCTCTCTTAATAATATATCTTCCTCTGAATTTATCTTTTATCTCTCTGCCTCTCTCTTTCTCTATTCTATAATGTAGTTTTTCTCTTTTTATCTCGATCATATTACTCTTTCCTCTCCTGTCGTTTTCCCGTACTGATTCTTATTTTTGAAAAATCCAACCTTTTCTAATTTATATGATTTCAAATAAGAGGAATTAGGTGTTTAGTAAAACTTATTCGTTTTCCTACATGACAAATTAAAATTGAGTCTATAGACAGGTTTTTGTTGGTGTTCATGTCGTTGTTAAGCAAACCGAGTATGATAAATTGATGTTCAGCAGACAGTCTGTTCTCTGGTTTATCAAATTAAAGGGATAAAGTAACTTTCAAAAACAAGAGCAATTAGATCAAGATTATATTGTTCCTACAGTAAAAACAAACTACTGAAAGTTTCAGATCAAATGGAAGTCATTTACTACCTTAAAACAGTGTAGCAAACAATGCCAAGCATACAGCCGAACACCAGTACCCTCTGGTGCCAGCTCACTAGGCCGCTAGGGTCGGGGGCTATACAACAGGAAATGGGTGTATATTGTGCCATGTGGAAAAAGCACATGGTTTTATAAACCATCCGGTGTCGGTTTATAAAATTTGAGTATAAAATCATTGATATCTCGAAGGTAAAGCAAGCAATTAGCTTGCAATTTTGAAGAGATACCAGACTGACCTAAGTGTATAATTATGTTGGCAAAATAAGCTAAATCGAATAAAATGTGATTTGAATATCATTCAATGTTACTGCATCCCTTTAAAACCATAGACGGATCATGAGATGAAATCACTCTCATAGATTACATCCATGTAGATTATGTGCTATCACTATGGTGTTCAAGGAATAACGTTACTGATACAAGGCAACTCATATTCACCGAGATAGTTTATGAAGACCTCGATAAACTTGAACATAAGACCTCTTCAAAGTATATACATATATCTTCATGGGGTAAACTGGTATGGATCAGAATGGTAATATTTTTGTTTACAGATAATAACAATTTGCATTGTCAATGTTAGGGTACATGCAGGTAATATGGGACAGCAGGTAATATGGGACACCTGAAGCAAATCATGTCGTGACCGTCGACCGGTGGAGCACCATAATGTTGTTCATATGAACTGTATTACGTAAATATATCGTCGTGAGAGCATCTAATGCCGAAATTTCTCTGAGAAAATTGCTGAAAACCAAAAAGGTAGGTAAAACTTACGGCATTTTTTTACCCTGATGTAAAATTTGATATTTCACAGAATGTGATGGTGAAAGAGTGTTTGAGGGGTAACCTCAATTGTTTTGTATATTTAGTAAGCTTATAGTTTCATTTTGATCATACAGCGTGTACAGGTCAATTTGTTTTAGTGAAGGGGTGCAATGTTGCATTAAATGCTTGCCTGACACAGCAACATTAGTGCAGGTAATATGGGACATCCAAAATGGCGGAAATGATTCTGGTATTTAGTATTGGGATGAGCATCAATCTCTTTGCTACGATTTTTAGGGTATATTCACAGTATATAATTAATATAAATAACTTATTGTAGGCCTATATTGACTTGTATAATGAAAAATAATATTAAAATAATATTAAAAAAAGAAATAATATACAAAATACATAACAATGAAATATGTAGTCAAAGGTTTTACTGAAGGGTCTTATAATTTCAAATTATATCTTAAAGTTAATGATTTTCAACATTTTAAGCAAATTCCAGACATGGTAGAGTAATTGTAGTTTTTAAAACGTACATTAAATACATGTCCCATATTACCTGCACATGCAGGTAATATGGGCACTTTGGTAATGACGTCAACATTTGAAATATTGCAGACAGGGGGGTTGGTGATAATTGTTTTTCTTCACAATAAAAGTTAAGCAGTAGTTATTGATTCATATAAACAAAGATTAGACTGTGTGTCATTTCGTAATTTTATGCAAATTAGGCAAATGAGCTTAGGGGTCCATATTACCTGCATGTACCTATGTCAGGACTCTAGAGCACAAAATCCTATATACAAAAACATTTAAAGGGCTTTTGAAAATTGAAGCTGATATCGTACATTTATTTATAGCAATTTGTGAAATATTTATTATCAATTTTGTATTGAGTCAATATTAATTGAAAATGTTCAGCTAAGCGTTATGTACACTGTCCGTCATAAAGGTGGAATATTTTTTTCCGCTATAGCGACATGATTTTGCACTGACTTTAATTTCTTGCATAATGTTTGTCACTGCTTTTGTTTTTGGGGACCCTGGCTATATCTTGGACATTCTCCCAACCCTTCACATGGACCTTTTTCCAAAAAAGTTTTGTCAACCCCCATGATGCCCATTTTTGTCATTTTTTCTCATTTTGGGGCCCCTTTTTGTTTTCCCGGCCGACCAAGCCCCCTCAGTCCTACCCCCAGGAAACACGACTGAGGTGTACTGTTTTATATTATTCTGTAAGTTAAATCTATATTTTTGGGGACAGGCTAAGGTCTCTTGTCCAGGGGAGAGGTTGAACGAGATAGGTGAAAATTCAGAATATTTAATTCCATCTTTATGCTGAAAACAAAAGAAATGAAAAACCACCTTAACCCTTAAATATCATCATTTTCCCCTTAAATTTTGTTTAGCCTTGATGACAAGGTCTTAAATAGTCATTATTGATAACATTTTATTCTAATTTATGTTTGGTTGATATTTTACAATACAATTTAAGGAAGATAGAAATTTCCATGGTGTAAAAATGAATAAAATGAATGTTGAACCCTAATCAAAATAAATTTTGACCCCTCCCCTAGACGTCGAGCCTGTAACCATAAATCTAGATTTAATTGAAAGAACAATAACAAATCTCCACCTCAGACGTGTTTCCTTGGGGTAGGACTGATGGGGCCTTGGTGGGTGGCGTGAACAAAAAAGGGCACCAAAAATAAGAAAAAATGACAAAAATGGCCATCTTCTGGGGTTGACAAACTTTTTTGAAGAAAAATCCCTAGGAAGGGCTGAGGGAACGTCCAAGATATACCCAGGATCCCAGAAAGTGAAAGCGGTGACAAACACATTCAAGAAATTAATAACGAAGCAACATAATGTCGCTTGAGCCAGAAAAAAATATTCCACCTTTATGACGAACAGTGTATAAAAAAATAATTGTATCTACTAGGATTTTACTTTTATATTCCAAAATATGAAATTAGCAATAAGAATCATAAGCCTTTAAAATAATCCTGTAAGAGCGAAAAATATCACAAAATATCTTAATAAGGATATAGGTTTTCCCGGTCAATTTTAAACTCTTTGCAATCGAATTCGTTTATGTTCATTCAATTTAAACGATACCTCATGGAGTGGAGCTATCGGTCAATTGAATTAATGTTTAGTTTGTTAATCGGGATCACATTTCGGACGAACATGACGAAAGTGCTTGTAAGAAATGTCAAATTGATCGGATATTGTTTAAACTTGACCGGGAAAACCTATAATAAGGAAGTACATGAGTAACATTCTAGTAAAAACAATGACTTCCATTTATACATACGGCCCAATAAGAAGGCCTACATTGATTTTTCGTAAGTTTGTATAAAATTTTATCGATTTCATATAAAAAGTCAATATTGATTTCAAATATTCATCCTATAAATTCCCCATGATGATTGTGAGATTCTTCATATCGAGTGGCTTCCGTCGATGTGGATGAAGATGAACTCGAACTTTCGAGAGACGAACTCGACCAATATCTGTAAAAGAACATTCTAGATTTGAACTCGACCAAATTAGCCTCTAGCAGTCGTCTCTAGCATGGTTAGATAAATGACGATGGTTTTTCAGCGCGTGTATGATCTTGATATTGCACCTGTGAAGTATAATATAAATTATGAACCTCGATGTGAACGACCCAATTAGAGATTGTTTGATGGGTGAAATTGGGCTGTAATAACACTGTTCATGGACGGTTAATTGAACATGATGAATTATGGGAGGTTGATTAGTAAATGATGGGTATAAATAGGCATGCGTAGATGACTGACTCTCTCATTTGTTTTCAGATATTAATAATTGCCATGACAGTGCAAAACAACAGCGAATGGAGAACGGGGGAAAGGCAACTACATCATGGAAAGCAACAATATATTTCACGATAAATTGAATTGATTAATAATTTATAGGTAGTAGGGAGGTACACACTTCTTTTAGATTTTAGATTAAATAAATTTTAAACATACAGTAGATCACCATCACGGCATATTCACAGAAGATTGCTTTCAATTAAAAAAAAAATGCATTTATCAATAGATTGTATTTAAAAACTTGATGCGTTATTTGAATAGCTGGAATGAATCGTGTAAAATCTTGAACTGTTGAAACGTATTATATAGCACAATGATATGGGTGACACGACATCTACCCCTGGAACAATTGCCCCTTCCTTTATTTCGTTTAAGATGTATGGTTAGGGTCGCAATAGGGCTTTATCTTAGGTTTAAGGTATAGGGTATAGTGTTAAGTCCAGTGTTAGTTAATTATTCAAATAGTGTATGGAATTTACAGCAGGACAATTGTCGCCGAAGCAAATATCATGAAATGTTTAAGTGGCTGACAGTATATTGATTAATACCATAATGTCTTCTTCTTCATTTTCTCCTTTTCTAGGGGCGGTACGAGTACTATGTGAAGTGGCATGGATGGCAAAGCAAGTAAGTGAAGAGTCGTTCATGATAATAAAGCAAAATACTTTTTCATAACAGAATATATCATTGCATCATCAGAACATGGATAATATAAGGAATTAAAAAAAAACAAAAAACAAAACAGATTTCAAAACTCAAATGATAATTTCATTTTCTTACCACGAAAAGTACAGTTGGGAACAATAAACCTCATACATAATTTCATGAATGGAGATCTTGTATAGTGTTATGAATTTTTATAAGAACGATACTTTTATACTTTATATATCATTATTCAAGATCTTATGTTATTCCTTTATTTTGTCTATGTTGAATCTCAGTGCCTTTTGGCAATTATTATTAGCATCACAAATGAGGTATACTCTGCACCCAGAGAAACCTGACTTTTTTCATTTCTTTTGTTTTTGTTTGTTGTAAATCCATTATCTGTTCTGCCATCATCAAGGACTTCTGTAAGAACTTTGAGCACATATCTAGAGAAAAATCTTATAGAATATAAAATGAATGTCATTATAGTATGAAATTTAGCAACTTTTGTGCATCTAATTTTTGCCTATTATATTTTCCTTGCAACACAAACATTTTGAGCTACATACTTAATTTGAAGTAATTATCTTTCATTCGTACATTTACCTTTTTCTATTTGAACATATTATCTTTTTAATCTTTAATTATGTCGTGTTCGTTTATGATAATGACTATTTGAACAAATAAAGACTATTTACCGTACGCTGTATAGACTATTGACTCTTCATTTATTGATTTTATGTTGTTTTTTTTTCCATTTCAGATTCAATACGTGGGAACCCGAGACTAACATACTGGATAAACAGCTTATATGGGCATTCGAGCAGGAGCTTGAGAAGTATGTCCTCAGTTTTAATTTTCATTTTCATTTTCGTTTCATAAATTAGATATAATGGTAAGAAGTTATTGTTTGTTGAGATTTGAAAGGGCGTTAGCTCATATGCCCAATGGTCCTCCTCATATACGATATACCAATGTAATACATTATAGGAAACATACTAAGAGAAAGAGACCTAAACAGTGGTGGAGGGGAAAATGTGAGAGGGGTTGCTTATGTTTTACGTTATACTTAATGTTCATTCATACGAATTTCACAAAAACCTTCACCTCATAAAAAAGAATTTTTCGGAAACACAATACAATTTATAGTATTTTAATTGCAAATTTTAATTTCATCTTTGCTTGGCACATAGTTGCATTTTCGTGGTATTGGAATAGGTGGGGAAAGTTGCGAGAGCATAATTTAGTAATATTTGTAATGAGCTTTAAAGTGGAGTTTTTTTAGAGGACTACTCGCGTAATTCGCGAAATTGAGCCCACTGAGAAAAAAAATCTTTGTTTTGTACGCCCACATCTATTTAGAGTTTATAGTATCAAACAACCCAAGAGAAATCGAGTTAGTTTCTCCATTCAAGTCTTGCAAGCTCACCAAGCCGTTAAAGTGCTGTTGCTTTTGTGTCAAAGGACCTCTTACTAAGAATTCTCACATGCCTGTATATAGGTCATGGAAATAGATGGATCGCACTCTAAGGACTGTCCTAACTTAAAATCACTTCCTCCATCCATTAACATCCTTAATTACTCGGAAGGATATTCAGTCCTCTTGGATTGTATGTTCTGTAATGGTGCCAGCCAGCTAGAATCAATCAAAATGCTTGCCTCAAGCGACTTCCATCTACTGATTTTTGTTAATGTTTGATATTCAAGCAACTCGTGCTTTTAGAGGAAGCATTTTTTTTTTTATGAATCATTTATTTTAAGGCCTATGCTTGGCTTAGTATGATACATCCTGTTTGTAAATGAGATGTTTACGTAACATCGAGAATGGAAATATGCAAGAGCCTAAGGTCAAAATTGAAGTAACTTTTATTTTATTTTATTTTCTTTGTTTTTTCAAAATGTCTTGAAATTTTGCTTGAAGCAGTCAACGAATTCGTTGCAAACACAGTCCAATTAATTTTTTTTTTCAAGGATAGGTTAGTTTAAATATACAATTTATGACAATTCTAATGACAAATTGGAGATGTATTTTAACAGCAATAAGTTTATATCGCTTTTTGTTGGCAAAATACTCCTAATATCTTAACAGAAAGAGAGAGAGACATAGGGGAAGAGGGGGGGGGGGATAGGAAGGTTTTAAAAGGAGAGATAAACATAAAGCATTAACTTTAAACAAAAAAATTAAAAGGAAAGGAGAAAGTAGAATAAAAAGGGGGTGAGTGTTTAAATACAGGGAAAGTAAAATAAAAAGATAGACAGAGGGAGAGGGGGACAGATGGGTAGAGACTGATATATACATCTAGAAGCTCAGAGAGAAGGGGGCTGTAATGAAGAATGTTTAGAGAGGAAGACACAGAGAGGTGTGAAGTATTTCCGTGAGATGTTGTCCATCAGGGTCACGCTTTAAGACACCCTAGGTGGGAGGCTAATAGATGTTATCCAATACATACGTCATCAGCCCTGATAGCCCACTATTATGACGTCACAAGCCGGGTACAGGTGAACTTCTCTCAAGTCGCATCTCCTGTGTGAGCGTAATGGTATAAATTGCAGGGTTAGATCTGTGTGGTTATTGTTATTGTGCATGCATGGTCAACGCTTCGCTACCTTCCAACCTGCATCTAAAACAACTGTTGGATTTCACTCCGATTGATTGGCTTCAATATAACCGCCATAATTTTTCTTGCTGGAACAACTTAGACAGTCCTATTTGGAAGGAAGGAAGGAGGCATAGAATATTTAGTTAGAATAATACAAGAGGTAGACTGTCAATATTTTTTATCAAGATTTTGATAACGGATGGAAGAAAGTAGATAGGGAAAAATGGAGCTAATCAAATATCAAATGGATTGACACTATAATGTAGGAAACAAACGGAAACAAAGCAGCTTTAAAGATTTCTCATGTTGTTTATGCGTTATAATGTAAACGAAAAGCAGTCAGACTGTTAAAGTTCATAATTAACGACACGAAGAAATGAATATATAACATTGGATAAGGGATCAAGTTTTTTTCAAGCGTATCAAGTTTCTCCATTTCTAAGTGTTCCTTGAGCCGGTGTCTCTCGTCATACAATAAGAATGTGAATAATCACTTAGATGTAAAATTTCGTTAAAAATGCAAGAAGCATAAGGAACATATTTTCTGTGAGTGAATAAGGCTGATGTACTCCTTTGACTGTAACATGTCAAATAAATGTGTCGCTCTTTTAAAGTGGCAAAGCAATCGATTTGTAACTGATTGGCTGGTTTACGTCGTTAATAAGCCACTCATGATCAAACCATACATGGAGGTGATGGAGTGGGACTGTATATTTAATTCTGTTCAATAGCAAATAATGTCTTTGCAGGTTCTGTAGTGTATAAGGTTCATGGAATGGGATAAAAAATGATGAAAATATTAACACCAAAAAAAAAAAAAAAATAAATAAAAAATCATTGTTCGGGCATGGTTCGGGTTAATTCACAAAGAAAGAAAGAAAGACAAGCTTCTACCAACCTGTTATTAGGGTTGGGCAAATAATTACTTTTTCTGAGAAGTTATATCAAACAAGTTGTTTCTTATAGTAAAATTGATGTAGAATCCGAAAATGACAATTTTTTTGTGCTCGATGATGTCTGACGTCGCGCTAAAGTGCAAAAAACCGAAATAGTTTGTATTTTCCATTCATCACACACTTTATAGGTACACGGTTTTATTTTG
Organism: Paracentrotus lividus; assembly: GCA_940671915.1. Taxonomy (NCBI): domain Eukaryota; kingdom Metazoa; phylum Echinodermata; class Echinoidea; order Camarodonta; family Echinidae; genus Paracentrotus; species Paracentrotus lividus. The sequence goes on along the minus strand of CALNVZ010003430.1, from coordinate 43,449,512 downwards.
TTTCTCTATGGATTTTGATGGTCTAGAAACTCAAATCTGACAATTTTATCATGATCTAATGTACCTAGTATGTGTTTAGTGATATATTTAGTGATTTGAATATGAGGTGATTTTTGCTCCATATTGACTGAAACTAACTACAAAACTATACTAATAGTCAAGCTTAGGCTTAGGATCAATCATGTTGGATTAATCATGTTGGGTTCCCTGACATCCAAAATCCATATAAAAACATAATAAAAGTGGTTTATACCTATAAAAGGTGTGATAATTGGGCAAAATACGCCATTTCGGCGGCCATTTTGGTTTTTGCACTTTAGCGACGTAAGACGTCATCGTACGCAAAAATAATTGTCATTTTCAGTTTTTACATCAAATTTTATTATAGAATCAACTCGTTTGAAAAAAAAAAGTTGAGATTCGCCCAACCCTACTGTTATTTAGAAGGGGCAAGATTTCGGCTTGAGAAAGTCCATAGATGTGGACGAAAGCTTGTCGGCCTTCTAAATAACAGGTTGGTAGAAGCTTGAACCTTTTTTCTTTAATGAAAAGATTTGTCATTCCAAACAGTATGATTAGGTATTTGTAAACATTGTAATTTCTTTCCTTAAATCAGAAGATTTGGATCAAATTCTATAGACAACTCAAACATAGATTAGATCGTGAAATATTAATAAATAAATTATAAATCAAATCTCTGTATATTGATTTGATGTTGTCTAACCTCAAATTCATAACCCGAGGCTCCCTGTGAAGCAATCATTCAATAACGTCAAGCACAGTTATTCCCAATGGTCCTCGCATCCTTCCTCTTCATTAGACGTAGAAAAAAAAATCACCATGCCATTTCCTATCCCATCACCCCATCATTCATTCCCACGTGACACCATTCACTACCCACGTGACACCATTTAATACCCACGTGACATCATTCACTACCCACGTGATATTAATAAAGCAAGGATTTGACCTGCTCACACGTCATCCACCCTACTGAGTCCCACATAAAGCCTTTTATTGATATCCCATTCTAATAATATAGCTTTTCAATTTCCATCAGAGCAAGGTGATCCACAGTTTACATTTTTTTGACAAGTATTTATTTCTAAATTGGTGTAATTTTGACAAAGAGGATGGAATGTACATGAGTGGGAAGAAGATATTTTCAGTTATTAGGCCAGGTTGAGATGCGGAAACGTGGGTATAATCACTTGCTAAACATGAGGACGTTGAATGCTTATCAAAAATAGAAACTATAGATTGTATGTGTATTTTCTGTCAGGCCTAATAGGTTTATATAAATATTCAACAACATATGTGCAACTACGCAATATAGTTTATATGTGATGAAAATAACTTTACAGATAATTAAAGAAAATTTAAAACAAGAATAAAAAATAATGTAAATGACAATATTGGATCCACAAAATTAAGGGCTCAAAAATATATAATTTTTATTAATCGCACATTGAACATTTAAGTTGGTATCGATATCCAAGAAAAATTGCCATTTGAGTCCCATCTATTTTGAAATTTGCTATACTAAAAAATCATGGATAAGCTGTTGATGCTGACATCAACAATGTGGAGACCGTTAGGACAATGGGCAAATTTATCCAAAACACTTTTAATTTTCTCGGATATGAATATTTCCGATATGCTGCTGTGACTAGAAATTATGAGCGTTGTAATGAGACCTTATGGAGGTCTTTGACATTGTCAATTTAATTTTGACTTATTCCCCCAGCATGAATTTTTTTTTTCTTGATAATTTCACAAATCGAAGAGTGACAGATACGACTTCCTAAAAATGAGAAATATGTGATTAAGAGGTGAACCAGGAAGTAATTATACTATCTAAATGTAAACGAGTGAATTTCCACACGTTCAAAGTGTTAAACGAAGGACAACATGTTTTTGAGTGGAAACCCACTCTGAGAGGAGTGAACGTTGTTATTTGGATAACAAGTTTTTCTACTCTTTCAGAGCTAACAATTCCCTTCCACACTCATTTTAGATTGAAATTTTACCACTCGAAAATATGTTGTCCTCCGTTTCACTCCATTCACTCCGTGTTCCACTCTTTTCACTCTTTCCACTCGTTTTTACATGTAGAGAGTAGGTTCATCTTGTCCCTCTTTTTTTTTTTTTAATTGTAAGCATCTTTCTGATTGATGTTAAAAAATTCAATTTCATTCTTCAGTCCCTCCCATAGGATTTCAGGTCAGGTTGCTCTCTGTCTGTCTTCAGTATTCCATGAACACCATGTATCTTGGTGACGCAATTCTGGCAGAAAGAAAGTCAACGCTAAAATCATTGCGGGGCTGTAAGGAATTTTTAAATTAGTTTACTGGAAATAATTAGATTATATTTGCAGTTATATAATCCAATCTGCGTCATGGAAATGTCGGATATTATATCACCATATGGCATTTTTTTTGCATGTCTATAATATTGTGTAATTAGGGTTATGTTTATACTCAGTAAAAGAAAAAGTGTTATTTTACGGAAAATGTGGTGCAAGCAGATCCGATATCAATCCTCATATAAAATATACATTTTTACTATAGACGTTATCGGGAGGGAGGCAAATTATAAATATACAAATTCAAAAATTGCTAGAACAATTCTTTGAACAGTGTACTATTTGACATTTAATATTGGGTTCTTTCATTCTCTCACATGTTCTCTTTTATTTACAAATCAGAGATTTCGTCTTTCTGTTTGTTACAAACTCTGATGATCTCTTAATATACAGTTAACTTTAATAATTACCACTCATCATTCGTTACCAAACGGTTGCTGAGGGTATTGGGTGATTATGATTTGAGACTGATTATTTTGTACCGACAGTTAAAAAATACATTGCTTCTTATACTTTAGACATTGACAGACAATGGAATGTTCACCTTTTTTTGTGATAGCATTTCGGTTAAAATTCTGTTTTCGACTTTAAGATGGCATTTTAGTGACGCGTTGCTGAGGGAATGAAGGTGATTATGAGCCAAGACGTGTCAAATTAGAGTCCAATCATTGTATAACAACCCTATGGCAATGAATAGAAGTCTTATTCAACCTTGCGTGGGTGTAATAGAGACCTGCGATTGAACGTCACGTATGAAATCTTTCTCCCGGTAGCATGCCGAAAAATTATTGCATAATTCAATTCTTTATTTTTTTTCTATTGTACACGGAGTTTTGGCCTGGTCACATATTTCAATGTTGTAAGAATACAAAGAACAAATAAATACATGGACTATAAACAAAATGTTTGTATATTTACAGGAAAATGCTGTCAGCAGAGTTGCCATGTCTTATAATCTGTAAAATTACAGAAATTATGGTTTATTTCTTTTCCTGCAAATATTTACGTGAAAGGTACAAAACATACATCAGAACTAACACATTTGTTCTGTTTTAAATAAATACTTAAGCTATGCTACATAAACTCTGAGTTTCCCCTTCTATCCCATAAAATCATGGAGGAAATTAACAGAAATCTGTTTTAAAAAAAACACAAATATTTTATGGCGACTCTCTGACATCACTTTGGTGTAAAAATACACCTTTCTTTCTTTTTCTAAATTTTTTATAGTGTGTATAAAATATTATTCAATAATATTATTATAATCATGTAGAATAGATTGCACATCATAAATATGGAACATACGAGGACATTGCTCAGTCATTCGCTTACGATTTGAAATACTTTAAATAATCTTAAAATGGGTAAAAGAGTATGATTAATGTTAAATAAAAAGAAGGCAGTTGTGACATAAAAATATAAACCATTCTAGTGCTTTCATTCTATGTCTGGGATCTATTCTGTTAATCAGGTTAATGCTGAAGATTCAAATTTTGACCGGATTCCTTTTCATATGAATTTCCATGAATTGAAAAAAAATAATAATCATGATGTAGTCTGGCAAAATTATGCTCATAAAAAAATTATGTCACATTGTGACATACTTATTAATGAGTTTTACTTGAAGAAAAGTTGAAGAAAGATTCCTTCTTTCTTCAAGTTGTGTTGTAGTACCGATCCACTTGAGGGCACTACTTGTTATCCTCCCATATTGTAGGAAGTAACTTCAGACGATATCGATTTAGAAATTGTCGCAAATTCTCCATCTTCAGAGTAGAAATTCCCCTAAATGATATTATCATGATGTCTACTCTCGAGTAGTTAATCTGATGATGTGGCTTCAATACCGGAGGCATCTTATGACCTTTACATCCCGCCGAATCTTGAGGCATTTCGTTGACTATGATAGATACCTACCTATACACCTCACACATCCATCATATCCGCTATCCATCATACACATTCTTACACACACAGGCACATCCGCATACACACCCACCAAATTCACGCTCAACGCACAACCAACGCGCACACCCTCAGTGTGTTATGGAACTAGGATATCGGGACATCTTTATAGAGCAGTATTGTTGATCTATCTAATACACACACAAGCGTCAAAAAGCTTTTGATAGGCGCCAAGAAATCGATGCGATGCTTCTGTAAACTCTCTTACTTAACGATCATCTAAAGTTTCTTCCCGGAAAACTGGCCGCCCGTGGCAAGAAGAAGATGATTAAAGATGACGAGATAAAAGGCCAAATGGTTTTTATTATTCCACTTCCCTCGCCTACTCCGTGCCTAGATAAATACCAATAGATCGTTGATCACTCAATCTCCTTTTCTCTTTCCATGAAGAAAGAATTATTAGGATTAAAATGTTTTCGATATAAATTGTAATAAAGCTTTTTCAAAGTCGTGTATATCATGTTGTATATGCTGGTTTTTTTTTATCTCAATAAGATATGGACATCATGTTCTTACTGTATTCATTGATATTGATAAGCACAGTGTAATTATCAAAAAACAACTGATCAAAATACAGGCACAATGATGGGCCTCTGCAAGGAAATAATAGTTTTAAAATAGCGTTTTCTATTAAATGTACTTTTGAAACCAGCTTACTAGCAATGCTAGTATCATTCTTTCGTGTGTTTTTTTCTTATCTTGTGCTTCTTCCTCTTCTTCTTCTTCTTCTTCTTCTTTCACGTACTGTATAATAATATTCATGATAGGCCTAATGGTAATAAACATGCCAGGTGCATGAAAATCCTTTTTTTAATGTTATCTTAACATAACATAATGTTGTTATTATCTAAGATTTCCAAAGACAGAAGATAATAACGCATATAATTATTATTATAGTATTTTACGGTAAATCTATATCATCTATATTCGTGCTTTGTATTAGACCTTGCACAAACGAATCAGTATTTTAGAATCAATTTTAGCACATTTGGTGTACGAAATCCATATCAGTCCTATCAAAATAGAACATGCGTGCCTTTTGTGTCGTTTTCAATAATTGTCTCACATTTCTTTGCACTCGAAACAACAAACATATCTCTCTTTGTCTCATTTTCCTGTTTCTACGTCAATATCGCCCAATTTATCAGTGTATATTGATAGAAATAGAATGGCCTGATTTTCATCACGGATAGGACTAGCCCGTGTGACGCAAGAAATATGGCAAGTCTGGATAATACAATATAAAGTATTTTATTACCGAGTGATAGCTACATGTGGGGGAATAGTCTCTTCGACAATGCATCTATGACTTGAAGTAGTGTTTCGTCGATGGCGAAACATTTCTCCCCACTATGTGCACTCTTCTTCTTCTCGAGTCCCTTCTATAATTGTTTTGTTGATCCTGTTGATTGCATCGAACTTTATAAATTTAAAATATCCTATTTTATGTTTATATGTTTCTTAGAGGAACTAGAATCTGGTTCAGACACTAATATGTGCATTGTATCGTTCGGTAAGATTTCGGTTGGATTGAACATCCCAGATTGCATTTACAATCTGACGCATTTTTTAATTTTTTTTTATTTACAGACTAAACTACTGTATGTATAATCATGATAATTTATATCAAAAGTATAATGTATAACAAGTCAAACAGATAATTAAATAAAAGTCAAAACAGATAATTTGATACCAAGTCAAAACAGATAATTGAATAAAGATTCAAGATATGTAACACACATGTAGGCGAAATTCATAGCAAAAGCTATTGAAAATCAATTCAAAATAGCCAACATAGTTTAATGCAGAATTCATATTGTCTAACAAGTCAAAACACATATTGAATATCAATTCAAAAATTGACAATTTATAGCAAAAACATATTGAATAACAAACAAAATCAGATAATTGAATATCAATACAAAAAATTGACAACATATAATTGAATCTGTCACAATTATCTGTCACAAAACAGATAATTGAATAACAATTCAAAATTGACAACGTAATTCATATGAAAAGAATATTAAATAACAAGCCAATATAGATAATAGGATGGTGTAGTGCAATGCGGATACAACTAAAATTAGATTGGTTTTCTCTTGATTTGTATTCATAAAACACTGGTATCAACTTGAAATAGGATAAGTTCAATGTACTCGAAATGAGACGAGGCTTAAACCACATCCGTGTTCATCGTCCTACTCAAGGCTTATAAATAACCAGTTAAAGATAATCATTAGTTTTGCTAAGATATTTGGGATTTGAAGAATATGGTGATTGAAAGTTAATATCATTACCATGAGGTGGGCAGATTGGGTTTTTGTGGTATTAAGAAAACTAATAATAGCAAAACCACTTTAAAAAAAACTCTTGTCACAAAATAATGTAGGCTAACTTTGAGCTTTGAGCTTGATTGCGTATTTTTGTTAATGTTATTAATCCCCAATCTTTTTCATCAATATCTTTTGGGTTATCCTGAAAGATTACTGTAGGCCTGTGTTTTGTTTGTTTTTATAAAATTATCCAGTCATTACCGGAACTGAAGATTACCTTTCACATCTTTTACCATTAAGCAAAAAGACAAAATAGATTTTTTATTTTCGCTCTCGGGAACTCTTACAATGGTAAGACGATTTGCCAGACTGGCAAGGCTAGGTTTGTCACGAACAGAATATTTTTGAGTAAACAAATTTGTTTCATTTCTAAAATCCTATTACAGTGTCTGTGAAGGTCTGTTTGCTTTATTCTTGAAAGGTCAGTTTCCAGCGAAGAGCCTAAAATATCAAGCTGTTGGTGAGCTTGACATTTGAATTACGAGATGAGCTCTGAGTGCTTTCCGGTAATAAAAATCACTAAACCTGTTGTCATTTGTCACTTATTGTGCGATAAATTCATCGCTGATTTTATGACATTCTCAACACTTTAGCTTGGTTTTCATGTGTTTTGTGTTTTCATTTTATAAGGCAATATAAGAATGACTGTATTTCACCCTGTTAGTTAAAATTATGACAATATTTATAATATGTTTATCTGCACTCAGTCGTTCTCTCTATTTCTCCCTCTCCCTCCCCCTCTCTCTTTCTCTCTCTTTCTCTCTCTCTCTCTCTCTCTCTCCAGATCCCTCTCGCTCTATTTCTTTATTATCGTTTTCATATTTCCTTTCATTTATTTTTCTTTGTCGTCATTTTTCTTGTCCCACTAGATACGATTCCATTTTCGTGTTCTTGACATTCATATCGTAGGTATTGAACGACAACCCAGAATTCGAAAGGCTCGTACTTCATGTCGGTTGGTCAGAAGCTAATCATTTGCTCCCTAAATTAAGAAAGGATAGAAGGGGCGACCGGACAGATCAAGGAAAAATAATCCTAAACTGAAGACCCTTCAATACGACTATCACATTTCGACCTTCATAAATATCACGAATGGGTCTTAACTCCCACGTCATCCGAATCTCTTCTCGTCCACCCCTTGCTTACGTCACTGTCCGAGGAGATAACGAATGAGTTTGTTTTGCTGATACTGGTCAAATTGATGTAGTTCGGACCTATGGGGATGTAATTTTTATATACAAGATCGCTTTGTCAGTCCCTTAGCCGCTTTATACCATATCCCAACCTCCATTTAAGTATGACCACAAACAAAAACGTGTCTCCAATTTTAAGCTATTGCTTCCGCGTTTTGATAAAAACAACACCATTTATAGTTGTTTTATATTGAGGATGGTATTTTGATCTTATTAATCGGTCATAATAGAGAGTGACTATCGTCTTACTTTCATTTCTATTTCCTCTAACCTTGTGTTATCAAGAACAATTTGTGACGATGTACCTCGGTTAATATTTTCTTTTAATAAGAGTTAAAAAGTTTTCATGGTTCTAGGCAAGTGTAATTATCTTCTTTTTTTTTACATTATAAAATCGTTACAGAAACTATATAAAAATAGACCGGATGTAAAACTGTAATTATGTTCGAACAGTTCAGTTAATGACGTATGGCGTTTACAAAAATATATTCTTGTTAATCCCCTTCTCTATTAATAACAATACCACAAAGGTACTTCGTTTGAAAGAGCAATCAGTTAAGAAATCTGAAATAATCTTCATATTAAAGCATTAAACAGAGTGTCTTAGAAATTAGGAATATCTAAAATAATTTAAAGAATGCAAATACTGGATTTATGTTATCCTTGAATGCACGTCAAAGATGAAATTTATACCATTTTCCTACGCTTTTCCCCTTATACTATTCTTATTTTCTATTGATGTAGGAAAACAAAATCAAATTCCTAAAGACACAAAGGCTTTAAAAAAAATTTAATCAGCTTTAACAGATCTAAATCGCTTGTGTGTTTAAGGAAATGAAAACGACTGACTTTGAATTAAAGAAACTTACGTCACGAGATGAAGAGAGACGTAAACTAATGGTGTTAAGACACCTGCTCCAGTCGTTAGTAGAAAAGGATTACTCAAATGGGAAAATAATCGTTCATATACTGAGGAAGTAATTCATCAAAACAAGTAACAGTTATTGATGGATCCTCACCTATTTCAATCAATGCAACACTCCCAACATTCCAGTACAATTCGAAAGGAAATGAATGTCTGACTCGGGTTTAGTTGATTGATTGTGATTTTTAATATGTGGACTTTTCTAAATGATCATGAAATCGTAAAGCTCCTTGAATGTTCCGTCTTGCAGTCAAAGATTAAGATAGGCTGCAGAGAAACCTATGATTTGTAATATCCTTTTTGTTATTATTATTTGAACTAATGGGTTCATAGTGATATCCATGCAGAAAAAAAAATTGTCTGATATGCGAATAGTACTGTTAGCTTTACTCGTATACTTAAATTATTTTAGAGAATAAAATATTTCTCATTCAATAAATTATTAACTTATCCTTTTTTATATAAATCTTTTCACCACAAAATTTCTTCGGCTTTAAGTATTCGAACAATTTCAAATGATTTTGATACGATAAGTTTTGTTGACATCATCTTGATTAACACACACTGTAAGCAATTTTACTCCACAACCCACAATAACTCGATTGAATTCATTTACATAACGAAGCATATCTTCTAAAGCATATAATAGTTCTATATTTAACTAAGATCTCAGCATGCAAAAATACGCGGACTGAAATAATCACGGGATTCTAAATATAAACATTCACATTTTAAAATAGTTCTATATCTATATAACAGCACCACAAAAATGCATACTTGCATAAGAACGATATATCTTTTTCCCTTTCAAATCTCAATTTGTAATCACTTGAAACATTATTATATGTTATCACAAACCAACTATTATTAGCGTCATATATGCAGTAGAATAACATTTTCATTTTTAGCCAAAGGAATTTCAACCATTCTTTTCTAATAGGCTTACTGTACGTAAAAGTAGTTTATATTTAAGGAAGATGTTCAGGGGCATTACACGGTGAAAAAGCTGCTTAACACTTCCAACATGTCTAGCAGTCAAATCCGAATTAGAGTTGTTTTTTTATTTCAGGGCTAATACTGCCTCTTTTGCGCCTATGATCCACCACTTAGCATAGTTACATTGCTAATTGGACCCCATGGGGATTCTACAGAAGTAACAAAGTATTCTCTCTCTAGAAACTACCTTGTCTAAATACGGTAATAAAGTATTCCCTCTCTAGAAACTATCCTCTCTAGTTTCAGCCAGATAACATGTTAACATCTTGAGTAGACGAACAAATGTGTTTCTATTCAATCAATAGATGTGTAATGCTCGAAGCAGTTCTCGATTGTGTCTTTTCACCTTTAATGTACACGGAAAGCATGGACTGTGCATTAAGGTTTTACTAATCGTGATAATCGGTAATGTCAGTAATAAAGCATTTTCTCTCGAGAAACTATCCTCTCTGGTTTCGGCAAAATAACATGTTGACATCTTAAGTAGACGAACAAATTCAATCAACAGAATGTGTAGTGCCCGAAGCGATTCTCGATTGTGTCTTTTCACCTTGAATATTAATAATGCATGTAAAACATGGAATGTGCGTCGAGTGCCCTGTAACACAAAGACATATACGACTGATAAAAAGTTACGATTGATTTTTTTCTCTGTAGCCTCATCATGGACAGGGTGCTCTAAAGTTGATGATCTTAATCCTAACCCTAGCCAGCCCTAACCCTAATCTTAGTCATATCCTAATTCTAATCCATGACTGTACCTGCGCTCCAAATGAGGCTGCCGAGAAAAAAATCAATCGTAACTTTTTATCAATCGTAAGTTACAGGGAACAGGGCTTACTAATCGTGATAATGGGCAGGATATGGGGTGTAGATAAAATAAAGTCAAATGTGATTGTTTTGCGAGTGGGTTGTAACTGCTAAAGGCAATTATGGTACTCACACACAGACATATAGAAAGCTGCTCGCGAATACTTTCCATTAGAATTCACTGCATGCAGCGGCCTTGTATAACATATGGGGCACAGCCACGTGGGAATGGTAATATTTATACCTCAATCCGCCCTGATCTCCCAAGGCTCCCTGGCATACTGAGGAGGATTTTGAAGATGACAGAAGGGAATTAAATATCTAATGCAGAGTCGATAAGATGTACTTAAGCTCCAGGCATTGTGGCATTTTGGTTCTCTGGTATTTTTTTTTCTATCAGTGTCTCTTTGTGCCAAGAGATGGAAACAAAATAGGAATATATAGAATAGTAGTAGATAATAATTTGGCATCTGAATGGGGAAATCATTTGAATATTCTGATTTCTTTTTAATCTTATTCGTGATCTTTGCCTTTCCATGTTTAGGCATGTGCTATTAGGAAATATTTTTTAAATAGAAATTGCTTAAACAAAAATGTTCAGTCCCCTTATAAATGAAACAAGATAATACTATTCTTGTTTAATTGACTTGCTTACAATATTAGGAGAAATAATATGCTTTGCTATGCTATATAATAATTGATGATTAGCATAAAAAATCATTGTGGAGGCATATAAATTCTGGGCCGGTGTTAGATTGAGCATCCATGTTGTCAAATTTAACACCACAGTGTAGCCTATTATTATGCAAAATGGCAGCTAACTAGAAATTGAATAGCGTATTCTACATTGAAAATTCCATGGGGTTATCCATTTGAATATAAAAACATTACTGGTGCTTTTTTATTAATCACGTTAATCCTACGTCATTGTCTCTTGGATTAATCAAAGGCTAATTAATATGTTAGAGTATATCTTATTGAATGCAATTTAAATTAGTATTGTAAACGGATGCAATCTTAACTAGTCTTAATCAACCTATGCTAGTAACTTGATTAATTATCTTAAGCGAAATAATCATCCTAGATGTCACTGTTTATATACGACCACATCCTATGGTGCAGTCCAGTGTATCAAATTTGATTTTCTTGCATAATTATGTAAACTCCGCTGGCTCATGCAGTGCTTGTAGTATCATATCTACTCTCTAAGTCGTTCAAATAACAATCTTTGTGATCTTCTCAAATTTGAATTTTATTTTTCATTGAGAGGAAATTTGGTTTTCTTTTTAGGCTTTAATTTATCCGATTGGCATTGGATACTAGTAATGTCATTTTTTATCTCTATGTGAAGTTGGCGTTTTTTCCTTTTCTACGGGTTTAGAACCTTAATGATTTAGCCCCCGCAACCGCAATAAGCCGCTTTTAATAAAGAAATTCAAGAAGATTTTTCCTCTTCTTCATATTCGTTAAAGATTCCTATCATAATTATCTATGTGGGTGTTTTATTCCTGTTCTCTTGTTAATTCTGTGTCGGTCATGTCATCAAAATGAATTCTAATTTATCAGTTTATCTGATATTCTTTTCTTGACCTCCCCGCCTTTAATTTCCGTTCTCAAAATTAATTTTCTTCCGATTCAATCATTTTTCCTCTATAAACGAAAGATATTGTTTCATAAACTGTGCGGCTTTTCACAATTTTTCATTTCCTACTTCTACTTTCCGGTCACGTGTTTGATTTGTGCCTAATCAGAATCGGTTTCCATCGAGGTTAACGTACGCTGATATCAGTGCTTCTTCGGATATTGCTCCCATCTCGTAACCTGCATCGGACCAGGGCAGTTTGCGAAGTTTGTCGAAGTATTTTCAGTCTAATCGCGTAAGACAGGTTATGACATTTTAGACTGTACACTCAAACCTGCACCCATGCATGCATCATTGTCATTTCTTATAAAGCATGAGAATGGCTTTTACCAGAGAATGCCCCCCAAATGCTTATCTCAAGGAATTCTTTCATATTTGTTTTTGTCTAAAAGAGTCTGTATTTTAAGCCTAGATCTGGAGTAATCATACAGAATCGCACTTATCCGTGAGCTCCTCACCTTGTTCCAATATGCATTCTGCGAAAGCCATGCATAAATCGGGTTAAAATTCAATCACTGTCTATTAATTTAGAGTAGGTGATATTCCTATGAGAGATGCTGTGTCGTCTAGATTAATGTGTCTATAATTAAGTATGGGGGTTAATCGACTATGCACTTACACTGTTTAATTAATATAGGTTATATCAGCTAACCATATTGAGTGATCACATGCTAAAACAACATTGGATCAGTTAAACCAAAAAAACATTGGATCAGTTAAACCAAATCAATATATTTTATTCAAATCTCTTACATGAAACGAACATTATACTTTTCACTTATACTTCCTAAAATTATCATAATATGATTATTATCATGATTATATGAATATACAAATACGGCAAATATACATTTAATACACCAGCTCTTTCTAAGGTACTGGATTATTATGTTCCCATGATGGAAAAAGAAAATATATCCCAATTTTATATACTCCCGAATTACCTAAAGGATCCGTGGCATCCGAAAAATGAATGTCTTCGATTAATCATGTTTTAATTAGTTTATATGTATATTTTTGGAGTGTTTTCTTTGATGTTCCCAAAATATTTTATACTTTTGCTTGATAATATCTTATAAATTAAACTCAATATATCTCTCTTGTTTTATATTCTACAGACATCGTATCCGCAGGGTGAGTCTACGAAGCGGAAGAACAACGAGTAAGAAGCTCTCACAGCTCATTCCAGAACCTGTCATTCTGGTAAATATATTCTCATATCCGTCAGGAAAGTAGAGGGTATATACATGAACTATCAAATTACAAAAGGGCAGGCTAGCTTTGTGGTGCAGATTTTATTATAAATTGTATTTTAAATTACATTGTTTCAGGCGACTCTCGTTACTGTATCACCCTCTTTCCTTACAGTTAGGCCTATCTACCATTTATAATAATGTCAACCGCGAAAACAGGATTTGAAAATGAGGGGCGGGGGGGGGGGGCTCAATCAGAAAATTGGGTGCGCAGTCGAATTTTTTTCTTTTGGAAAAATGCAAAGATATTACCAAAACAACAGCAAAAATGAAAAACGCCGTCTACCGGGAATTCAAACTGTAAATATATCACCTTATCACTGCTTATAGGTAGCAAAGTTACTGTATACGATTTCAAGTACACACTTTTCAACATTGTTCAAAGAGACTTTAAAAAGCCAATACAGAACTTTTTATGCCAGTGCAGATTACTCCATTGAAAAGTATATAATTTTAATCTTTTAAACATCAGCAACACAGTATGTTTTGCTCTTATTTTAAGCGCTTTTAATATTTACCCACGTCAGTCATACATAATCATTTGCCTTTCCATAACTTTCTCCCTTTCCAAGGCAGCCCATTTCAAAATCATCCTTTGTAATCGCATCAAAGAATCTTGTCAGGGCAAGGCCGTTTTTTCAGCAATCGACCAAAACTCATATTAAATCCATCATGACTTGACACTATTTTGGAAACAATGGGGAGATTTTGCGGCTCTGTTCCCGGGGTTCTGACATATTGTCACCACTATTGGTCGTTACAGCAACTACAAATATCTTTGTCGATATTATACCTAACAGAACTGCTTAGCAACAACATTGTGCTTACATTTGTTAGCAAACGTTGTCAAGACGTATTTCATATCCATTAACCATGTTAAACATCGTTGCTAGAGGGACGAGAAAGTGTAAACTTTATATTACGCAAGTAAAGTTTTCGGTTGTGACATAACAGCGACAAAGTGTTTTGTCTTTTTTTTAGTAAAGATTTGCTGTCCGTGATGCAATAAAATATATGTAATCTCCAAATTCAGAGGATCAAGATGGTTACAATTAAGACTGCCCATCATCAATAGGATATAAAATAAACAAGATAGCATCACATCATTTCTAAAAGTTCGTAGAATTTATTCGAGTTTGGGTCTATCACAAACATGTTTCTTTAAGCGTTTATCTTACCATCTAATTCTAATAACTTAATGCTTGTATCGCTGTAAATTCGATGTACTTTAGTGTGCTAGATGAAATGACTCCCTTACAGTCCGCTGGCTTAGTAAATGGCATTGAAATAAACACATCCTGACGTTGGGTAGTCATAGGAACTAGAATAATGCATTGTTTAGTTTACTAGCAACAATATCATCTCGTTTCCTCTCTCCATTACTATCCATTTTCTTTTCTTTTTCTGGATTATTCACGTCTCTTGCTGTTTGATTCTTCGTTCTTTCTATCCCACACTCTCCTTTTATCGCCGTTTTTTTCTCCCATTTGGTATATTTTCTTCACTCACTCTTTTTTTTTTTTTTTTACTACCGCACCCATCTCTTTCCCTTTCCTTTACTCATTAATTTGTTTGTGTGTTTGTTAAAAAGGGAAAGAAACAAAAAATGGATTATAACTTTTCCGGAAACGGCATATACAGAAACTGACCTAGTGTATAATTGCGATTTCTAAGAACAAATTTATTGAAATAATTTAATTTGAAATATCTCATGTAATATACCTGTAAAATGACGTTTGCAGAACAAATGCAATGCAAAGTTGCAACATTGTCTTCATCAATATGAAGGAGGCTTTAAACAATGTTACGCGATCACCAAGTATTTGTATATGTGGTTTTTTGTTTTGTTTTGTTTTGTTTTGTTTTCAAATTCAATCTAATGATTATTTGGTAAAGCGTCTTTTCCTTGCGGTTTCAAAGTGCTTCACAATTTGCTCTTCTGTATAAATATACTGTTTTTTTTTTAAACCAGAAAATGTCAATTATTTCTGCATGCATATTCAAAATGTCTGGGTACGCAGCTCTCATGATGATAAGCTTATCAACCTGATCCCGGCGGCAGCGTTAAAGATGCGTTTGATGCTCCTTCGACTTGATAGTTCAGAGCACCCCGTTTCACACCAGTGAAACCCGACACCAAACCGACCACTAGCTTGCAATTCGTGGTAATGTAATATTTTGGTGTCGGTTCAGGGTCAGTCTCACTGGTGTGACTTAGCTATCACAGTAGATGGATACCATACAGACAATGTAAATGAGAGGATGTCTGACAAGCTGAATTATAAATTGACTCTATCGAGACATCGTGCACAGCTGACTACATCTTCTCTGCAATTATCCTAATTTGTTTGGTTTTGGAAAGGCGCGGGAAAACTCAACGACATGCATTCCTTAAAATCCACATGGTGTGACACGTGTATGTAATAATGCATGGTGCCTCTTGGATGGTGGCTTGTAGTGGGTTTATCTTTGACGGTTAATATTTTGTGGATTATGACTTGTCATCAATGTCATTAGCACATCAACTTTGTTATTTAGTGGTATCTTGTTTTTATGATGACGTGGTGAAGATAGTTTTGATAGAAATATTATTGTAGGGAGACAAAACCAAAAATAAGCATCGATTTAAAGAGAATCTAGTGTAGTGGGAAAGGTGAACCATGGGTCAAGAAAAAATAATTGTAAGCTTTCAAATTATTTTCAAGGTATTTAGGAAGGATTTTATTGTAGAAAGTTCCACTGAAAATGACTGCTCTTCAAATGCCTTCATAATGATAATATGACCCCAAAAGCTGATATGTCCGGGTCCCGAACATGTGAGCACATGTACATGTAGTCCCATACCTGAATTGTTGTGTCCAGAGCATGTTATTATTAACATAATTTGGTAAATTTCTTATAATTTTCTTGATTCCATATCCTCACATCAATAAACCATTCTTAGATACATTGTTATCAACCTTTACCATCACTTTGAGACAGTTTCTTCCACAATTCAATCTTATGACTACAACACTAGATTAGCTTTAAGGAAAGGTAAGAAAGAGGCTGAAAGACATCGAATTTAAAATTGGAACACGGACAGGGGACTTGTCTTGAAAGATTTTGGAAGTTTATTACGTTTCAAGCTTTCTGTTTAAGTGTTAAAACGCAAAAAAAAAAGAGAGATAATAATAATAAGTTGAAATGGAAAGCAGGCAAACGAAGCATAGAGAAGATGGAGATAAAAAAATTGTGAATAGATCACAAGTGCAACAAATAATTCTGAAAAGAAATGTAGATATTTTTTTTAATTTAATCAATGTAGCCTACTGCTACTGAGATTAATTTATGTTTGAATTCTTGCACCATTTCATTACACATTAAAATCTGCTCGAATGATGAGTGATTTTAAAGATAAGCACACATGACGTAACAATAATAATGTTTATTTAACCATCAAATCGATGAGCATGCTCAAAAGATTCATTACGCGAAAAGGGCGAAAAGGACATTTTCATGTATCAAATACCCGGGCTGTGTTTCACCGAGTCGCTCTTGAAATTACGAACGACTTTACTAACGACTGGAACATGTTCTTGGGTGCTATACTAATCAGCCAATCAGATGCAAGCATTTTAGTAGCTCATAACAGTTGTCAGTGAGAATCAATGAAAATTTGTTTCATGAAACACAGCCCAGGTCCCCCGATGATAGCTTCACTGATCCACGCATGCATTATGTGGTGCTAAATTACACACTGTAAATGGCGCCCAAAGCGAGGCGCCAAAGACGCACTGATAAAAAGCTTTCATTAAAGTGTGTCTTTTCTAAAAACCACCTTCTATTTTCTACAGAGTGTTTCTATTCCGTATAATATAGGTTTAACATAAACAACATATTTATCAATTTTGCTGTAGGATACATCAAATTTCATAATTACAAAGATATCGAATGAAGAAAATCCACCTGGGATAAGGAACCATATTGTACGGAAACTTCATAATATTTACAGCTTGTGTTGTTGCCTTGCGGCTACCATGCAGGCTGCATGCTGGATTTAGATGTTGGCATGTTGCCAAAGCTTACCTCGTGACTAGGTACGTACGTAAGGCTGTGCGCCTGCAAGCAACATGCATCCATGGATGCGTGCCAGACACAAGGCTTTCTACCCACTTAACGTGACATTTTACTCTCCACGTTAATAAGTGGCAATTCAACATCACTACAAAGGGAATTATCTAACACTTTGACCTTAGGCTCATTTGGTTGAGCCTAAGTTATCTACCAGACTTGTTTGAAAATTAAGGTGGATAGATAAATAAACTTTTTAAAACTCGCTTTATGCTACTACAGTCTGTGTTTTAAAAAAAATGGTACAGTTGGAAAAAAAAAAATTTAGGTGTGAAATATTTTCAGATAATGTGTGTATGTGGTACCAAAATAAAGCCAAAAGATTTTCCTTGCTGATGCGCTTTGTTCTGTAGAATTTGCTTTCGTAAAACTAAAGTTATGCTAAATTTTGTGCGACGAGGAACAAATAAAAAATGAGCACTTTATGGCCATTATGCGAAACCTATACACGAAGGCATGGGACGGCGTGCGAAAAATGCATTTTTCTTGATTGTAGAAAACTAGTCATATTTCAAAAATTACGTCACCAAATGTGATGAAAAAAATTGCGGGTGAAAGTCTGATCTTCCTGCTTTATAAAATTCCAAACAATAGCAGCCTGTGATTAAACTTCATACTATAAAAAAATGTTTTCCACTTGTACCATTTTATTTGACACAGACTTATACGTGTATCAAGACTTTAAAAAGGGAAATAATATTAAGATTACATTATTACGATTATAACATAAGTGTTTTATTTTCTCTCTGTTAAGATTAGGAATAGGACGAAATCCATGTTTTTGTTTAATCCTTGTTTTGGAATTAAAACGAAATATGTTATTGCTTTTATTATATTCTGTTCTTGATAATGCAATAAATAAAACAACAATTTTTTAGTTACTTGTATAGGCCCCTACAATATTGTGGACCCTAATTTGCTCAAAATGCCCTTTTCCGGTTGATCACATAAAAACAATGACCTTACAACTTAAGAAGTCATTCTTCTTCGATGAATTTATTTGCCCAAAGTTGATCGACATCCCGTTTTTTTCCTTTTTTACGAGAGAAGAGTACGTTTAAACGACCCAGAAATAGGTAGCAAGCCTTCTCAAATTGAACGCCTACACTCTGAAAATTGATTCGAGCAAACTCTGCAAAGCGGATGCTTTTTATTGAGGCGTGTTCAGCATGGCGTCTCCCTCGTGCAATCGGTTGCTATCGAATCCTTATGAGTCAACGCGTGGGAGAGCTTCCTAAACCGATCGCATTTCAAGTTTTATTTTAGGGGTATTGTGAACACAGCGTGTTATTGCTCACCCACTAGCCGGGTGCTTGCGTCAGTACAACCAAACGGTGAAAACATATGCTGAGTGCATGCACAAATCGCCTGTTCATTGCAAATACCAATGCTACTTTGTGTTACGTGAGATGTGTGTTACGGGGGAAAAAAAGCATGTATCATTGGATAGCAATAGTCTGCATGGATCCACCTTGGCATATTAAAGTAAAGAGTCATTAATCTCGTGAATTAGAAGATGACAATCATTTTGGTGATAATTTACATCATTTATATGGCGCCAGATTTATGTTTAAAAAACATTTATCTTATCGTCCAATCTTCAATACGTACAGTGTGGGCGGGTTAATGGATTGTAATGGTTTTGAGTTGAGATTATCCACTGATGATTTTTTCCTTCTCCACGCACCTATCATCCTGGCCTATCATCTATTCTAATCGAAAAGATGGCATGATTAATGAGAATTTCTAAATTCATGGAGGCTTGCAAAATTCTGAGCTGTTGGGCTTTACATTTGGTCAGTGCATGTATTAATATACAAAGATAAATCCCTGAAAATTTCGTTTTGTAAGCATCATATACGCTTCACAATAAGTTAAAATGTGAAAGTGACCGGGAATAGCTTATTTTCTTTGTAAGATTATTTTCCCTCCGTAGAATGCCTCGTTATGAAATTTTCCCCCTGTACGCAGTTTTTATAAATGGCGATATCCACTCACAAAATAGTATCGTAGTAGTTATATTTTGGTAAAAATTTTCATTTGTAATTGTTTTATTCATCCTTCTGGATATACATACCGCAAAAGCATGACAAAACAAACAATTATTAAAATATGCCCCAATAAAGTTACTCAATCCCTTTAATGGATAAGATGGCATGATTAAATTAAAATCACCATCATATCGACTTGAATATAATCTTGAAGAGAAGACAAACCCCAAAATAGACGTTATCTGCATTTGTACAAGCCATATGAATTAAAAAAAGAAAAAAAAAAAAAAAAAAGAAGAGAAGCAAAGCACTGAATCGTCTAATGGGAATTACTAACTCTCAGGATTGATTAACATCGATAGGAAGGGTAATATTATTTTAAAAAACCCTCCAAATCACTCGATCGTCCATAACGGTAAATTCTAACTCTAGCCATGCTCTAAGGATTCATTAGAAAGAAAAAAAAAACGATGGGAGGGGATATTTAGAGGGATTGGATGGGGGTGGTTAGGGGATTAGGGTTGGGATTGGTTGGGGATTATCAGGGATCTTAGATATCGAAGTAATCACTCCTTAAAGCTTATGATATGACCAGACGAGAGTAAAACTGAAAATATAATCTTTTGGTGGGTGTGGAGATGGACTGATTTTTAAGTGAAATATTTGTTGCCATTATCACTCCTGCAAAGCTCACATCATACACACTTGGAAGATGCTCAACTTTGTACCTTTAAAGTTGTTGTTGATGATGATGATGAACAGCATGTGTAAAGCGCCATTTATCTGCCAAAACATTAATCTAAAGGCGCAAAAGTTGCTGATTAAATGTCGTTCAGGAAGCTGTACCTCTGGGGGTGATTCACTAAGACTTAAAAAGCAATCCCAACTATGGACCTATAGCATGGCTATTCCTAAAATTAATTTTATCCCAGTTAGGATTGATTTTAGCTGTTAGTGAATCACCCCCTGATGGTGTATAACTTGGACCTTGAAAGGTGCAAAGTTGATTAATCTCATGCTAGGAAAGCGCCTAGCATGTTTATCTTATATTTGTCTCCTCCTAAATAATATTTGTGATCCGCCGGCTCAAAATCACAAATAAGTCGCGAACAGAATAATACAGCAAAATCCTTCCTCTAACGTGATATCTAACTTGGTTATACTTTGATAAACATTTATTGATTTCATTGGAATCTGATTGGAAAGCTTGTAATATCTAGTTTCTGAAAATAGATAAAGTAATCACATGATTTCCGGTAACTTATTGTTGGTTTGAAGTCGTCAGTGCCCTGTAACATAAAATATATAGATCAATATTACGGTTGATATCAATCGCAAGTCTATGGTAAACTGTGTACTAAAAGTTACAATCAATCGTAAGATTGATCTTATCTCTGTTATGTTACATGGTCACATATTGTCATTCATTACTGTGATTGTTATCGGCATAAGATGTGAACGTATTCAGTCGTATCAATTCGTATGCGATTCTTGTTTTTTATATTGAGATCTGTAACTAATCATTTTTTCTTTGTCTTTTCCATCCGTCTCTTTCTTCTTTTTGTTCTCTCTTTCTCTCTCTCTCTCTCTCTCTCGTTCTCTCTCTCTCTCTATCTATCTCACATACAGGGATACGAACAGACGAGTAATGAGAACAAAGCGTCAGCATACAGATTGTTGCAAGGGGAAGTAACAAAGCCAAACCACCACAACCACCATCACCATCATCATCACAAGCAACACCACCACCACCACCACCACCATCGCCGCCACAGCACCGAGATACCATCCTCCCATGCCAAACCCCCTCGTCGCATCAAAAAACATCGCCATAGTTCACCCGGCAGAACGCAACGCACAAGTCACGTCCCAAAGAGTTCGCATCACCACACATCAACTCATTTCACGCCCGACAAGAATAACTCTGCCACTTCTCCGATTGTCGAGAAAGGTCAGCAGCAGAGTACCCAAGAGCACTTGACAAGAAATTTGATGAGCGAGGACATTTATCAACAAAAGGAACGGAAGAGCGAGACAAACGCCGACGTGGAGGAGGCCTAC
This sequence comes from Paracentrotus lividus, assembly GCA_940671915.1. Classification (NCBI taxonomy): domain Eukaryota; kingdom Metazoa; phylum Echinodermata; class Echinoidea; order Camarodonta; family Echinidae; genus Paracentrotus; species Paracentrotus lividus. The sequence continues at coordinate 43,427,862 of CALNVZ010003430.1, read as the reverse complement.
AAGCCAGAGCTAGATTGCCTGAGACGGATCAAGTTCAAATTGAGCTGGAGGTATGATAATATCGATCATGAGAACAAGATTGAAAACAAACCGATCGCAGGAAAGGAAACCGATACATCAACAGACGGTAAGCTCGTAGGTCACGTGATGCCAACGTCATTGAATTCGTCAATTCCAATGGATGAAAGTTGCAAGGAAAGAGAAAAGGAGGAGGCGGAGGAGGAAGAGGAGAAGATTGTGGTGGATGATGAGGTGCAACAGCTTGAAATGTGCAGAACAGATGATGGCGAATACTACGAAGAAGAAGCTGAAAACGGAAGAGAATCGCCCGAGGTATGGAACAATGGCATGGACGTTGGGCAAACAATGACGTCATTTACCACGCTTCACAACAACAACAACAACACGAATGCCAATGACCCGGAGGTTGAGTCGGTGAATGAAGCACACATGACCTTGTTTTCACCTTACGTTTCATCGTCAGCAGAGACAATGTACCGGGGTTGTGATTCCCGCCAACTCTCGTATTCAGATCAGCCTCATTCCACAATAGCGCCTGGTGACGTCATAATGGATGTGACGGCCTTCGCAAAGCAGGATGGGAGCAGATGGCAGGATCCGGATGTGTGTCTGAAAAACTCGAGCACCACGGAGGAATCGGACGATTCTGAAATGGGTGCGTTCGAGATGAAGACGGAATTCATCGATGAGGGATTCGTCGATTCGAACAATAACAACGACTTCGTGTTGGATATGAATCCGCATCCATAGCAACCGGTTAAAGACACTCTGAAAATAGTGGGTCAGATTGACCTTATTTCGGGTTAATTGGGGCCTTACACGAATTCCGGGTCAATTTGGACCGTACCAAATGTATTGCGGTAATTAACCTGGAAGTATGGCCCAAATGGACCGGAGTGGGGTCAATTTGATCTTTCATTTTTTTTTTGTAGTGAAATGTCAACTATTTACCAAAGATTGCCCAGTCAAACATGTCAAACGAGGATTGTTTGAAGTTTGGACTCTCTCGATCTCTTTCTATCATTCTACCTTTTCATTCCATTCTTAACACCTTAATTATATTTTATTTGTTAGAGTATGATCATTTTACTCTCAATGTTTCCTTCAAACATTCCAAACTATATTTTCATAGATGAGAAGAACCTGTGATTCTGGAAACACAGAGATTGGAAATTTTGTGGCAGATTTGTTTCAATTGGCTGTTTTGCACTGATAAGACGGTTAAGACATGTAAGAATAAGTTTGAGCTCATGCTCTTTTTGACTTAAGACTTAAGTTGAATACAATTTCACAAAAATAAAAAGAAGATAATTAGAGAGCTTTGAATGAGAAATTATATTTTAAGCAAATAAGCTATGGTTGAACTGTACAGAAATACAATGGCCTACTTGCAAGAATAGTCAACATGGGCAACGCAGGATTATGTAAATGATGCGGTACACTTTCAAAAAACAAAAAAATAAAAACTCGAGAAATTGAAGAGCTGTATTGACCACCTTTTCATTCAATTCAGGTCATAACTATACATCTGGTATGTATGCATATTTGAAATTGTTTAAGTTATTATAAATACATTTATCTGAAGTGCTCATCAACTAAAATTATTTCGAATGGTAGAATTCGATTTATTGAATGTTAATACGTCTTCTCCAAAAGCTTTGTAAAAATCAATTTGCAGATCAAAAGTAAATTCGCCACTCGTCATTGTGTGAGGTGAAGTGCAAGTATTGTTTGTAGTCTGAAATCAGACTTTTCAATTTGAAAACCGGGAGCAAATGTTTGAAACAAAACGTGGTAGATATCAATCATATAATTTGAAAGACGTTACCAAAGATGACAGCAACGAGTGATACGGGTCGCACTTGATAAAGCATGGAGGTAATACCTCCATGGATAAAGCAAGAGAAGCATTATAGTGGGAAGTTACAATATCGTTTGAAAAAAGTTATGGTATTTTACAGTGTTTTATGAAAAGATATATTATTGGCAGAAAGTATGGTTAAAAAATATACTCTTATCAATGTTCTACTCTTGACAATATCCGTCTTCTTTGGTTGAAAAATATGATTCTACAAACAGACTTTATTTTATGATTATTATGTGCAAATAAATGGATTTATTGATTGATTATTTTGAAAAAAATTTACACGTAGAAACAAATACAAACTAGATCAGTACTGTTAAATAATTGCACAATTTCTTATTCTCATATGATTGTGATATGAAATAATGATAAAACAGAAACATATATTTGGTTTAATTAATTGTGCTTTGTGATATTATTTATGTCTTGGAAACAAAGCAAGAAAAAAATATTTTGAAAATGTCAATATTGTACAAACTGTAATGAAAAAAAAAAGGAAAAATGGCCTATAATATTTTTATACTATTTTACGTGTCTTAAAAAACAAATTGTATAAAAATAATCTTTCATGAAACTGATAGTTGGATTGTCATATTAAAGAATATTTTTATTGTATACAAAAAAAAGCGATAAAATGAAAAAGAAAACGGTGATTAAAAAAATATGTAATAGTTGATAGGTTGATACACTGTAAGTATGTTTGAATGTATATTGAACATTATAAGGTATATGCGATCAAAAATGGTTTGCTTGTAAAGCTTTTGGATAATTAGGACAGTATATAGATTATGATTGGTTCATCAACAACATGAATACGTTAAAAAATGTTACTGATTGTGATTCCTGATGGTGTTTTTTGCTCTTTTTGAGAATTTCAAGCAGCTGATGTACTCTTTATGAAATGGCGGTTTTTTAGAGAAGGAAGTGGCAAGTTTTATGAAAAGTTCTATTTTTGTATCGTGAAGGAATTATGTGGGATTAATTGGATTGAAATGGTGCTTGTGCAATTAACAGGTTGGTTACGTAAGATGTTGTAATTTGAAGGACTGTGATGTCTGTTTTATAAATAACCGAGAGTTACTAATTGTATCGGAAAAGGAGAACGTTAATAAGTACGTCGTCTCTTTTTAGAGATTACCATCTTAAGAGTGGAAATCGTATGAAAAATATATTTTCTCTTTATTTTAAACTTTCAAATCATTTAAGTAGTTTCAGCGATGATAAGTCAGTTGTGGTTTATACATTACACTTCATTGGCTATCTGCTTTACACGGATTAATATTTGAAGTTTAAGGTGTAAAAGCCTATAATGTATAAAATGTAAATCTTGTGTATATATTAGATGCTGTACCATGGACGTTATTCATTACTATTAGATTATTAGCAGGCTTTCAATCAACGAAAAGGGAAATCTGTATCAAAATTCTCAACATAATAATTAATATGATTAAAATATTTCAAACACAAATGTAAATGATACAAGGGCTTTATCAATTTTCGAAAGTTATGAGGGAAAGGAATTCAAAATTCTCTTAAAACGTTTCATTCAAATCAAGGCAAACTAAAGAGAAATTTATTTAACATAAATAATTGAATTCGATATATTATAAGTAAATATTTTACTAAGCAACCAAAGTGTTTAAAAAATTGAATTATGGGCAAATGTTATAAACCTGCTATTTTTTTTAAAGGTATTTCATGATGAAAACCTGCCTTTTATTCATTACTGAAAGCCAAAATGTAGAAATCAAATCAAAGTAGAGTATTACGGGTATGTACACTTTGATTATGAATCTAATCAAAAGAAATTTTGGATTCAAGTGTATATTTAAAATTGTCTTTCTGTGTATGATGTCACTTTTGTTTTACCTGTCTGGAACAGTTAAACAGTGTAAAGAGAAAACGAAATATGATTATAGTTTGGTATATTTGAGCAAATAAATCTAAACGCTTACAGTTTACAACTTTTGTGTTCAGAGTTATTACTAACTTTTAGATAACTTTTTAGCTGTGACCTGTAACATAAAAGATGTGATCAACGTTACAATGATACATCATAAATCTGTGGCAAACCGGATAATGTTTTTCGGTCATGAAAAATACTATATCTCTCTGTGTCACATGGCACTGATTAGGTGAAGGTTCATGAATTTGATCTTTTTGGGTGAAATGCCTAAATTCGCTCTAGAAGAACAAGTTTTGAAAAAATTGTTATACGAGTGTTAAGAACATGGTGTCAATTGATGAGAGTAACTTTGAGAGGAATATAGGAATGAAGGAAGCGAGAAGGTAGGTCTGGTATACTAAGAGAGGGTAAGAAAGGAAAGAATATAGAGAGAGGGGAGTGATAAAGAGAGAGAGAGAGAGAGAGAGAGAGAGAGAGAGAGAGAGACAGACAGACAGACAGACAGAGAAAGAGGAAGGGGAAGTGAGGGGAGTTAAAAAGAAACAAGAGAGAGAGAGAGAGAGGGAGAGTTAAAGAGACAGAGAGAGAGAGGGAGAGAGAGGGAGAGTTAAAGAGACAGAGAGAGAGAGGGAGAGTTAAAGAGACAGAGAGAGAGAGAGGGATAGTTAAAGAGACAGAGAGAGAGATAAAGATAGATGGAAATCGAGTTGAAGATAGAACTGAAAACAAGAGGGCGGAAAGGGGTAGAACGTTTGTTTATTTCAGAAGAGCGGATATAATGTAAAATTAAGAGGAAATAGGGATTAGAATGTCTTACATAATATCATCTCTTTAATTATCATGTCCTTCTGCTTTTCCCATATCTTCATGATAAAATTAAGTACTTTCTTCCCCTTCCCCCCCCCCCCTCTCTCTCTCTCTCTCTCCGCATATCTCCCTCTTTCTTCCTGTATATTACTGTGCCCTCACCTGACCAGTCTTGACCTGTATTTACCACATATCGTCTGTTAGGAGCCATAAGGGCGTCATTGCATCTTATAGATGTTCCGTTGAGAGCCAGAAGGGCGCTAATACTGTACAAAGTCAATGGTAATAGCGCCCTTCTGACTCCAAACGGAACGTCCTTGATCTGCAATAGCGTCCTTCTGGCTCCCAGCCGACGATATATAGTTTTCGAACGCGTCAACGTGCCGCATCTAAAAGGTTGAGAAGTAAGTGATGGAAGCTTTTCACAAATAATCATAGTAATAATGGTGGCTTTATCACATGTTTCGTTCAAACCTCCTCTACATACTCGTTGCAGTCGACTCGGCGGGTGAGACAAAGCATTTCCAGTTATGTTCAGTCGACACATTCGAAAACTCACTCCATCTCTCTCTCCACACCGTCTCAATACTCTCTTTCCTCCAGTCACTCTCTAAATTAAGGCAAAGTAACGAGAAATGCGCATGACCGAGATTTTGTTTACATCATATCAAAACATACTTTTATATAGTACGTACAGTTATGTTCAAACGCCACACTACAATGGCAAATACAAACTTCATGATGAAAACAAAATTAAAGAAGATACCTCTTATTTATGATAACAAGTTTCAAGATAGTACAAATATACAAGGTATGCGAGAATTAATAGTATCTTTAAAAAATATTATAATATATAAAGTATATAAACCTAATTATAACACACATCAGTTTTTAAAGCCTCTGAACCCTATGAAATATACAACAAATGCAACTTAAACTACATTATATATAGCCTCTAGTATTAGAATCGCCCTTTGCCTTTGGAAGCACATATTTTAGGAATGTGATATGTTTGGCAATACATGTATATCATCGTGATTATTCTTACTTCTACTAGGGTTGGGCGAATCTCAACTTTTTTTTTCAAACAAGTTGTTTCTATAGTAAAATTCGACGTAGAAACTGAAAATGACAATTATTTTTGCATACGATGACGTCTTACGTCGCTAAAGTGCAAAAAACCAAAATGGCCGCCAAAATAGCGTATTATGCCCAATTATCATACTTTTTATACGTATAAACCACTTTTATTGCGTTTTTATATGTCTTTTGGGTGTCAGGGAACCCAACATGATTAATCCAACATGATTTATCCTACCTAAGTTGACTGTTAATGTAGTTTGGTAGTTAGTTTCAGTCAATATCGAGCAAAAATCACCTCAAATCAAAATCACTAATTAACACCTATAACCATACTAGGTGCATTTGGTCATGATGAAATTGTCAGATTTGAGCTTTTAAACCATCAAAATCCATAAAGAAACAAAATAAAACCGGTTTATACCTATAAAGTGTGTGATGAATGGGCAAAATACACTATTTTGGTTTTTTGCACTTTAGCGACGTCAGACATCATCGTACACAAAAATCATTGTCATTTTTGGATTCTACATCAAATTTTACTATAGATGTAACTTGTTTGAAATAACTTTTCAGAAAAAAGTCATTATTTGCCCAACCCTACTTCTACAAAGTAACCGATATCGAATCATTATTATCCTTAAAAAACGTAACAAATAACCCAAATAAATTTTGTGTGAATATTTCTAAATCTAAAATCATTATGTCACATTCCAAACCACAACATTCCTTGCTTGGACAATCCATCTTCCCTCAAAATAAAAACTTGAAAATTGGATACAAACCAAAACGTCATCATTTCCTGGTTAAAATAAAGTGTCACATTTTCATATAATCATAAATACAAATATATAAAAACCTGTTTTACATGATGAATATTCCATTTTGCACTGATTTCTCTATATCTTATTTCAAATGCACCCAAAATCCATCTCATCCCTTTAAATCAATCACAGTGGTGGATCCTGGATTATTTGAAAATGGGGGGGGGGGGGGGGGGGCACCAAATATCTTCTTATTTTCACATGTACAGTCAATGAGAGGATTTCAAATTACAGGAGGGGGCATTACCACCTGGATACGCCACTGACTCGGTATATTGACAGGTCTCATATCAACCAATGCCATCATGCGTATCTAGTCTGCTGATCGCTCTATTCTAATTATACACTCTAATGAACATAATACAGTCTGTGTCAAAAAAAATGGTACAGTCGGGGGAAAAAAAATCTAGGTGTGAAATCTTTTCATATGATATGTGTTTGTGGTATCAAATTAAAGCCAAAATATTTTTCTGGTTGATGCGCTTTGTCCTGTTGAATTTGCTTTCTTAGAACAAAAGTTATGCTAAGTTTTGTGCGACGAGGAACAAATCAAAATTACGCACATCTATTGTTCTGGAGCACCGATTTCACGGTCATTATGCGAAATCATACACAAAGGCATGGGACGGCGTGTGAAAAGTGGATTTTTCTTGATTGTAGAAAATTAGTCATATCTCAAAAAATACTGCACCAAATGTGATGAAAAAAATTGCAGAATAAAGTCTGGTTTTCCTGCTTTATGAAAATACCAAACAATACCAGATTGCCATTAATCTTCATACTATAAAAAAATGTTTTCCGACTGTACCATTTTATTTGACACAGACTGTATATATGAGAATACAAATTTAGTTGGGTGCCATTAGGCAAAGAATACAGCATGGATCGCACTATGGATACAGTCATTCATCTTTTGTTAACACAGATTATTTAGAATCAGACTATCATTTCCCTCTTTTTATTAGTCAAACCTGTTATTGATCCACCTCATTCGATCATAATTGGATACAAATTCAGAAATGCTTGAATACAATACCTCCACCTGCTTGTGAACGTACTTGTCTATTTTGCCCTTAAGTTTTTAACCACAATAACACTTGTTGTTCATATTAGTTCATACAAATAACCAGACGTACCAGTATATAAACGATGTAGTTGTGCCTTCTAAAACTAGAATACTATTCACAACACCCACGTATTACTTCTAAATTTTTACCATATAATAATAATCTTTAACCACATATCTGGGTCAAAGCAATGATTATTTAACGGTTGGAGTAATCTCACAGAAAATTGCAAAAATCACAAATGAATAAATTTCAATCAAGAGAAACACAAATATGATTGAGTGTCTGCATTTAACCTGATGGCAATTGTATTGAAACCATCCATCATTTGTCTGGAATTACAGGCCATTATGTTATCTTTTTATTTCAAATGCAATATTTTCAAAAAGACAACTTGCAGCCTCCCACATGATCTTAATCTTGATAAGCATAATAGGATACATCTTTATGACAAATAGTGGATTTAGGCACTCAGAGAAGATACTGAATTCAGTCAACCTTATCATTATTGGTTGTATAAATATCATGATCCGTCGACAATCGCTGCTACAAAAATGCCAAATCAATGCAAATCAAATTTTTAAAGTTCAGCCTCAGAATCGGCATAATAAATACAGAACTAAATCCTAACCTCAATCTTGTGTTAGAAAAAAAAATCAAGCATTGAACAACAGCCAAAGTAAGTGTTAAATTGCCACCATCATTAGTAGTAATGATAGGATATCCAGAGACAATGTCTGAACAATTCAATACTAAACCAAGCTAAAATTGACCACAAAAATCCACCCTATGTATAATTATGCTTGATATACAATTATTGTGTATATTTTATTTGTTCATGCAATCAATTTAGTTTGTCTCTTAAATTATATGTATAATAATAAAAACCTACAGAAATGTGTTTCTCATTTGTTTGACTGCAGACAGACTTTAAATAAAGGTTTTTCTGACATGGTCACACAGACAGAGGACTTTTTTAAAGAACAATCCCCAGGTGTTACAAATATATCAGCAACATAGGGGGTCAATGGTTTTATAAAACATCTTTTCTTCCAAATTTTTTTTTTTTTGTTTTTGCTCAATTTTGGCGCCCCTATGTTAAAGGACGATTTGGCGCCCGTTGCTTTAAGGTCATACCGGGGGCCCCGACCCCATGACCCTCCCCCCCCCCCGAGAATTATGCGCATGAAAAAAGGTCTGTTTTGAGGGCATGCAATGAGTTCACATTGTTTCAGCGGGTGGCTTTTAAAAGAAGGTTTGATTGACATGATGATAAATATTAAATGAATCAAATCAGGAGCAATATGAGTGCAAACAATATTTCCAAATCACCCAACCTATCATCTTCATGTACAGTTTGCACAGCTGCCCCTGCTCTCTCTCTCTCTCTCTCATCCTTTGCATCTAAATGGTGCTTCGTTAGTCTGAAGTAGGCGAATAGCACACTATTTCTGAACCAAAGAACTAGCCCGATCAGAGAATATCAGGGCTTTTTTGTTCTCCAATGACGAACGAAAGTGAGCAATATGTCAGCCCACATCATCTTGGGTTTATTACCAAACTCAAGGCGTAGGTAGTTTTGTGGTTTTGGTAAAGAAAAAGTGCTAAATTGATCGTTGCAGCCTGATTTCGGTGTAGGTAAATCATAAAACTGCATATTGCTAATGAGCACCACATCAAGCTAAACATTTTAAAGGGATGCAGTAAACATTGAATGATATTCAAATCACATTTTATTCGATTTAGCTTATTTTGCCAACATAATTATAAACACTTAGGTCAATCTGGTATCTCTTCAAAATTGCAAGCTAATTGCTTGCTTTACCTTCAAGATATCAATGATTTCATACTCAAATTTTATAAACCAACACCGGATTGTTAATAAAACCATGTGCTTTTTCCACATGGCACAACATACACCCATTTCCTGTTGTATAGCCCCCGTCCCTAGCGGCCTAGTGAGCTGGCAGCAGAGGGGACTGGTGTTTGGCTATATGCTTGGCATTGTTTGATTCACTGTTTTAAGGTAGTAAATTACTTCCATTTGATCTGAAACTTTCAGTTTTTTACTGTGGGAACAATATAATTTTATTAATCTCGATCTAATTGCTCGTTTTTGAAAGTTACTCAATCCCTTTAAGCTGGCTCATCGCTATTTCAAATTTTTGAGCAGATGAAGCACTAGTTTCACGACTTCAGATTTCTCCCTTGATTAACGTGCAGTGCCCTATTTGAAGATTTTGACTAGTGTGGAAGCACCTTTTCTCTCTCTCTCTCTCTACCCCATCTACAATCTATAATCATCAAGGCACATATTGAAATGGATACATGCATTATAATTGCTTATCGAATTGCATGAGCTCGCTATTCTATACCAGCACTTTCCCATTCTCTTGTGCCATTCTCTCCCTGACGCTACGGGGGCGTACTTGTGTGGGAGGTGGTATGCTCCATATGGTACTAGTGTTAGTTACCAGACAAGGTAATTGCATTTCCATTTATATTTGCCACACGATCTGAGGATTCTGTGTACCAATGCTTTTATGGGATGTATTAACGACTGCAGAATACTTGAAATGATTATTACACAATTTGATATTTGAACAATCTTAGGAATTAGGACTTGAAATTAAACGATAAACTGTACCAAGTTAATTATGATTTTGCTTGAACTTATAAAAAAAGCCTCATTTCTTTTGATATTCTCTTCAATATGCCTTGCAACACACACCTACACATCAGGGTGGTGTTGCATAAAACTTTTTTTCTAACCCAAGTTTTCTCGGGTTAAAAAACTCAGCTTATGTAGACCTAGGTTATTCAACCCGAGTTTTAAAACGCCCTAAAAATTTATTGCATTAATACTTTTGAAAACTCTGGTATGTTTTTATGCAATGGAAAAAACAGTAAAAAATCCAGAAAAATATTATAACCGGAGTTTTTGGACTTTAACCGGAGTTTTCAGATTTTAACCGGAAAAAACTCCGGTTAGAAGTTTTATGCAACAGGGTGCAGGTTATAAAATAAAACCCTTCTATTAAAATTCATTGGTTGGCCAAGGCTATGAATACGAGTAATGAATACATGAATGATCTGACATTACAACATTGTAACAAATTCATGGAATTATAAATAATAATAATAAATACAGCACTCATCATGTGCCATTGATCTAGTACGCTAGTAAGCTCCAAGCAACCCCCAAAAAAAAAGGTTTCCTATATATCAAATTCATATTTTACATCCATACACTATCAACTTTTATATACAAATAACGCTTTAATTATTGCTTGATTCATACATCAAATACATTGTGCATCTGTAATAATGTATACATACCTCCATATTTCACAAATATATAATTTCTTCATTATTCAACTGATAAATATATATTTCGCAATCAATATATACAATACACAAAGGTATAAAAGCTCAGTCTCAGTAAGCACACACTTCAAAATGGAAGGAACAAAAAAAAAATCTTCTTTCATAAATGCTCAGCACACCATGATAAAGAGCACTTCAAATCAGCAATAAATTAGGATCAATATGAAAAAAAATGGAAAGAATGCTGGTTTCTTTAAAAAGGTTTAAAAAAAAAAAGAAAAAAAAAAGGAATCTTAAAAGTACTCTACAGTCCACTCCTGTTATAACCAGCGCATATAAAACGAGACAAATTTCAAATAAAAGTATTTATGATGCATCATATCAAAATGAGACACAAATTGCCGAACAAAGAGTCAAGGAAATCAGCAAAATAATCAAGTTTTAAACACTTTTCCATAATCATTTTTATTCATTTTTTAAAGAGCAGACATAAAACAATTAGAAATCCAGAAAAGCAAAAGTATTTTTCACAAAAATTTTATATTTTTTATGATCTTGTTGATTTCCTTGACACTTTTTTTACTCTCTGCCCAGCGTCTTGAATCTCATTTTATTACGATGAGTTAAGTATGTGTATGCCTATTTGTCCATTATACCAAGAGTTTGTTATACCAAGGGAGTCGAATTGGTCCTGAGCATCATTTTATAATGGAAGTAGACCACAATATACTCAAGTATTATATCTTGCATTGTTACAGGTACATAACATTTTGACGAGTACTGTATTCGTGGAAATATTCACGGTATATTAATTTTCGCAGATTTTGCGCAAAGAGCGGCAGGCACGAATTAAAAAACCCGTGAATATATAGGCATGATTTCCTATGCATGTATTTACAGGGTTTAATTGCCAGCTTACGGACATGCAGCGTGAATTTAAGAACCTGTGAACATGTTTTGAGGCCGCTCAGCGCGTTCATCGCGCGAAAATAACAGCGAATACAGTAGCTTACACATACAGATCCACAGCAATGATCATCACTAACATTTTTTGAAGTGTTATCTTCTGAGCAACAAAATATCAAATTTCCCCCAAAAGTTATTTTGCGAATAAAAAAAAAACCAATAAAACATTTACTACAATATAAATAAGTAATGAAGACAAAGTCAAACAAACATCGTTACCACTTAAAACAATTTGTTTCATGCAGAATGTAAACGTAAATTAACATGGTTATAAAAATGCTCTAGTCTGGCCAAAAAAAAAATAGGTCGCCCAAGCCGGGGTCAATGGGGTTTAGATGACAGGGCAACAGGGCACATACCAGTAAATAAAATTGCATAGAGAGTCCACTTATGATCGCCGTGTAAATCAATCAAAACTAAGTCACTACATGTAATTAATTCATCGTAAAGTTTGGTAATACTACGGGTGTGGGTAAAAAATTAAGATATCATCCAATTATTTTCAGGAACATGTATGGTAGGCTGTAAATACCAGGTATTAAAATAGTATATCTCAGGAAACCTCATTGTCCCCTGAAATAATGCGTCGATCATGATACAGGCTAACTAACCGACATTTCAAATCCTACCACATCCAAATTTTGTCTATCTGAAACATCATCATCATAACTCATATAATTTAGCATTCTTGATCTTCAACGTATCTTCTTTGACAAGGTATTTCATCAATAGTTGTTCATGTTTAACCAGAGGTATTAAATGGATATTCTAGTAGGAAGATGCTTTCTAAATGGCCATGGCTAATCTACAACACATTAGGAAGAAGAAGGAAAGGTAAGCACATGCTCTAAATAGACTTTCTAGATAGATGGCGCTATACAACTATTAAATCACATCTCATTTGCTCCTTCAAATTAATGACAGAAACAAGAAGTTGGTTCTCTATTTTCTTTTCTTTTCTTTTTAAAGGTCTGACGGGTATGCTGGGATTGGAAGACTGTGGGGGCACAAAACAAAAAGGGGTGCAAAAGGGAACTCAATAATCTGATTTTTGGTTACAGTTTATGAGGAGATGCCAAAAATCATATAACATTCAAGTATTCTGTTTCTATAAAAGTGTCTTCAGGTATTACCTTGGATAAAGGTGCTGCTGCAGTGGTGATGAATAGATCATTACCTCCAAAACTTTGATTGACATAACTTTCTTAAGGAGTGGTGAGTGTGCGATCTCTTGGGCTTCTTGAAGATAATCCTACCTTCAGATACTTTGGTTGAAAGGTTTAAGACCTCATTCTTGAGTAACGGTGTGTGTGATCTCTTGGACTTCCTGCTAGCACCGGTCATAGAGCTAGCTGGGAAGGACGGAGAGCGAGAGCGCACTCAACTGGTCTTGACGATAATCCTAAAAAGCCCTCTAGACTAGGGTATAATCCTAACTTCAGATACTTTGGTTGAAAGGCTTAGACCTCATGACTTTCTTGAGTAATGGAGTGTGCGATCTCTTTGACTTTCTGCTAGCCCCTGTCATAGAGCTAGCTGGGATGGACGGAGAGCGAGAGGGCGTCCTACGAGGGCTTCTTGCAGACAGTCTTTGCTTGATAGCATTGAGGGCTTTGAGTGCCTTGGTGGATTCTCTGTGGAAGGAAGCACAGTTCATCCTGTTATCCCACTTGTCTCACTACTAATTTGCCTTAACCAGGGGTGATATTCACTCTTGAAAAAATGAATAGACATATTCACTCTTGAAAAAACAATACACATATTCACTCTTGAAAAAAGAAGAAGACATATTTAAGCGAGGGAGTGAAGTGACTGAGGCGGGAAGGGTGTGGGAGGGGGTGTCCCCGCTCACACGGTAGGGACTTTATGCATCTAGGGACTTTAAATTGTGCAATTTTGTGCATACCTGGAGGGAAAAAAAAACATCAATTTAAATCGGAGGAATATCACCCCTGCTTAAAATAAAAAAAGTGGTACCTTACAAAAAAGAATGGTTTTCTTTTCAGAATTAAAAAAAAAAAAATTCTTGCAATAAAGGAGCAATTTTTTTAAAATAGAGAAGTAGTGGGAGTGTTTCAGCTTCATCTCTGGTTTTTATCTGGAGACACAACCATTTTTGGGTGTCTTCATGTCAGTGTTTCCACTCTTCGGAAAAAAAATTCCAGAAACTGAAATCAAAATTTCCAGGAATTCAAAGGCATTTCCTGGAATCTTCACATTTGTTTTAAGATCAACTTTCAGACGATGGTATTATAAGCTTGATGTATGGCTACTGCCAGAATTCAAGGATTTTTTAAAGACCTCTTTTGCCTGTGCGCCTCCTGAAATAGGGACAAAATAAGTTATGCAAGCGTGAAGCGCGTGCCGAAAAATTTTGAGCTCTAAAATGAGGAAAATAATGCTATAAATATCATGTTTATTCAAATTTTTACATTCAGATATTGTGTCCATCTTGATTTCGAGATTTCCCGAAATTTCCTGGAATTATTTTACTTCCTGAAAATTTCCTTGAAAATACCAAAATTTCCCAAAATTTCCAGAATTTCGGGAAGAGTGGAAACACTGCTTCATGTTCAGATTTGTGATTGTAGCTTCCTCATTCCCCAACCCCAGCCCTAGCCCCAGCACCCAACCTCCTGCTCCCCATGACAACACTGATGAAAAACAGATAAGCTTTCACAAAAGCTACCAAACAAAATTGCTTGTTCAATGCAAAGTATATTATGTATACAGAATTCAGTTCAAATAAAGAATCAATATTAGAATAGTGTTAATCAATTTAACATAAGTTCTTGTTTAATACTAACCTGGAAAGTGCTCCCTCGGTTCTCTCCACACTCTTTAGTGCTCTCATGACCTTGATGTTTGTAAGTCCAAGGTCAGATAGAGTCCTGATGACCTGGATCCTGACGTATTCACAGGAATCTAGCTCCAACATCTCAAGGAGCTGTCGCTGGATCCTCTCCGATTTCATCCCTATAACACCCTGCAAAAAATGATAAAATAAAAAAATAGGACTATTACTGTACTCATTTAAATATTCATGGTTCTTTAAATTTAAGAACAAGCGAATATATGAACATGCTTTCTTATGCATGTTTTTAATGGGTTCAATTGCGTTCTTAAGTAAATACAGCGTGAATTCAAGAACCAGGGAATAATGTGTGTGGGGCCGCTAAGCACTAAAAATTAATCGCACAAAAATAACAAGATAGAACTGTCAGCTCTCCTTCAGTGTTTGTGTATATGATCCCTATAACACCCTTCAAATAAGAGCAGAATAAAGCTGTAACCCTACTACTCTGACACCTTCATAGAACATCATATCTCTCTGCTGTTTTGTAGAGGTTTTAGTCAAGCAGTAACGCTCATCATCATCCTACAAACTGACATGAATCAGACCTAGATTCAAGTTAGAAGTCGGTCCAAGACGTAAATAATTATTTCTGATTCAATCATCTATACAGTATAAAGGATCAAGCATCAACTCTGACAAAGAATTGTAAAGGCCCATTCATAAGCATAATAGAGTCACTATTGTCCCCAGACAGTTGGGGTAATGTAATGCTTTGTTGGAGCTGAAACGGGATCCATGCCTATATCAGAATATCACATTTCCAAGCAAAAGCAATAATTGCTTTCTACCATATACTGCTGACCATAATACTTTGCTGCAGTTGAGTTTGCTTCATCATCCTTTATACTTACAATAGTATTACCAAATAATGCTGACAGATCATTAGATTGAATCATCATTGAACAACTTCAACCTTATCAAGTCCTCATAATCATTACCATAGTAACAGGGAGGTACGTACCACTGCTAATACACCATAAGCTCTCCCATCATCATCTTCATCAAATAATCTCTTTTCTACCAGTTCACAGAGCATCTAGTGATGTTATTATTCATTACCATGTTAACAGGGAGGCACTTACCACTGCTAATACACCATGAGCCCGCTCATCATCATCTTCATCAAATAATCTCTTTTCTACCAGTTCACAGAGCATCTAGTGATGTTATTATTCATTGCCATGGTAACAGGGAGGTACTTAGCACTGCTAATACACTATGAGCTCTCTCATCATCATCTTCATCAAATAATCTCTTTTCTACCAGTTCACAGAGCATCAATTAATGTTATTATTCATTACCATGGTAACTTACCACTGCTAATACACCATGAGCTCTCTAATCATCATCTTCATCAAATAATCTCTTTTCTACCAGTTCACAGAGCATCAAGTGATGTTATCATTCATTACCATGGTAACTTACCACTGCTAATACACCATGAGCCCTCTCATCATCATCTTCATCAAATAATTTCTTTTCTACCAGTTCAGAGAGCATCAGGTGATGTTATCATTCATTACCATGGTAACTTACTACTGCTAATACACCATGAGCTCTCTCATCATCATCTTCATCAAATAATTTCTTTTCTACCAGTTCAGAGAGCATCAAGTGATGTTATTATTCATTGCCATGGTAACAGGGAGGTACTTACCACTGCTAATACACCATGAGCTCTCTCATCATCATCTTCATCAAATAATTTCTTTTCTACCAGTTCAGAGAGCATCAAATGATGTTATTATTCATTGCCATGGTAACAAGGAGGTACTTACTACTGCTAATACACCATGAGCTCTCTCATCATCATCTTCATCAAATAATCTCTTTTCTACCAGTTCACAGAGCATGTCTTTCAGGCCTAGTGATGTCATCATGTTAGCAATCTCACTCCTCACCTCCTGCAATGTGACAAATGAATAAAGAAATTCATAAGAGACATGCTGGTTGTTACTAATAACCGACGACCTTAGATATAAAGAGCCAAATGGTAAGCTCAAATCATTTTTCATTTTATTAGCTAAAATTCAGACATAATTATATTGTTAATATTATTACATACAAACATTTTGAACAAGGATAATTTAAGAAACCATTGAGATTATTATCATTATAATTGAGATTATGGGAAAAACAGTTAAATTACAGGAAGAATGTAGGGCATCGTACAAGGCATTCATATTTTGACTCTGTTTTATTGTGTATAAACACGGTACATTTTCTTTTCTACTGAGCTGGTCTAACAAAACAATATGGATGCATAATGAAACAGAGTTAGCTAAACTCTCTCTATACATGGCACTCTATGACCCACAATTGAATCGCCATCTAAGTACGCAATAAGAATGCAGATAAAGCCACACAACAAGAGTGTTGTATTATAAGCTTGAATGTAAAGTGAACCTGGCTCCAAGCAAATAATGCAATTGACCACACTTACCCTACTTGGATCATCATAGAGCTGTTTGTCTGCTATGTTGAATATCATCTTCTGATCATCATCATTGGAAATGCTTTTAGGACCTGAAAGATGGATTACACATTATATTTTCAAATAACAGAAAAACGGAGATATCAACAAAAATAAGCTACTGTACAAGCCAATATCTTCGCATACAGATATTTTCGTGATTTTGGACTCCTTTTGGAAATTTACGAATTGATAATTTGGCAATATTTAATAACCGCTTTTTCAGTATCTTTCTTTTAGGTAATATAAGGATAAGAGATATATCAATGCATCTTAGACACAGTAGAATTATATTTGCCATTGCACAGTTGTTCATAAGTCAACTTGGTGAAACACCTCTAGGTATGGGAACAGGCATGGATCCAAGATTTTCAATTGGAATAGATTGTGCAGGCCAAACTGTCTGGGGACAATAGCAGCAATATTACGTTTGGGCATGGGTCGATACTTCTAAAGGCCACCACACACCATATGCATATGACTTGCCACTGACAGACTTTGGATCTGAAATAACTTTGCACACTGCAAAATATATGCGCTCAGTTATTTCAGACCCAAAGTCGGTCATTTGCTAGTTGTGAGTCGTAACGTGTGCGGTGGCCTTAATTGTGTGACATATGACTGGGGGGAAAATCTCCACTTACCAATATGAACAAGAAGCTTAGCAGCTGCTGCCCTGTACTTCCAAGCCGTTGAGAACTGGAGTTGATGAAGAAGCATCTTAACTACAGCAGGCTCACAGGCATGCATCTGACGGACCAAGATCTCAAGAGACTGAAAGGATAAAAAAAATATGGAATGGAACATCAATCAAAATGGAAAGATTTTACATCAAATGATATCTATAAAGTCATGAAGATTGTAATTCATTTAGTCTGATTTCAATAATGTCGACTTATGGGATCATGCAACAACTAGCAAAATTCTAAATCTTCCTGCCACTGGCCTAACAAAAGTATCAGAAACATGATGCAGACTTGTACAACCACCTGAGGATGATGAGTGTACCTTGTCGAAATGTTTCAGAATGGTCTATAAAATAAGTTTGGACTTTGATTTATAACTCTACTTTATTATATATGTCTGTGTACGACAAGGTTAATTTCTTTGTGGCTCAACCAGTTTAGGTTTTTGGTAACCTTGACAGTTTTGATGTTTGTGGTTTTTCAGACATCTTTCTCAGAATGAAACCAACCTGTGAAATCTCTTCAATCATATCTATGAATGTCTTATTAAAATATTTGTGTGGTGTCCCCATATATTCCACATTTACCGAGCACTCATATTTCAGACGTTATCCTAAAATTAGATCAGCTATAAAGAAAAGGCTAAATTCAAGGATCAAGTTGAGGGTTAAACTAGGCATATCAGTGTGCATGTGCTAGACTTTATAAATATAATGGAATATTAAAGTCAAGAGTGCAATTAATTGAAAAAAAGTAGCTGTTGATAAAATCTTACCCTAGCAGTGACGTTGATATCTTTACTGTCCAGACTCCCCATGAGTTTAATTTTAGCCTTCTTGTCAGGGACACACATACATCCAAGACAAACAGCACAGTCGAATCCTAGATCTCCTTGGTTCTCAGAACCACAGATCTTTTTCAGTTGTTCTATCAAGGCTCTGTTCTGAGGATCAGTCTGTATCATAGAAGAACAAAATAATAATAATTACAATATTGTTTTACATGTATATGCCCAGGGTAGCCACTTTAGTTCTTATAGCTGTTGTACTAGAGGGTCCTGCAACAGTGACTCTGGGCTTTATTTTGTCTAAGATGTACGTTTAGGTTAAGAGTTGCAATAGGGTATTATGTTAGCTTTAGGGTTAGGTTGAGGGTAGGGTACAGCGTTAAGTCCAAGATTTTGTCTACATGCTTCTCCCCACCCAGGTGTAAATGGGTACCCGGTAGGATGCAAACTTCAATGTGGTTCGATCAGCACTGTGTGTACCTCATTTTGATGGCTCCTTGCTGGAATACTCCTCAGGGAGTGGAGAATGTGCACACATTGTGTGCTGGCAAGCCTGAATCCGATTACCGAGGTACTAATATGTCTTTAAAGGGCTTAGAGAGGTAGTCTAACTATCCATTACTAGGTGCTGTATAAATCCTGAATATCATTATTATTAGTAGTAGTATTATAATCTGACCTTATTGATGTATGCAGCTCCTCTAGCTTTGATCATACTCTCAACTAGATCTCTTTTAGCCTGGTAACTCCCATCTTTGAGGTACTGGACAATCAGTTTGACCACTGACTCTGTCCACTCTCCAATGGACATCAGGGACTTGGCTGCTTCATATCGAACTCTGGAATCCTCGTCATTCTCAAGCTGTGTGAAAACAGGAATATATTTATAAAATCTCAAACAACAACCAAATTCAAAAGTAATAATTGTACGTTATTGACCAAATGTACAGTATTTTATTAGTTCATGATAAGAATATTTTAATAACAGAAGCCCAACAAATAAGCAGATTGACACAAATTTATGCAATATCATCCTACTACTCAACAAGATCGTTCATAGCTTAGTTAAAATTATAGTATTTTATTTTTCTTAGTTTTATAATCTTTAAATCACATGGCTTGAGGTACAATGGAAACAATGAGAGCACTTTTATTTGGATTATTATCTAGGCATTAAGTAGGTTAATTCATTTTTAAAAAGAAAAGGATTGCTGAATCTACATTTGTATAATAAGAGTATACAAGACATTAAGAAAAAAAAACAGTGTTTAACTTACTCTTTCGGCAAGTGCCTCAATAACAGAATCATCTATGACATCTAGCTCACCAAGATGCTATATAAGATAAAGACAACGATATACAATGTACATGTACGTTTGACATTAAAATATTCTGAGACTTGTGTCTTTAGAGATGTGACAAAACTTTGTATCTCAAAAATACAGAGTGTTCAGGAGAGCAAAAAACATGGCGACCAATGCACTATACCCTATAGGAGCGCCTTTTCTTTGACACAATAATAAGAGAGATAAGAATAAGAGGGATAAGAGAAATAAGATTTGGACAGAACATCACTTAACTAATTACCTGAGTTAACAAAAAAACAAAAAAAGAGGCAATTTTCACCAAAATTTGAGATACAAGGTCTTGTCACCCCATCAACGATAAATTTGTCTCCAGAGACATACACAAGAAAGGGGAAGACCAAATTTAAAAGGGAGAGACAGCAAATAGAGGAAGATAGAGGAATAATATGGGAGCAAGGTGAAAATGTATAGAGGGAGAAAGAGATAAAGAAAGGAAGAAAAAAAGTGCTAGAAAAGACAGAATCATAAAAAAGACAGAGAAAACACCTGAAAGAATAACAAATGGGAAACACAAAAAAGGGGCTGGAGGAAAAGAGAAGACAGGTAAAGATTGTCTAAAAAGAAGAAAATAATCAAAGGAAATATCAAGGACAGTGAGAGATCAAAACAGATTATTTGATTCATCATATCAAAAATGAGACACAAGTAGCAGAGCAATCTCAGCAAAGAGTCAAGGGAATTGGCAAAATAATTTTTAAAATGTCAAATTTTGAGGAAGATATTTTGTAATTTTATAAATCGTCAATGTTACTTGAGTGCTCTATAAAAACAAATTGAGTAAAAGTGACAAGGGTAAAGTATTTAGAAATGGATTATATTGCTGATATAGCTCTTTGCTGGCAGCTTCTTACTTTGATATAAAGATGACATAAGAAGAATGTAAACTCACCCTAGCAGCATCTCTTCTCTCTACCACACGATCAGATCCAAGCATTACAAGGACATGCTTTATTGGAAACAAATCACAGAAAAAACAACTTTAAACTATGAATATAGAACTTGTAAATACTGAACATCCTAAAATTGCACAATTATAATGAAGTATATATTCTTTGAAGGTTTCACTGCTGGTAGAGCAATTGGCAGTGGAAGGTTTCATGGTCCACCAAGTATTCTCTATATACATGTACATAAGTAGTTGACAAAAACAAGTAGTTTGCTCTCTGAGTAAAAGCATGTCTGTATCTTGCTCTCCACCTATATCTCTTTCTCTCTATTTCTCCCTCTCCCTCTCCCTCTCTATCTATCTCAATCTCTGGCATCTTTTCTCTCTCACTCTCTCTCTCTATCTCTTTTGCATCTCAAATTCCTCCTCTGCACCTCTCTATGAATCTCTATACCTCCCTGCTCTCTGTATAATACAGGTGCTGTAATTCCACATTTATAATAATGAATCTATAACTGAAATAGATCTAGGTCATCAATCCATAATGAATGTATTGTGTATCTACCTGTACTCTTTTCCATCTTGGTTCGTCTCTATCCAGAATCTTGCCAGATCCCTGATGCTCTGTGGGAAATAGATACCAATATTACGAAACTCACAATGGACAAGTCTCAAATGCTCTTAGTTTTACTGAACAAAATCATCAGCACGTTTAATGTCAGTTTTCACCTTTTTGTGGGGTTGGACAGTTCATTTCCTTGATGGCTCTCCCCCATGCTGTCCTATCATTTGGGTCAATATGGGTAATGTTTGACACTTTTCTGTCCTCTTGGATAGTTTCCCCCATGTCTTGCGAGGTCGTTCACATGGATTCCTCCCAACAAGAAGACAATAAAAGGATTACTCTAATCGTTGAAATATTCGCGGTGCATCAATTTTCGCGAATTTCGTGCAAAGATTGTAAGGCGCGAATTTAAAAACACGCGAATATATGAGCATGCTTTGAATAGGTTCAATTGCGTTCGTGCGTGAATGCAGCGCGAAATTAAGAACCAGCAAATATGTTTTGAGGCCTCTAAGCGCGAAAATAACAGCGAATACAGTATGTCATTTGTAAGAAAAAATAAATGTTATGTCTGATACCACTGGTTTGAATCAGATCATTAATCAATGCACAATGATAAATTATTGAACAATAATTAACAGCAGAGCAAGGGATTAAATACTGAAAATTAAATAAGAGACCTTCATTAGGCAGGCAGAATATGTACTGAAATCCTCAGATGGGTCATCAGGAGGGCATTTCATGAAAGGACTTATCGTATGTTTTATCCGACAAATTTGCTCTCAGCCAATCAGATGCAAGCATTTCAGCACCTTCTAACATTTTTTCAGTGAGAATCAGTGAATCTTTGTTTCATGAAATGCTCCCCTGTATTGCATTTCAATCCTCAGACAAAATGCCTGTATAATTAACAGCAATTTAAAAAATCCTGGGATTAAGCGCTGATGCATGATTGAAGCCATGCTATAAATAAAAACGCTTAATTTCAGTTCGTTTTATTCAGTTCAAAGAGGGAGATAAGAATATTATTAAAGATTAAAGATAAGCAGATAAAAGATGAGGAAGATAATTGCATGTCAGTGAAACCAAGTGAGAGCATTAAGAGAAAAATATGAGAAAGTCTTACTTGATCCCATGAAAGCAGAGATTTGAGCTGTTGCCATGGCGTTGGCTACTGCTACATTCCGCCATCTCTTCCTACGCAGTAAAATAAAAGAGAGAATATATATTTATAACTGATATTATCATGCAAACAATATGCTGAAGTAGATAATGGCAGACCATTGTCCAGAGTTTCGAAAGTAGACTTGTTTGATTCCACAATTCCCTGCATATTTTTAAATTTTGAAGAAAAGAAAAAACCCTTTCAGACTCAATCATACATTATCATGGTAAAATACAAAGGGGAAAGGCCAATTTTTAAATCTGTTTATTGTTTACTTACTTTTTCATAATTTTTGGGGGTTCACATTCAGTAATGTGTAAACTAAAAAAAAAAAGAAAAGACTATTTATCTAAGAGCTAATAGGGAGCATAATCCTTATGTTGAATTTTACAAGAGAAGAGTGATAATCTAGTGGTCATATAACTTTACCGGAGATGCAAAGGCTGTGGGTTAAATCCCTTACATCGGCATTTATGCCCTTGGGCAAGGCATTTTATCTAAATGCCTCACCTCATCCAGGGGGTGTTTCACAAAGAGTTAAGTAGACTTAAAGTCGCACTTAACTTCAACGCGCATCTTGTTTTATAACGCGCAATTTAATTGATAGATTGCACAATGGCGCGCATCCCATGAGCATGGTCAATCCAATGAGGTGATGCATAACATAACGCACAAAACTAACGATTCAAGTACGATTTTTAAGTCTACTTAACTCTTTGTGAAACACCCCCCAGGTCCTAAACTGAGTATCCAGTAGGACGCTTTCATATGTGCACCTGTAAAATATCTACCAGCATGGCCATGGAATCAAATCCTATGTCTGGTGTAATACATTGTAAAGTAATATGATCACTTATTAATTGGATACCATGCTATATTTAAGACAATTATTATTGTTATTATGAACACATGTCCAGCTTCAAGAAAGGAAGATGAATACTTGACTTACATGACCAGAGTTCCTCCAGCGTGTTTCTGAAGAGCGCTCTTTGAACTCTTCTTACGATTACTCTCCTTGCTCTTATAAACCAGGAGGTTGGTTTCCTTGGCAACGTTCATCTGATTGACGATCCTCAAAGCTCTTTCCTTCCCGTCAGGATCGTCTTTGTTCCAATCGCTGGATGTGCGAGGGTAGAACTTCTCATGATTCTAAGAAGATAAGGAGAACAAAACTTTGATTGTCTATGCAGAAATAGACCAGTATTGGAGTATTGTTAGGTAAATTGAAACTTGATCTAAACCCGCTTTGACTAATGCCCGCTTGGTCTCATCCAACTTGGTCTAATTCCATTTCGTCTACAACCGGTTCTTCTAATAAACAATGTTTAATCGCCCCTTCAATATCTGTAACAAACTGAATAAGACGAAAGTGCTATTAGACCATTTGGCTATTGGACGGATTGGCAATTAGACCAAGTGGTGATTTGACCAAGTGAGAATTAGACCAATATGTATTAGACCAAATGGGTTTGGCCCGTGTGGTAGTTGGCAACCAAAATATCTTGTGGTAGACCAAGTGGATATAAACTTCATAATGTACTTACAGTTCTAGTGAGGGGTAAAACCGCTGGTGGTGGTACTGGTTTGGGGTGGTAGACCAGCATAGGAGCATTAGAGCTTATTGCGGTTCTTGGAGGGCTTGCGAATGGCATTGGTAATGGTTCTTCAAACTCCGTCATGGACTAAGACACAGATCTAGCTCTCATCTTATTAATAATAATGATAATAAGCAGCATTACTTACAGTTCTAGTGAGGGGTAGAACCGCTGGTGGTGGTACTGGTTTAGGGTGGTAGACCAGCATAGGAGCATTAGAGCTTATTGCGGTTCTTGGAGGGCTTGCGTATGGCATTGGTAGTGGTTCTTCAAACTCTGTCATGGACTTAGCAATGGACCTAGCTCTCATCATCGACATCTTGGTTTGGGGGCGTGTCTTATCTCCCTTGGTTGGTGACGGTCTCCGAGACTCAAACTGAATGAACAAAGGATGATTGAGTATTACAAGCCTAAAAGACACGGTTCTAATAATATAATAAAGATTGACATGATGTAAAAGATCACTAAACAATTACGTACAAATAAAGTGATACTTTGAAATTGAAGCTTTCCTTGGTTGTCAATATTTTCATTTTCAAATACTGAACTACAATTGGGAAGAGGAATGCGAAATATGCAATTTATCTAAATTGATAAGATAACAATCAACAAATACCATACCTTAAATTGTATTTTTATTTTTAATTGCATATCTTATAATGATGTTTCAAATTGGTTCTCAAATAATAAAACTGTGAAAATCAGAAAGATTTGTTTTACTTTGAAAAGTCAAGAAGTATGATACTCACTGGAATAGGAGAAGAGTGTGCAGATCCAATAGAACCTAAATATGATTAAAAACAAAACAGGTTTTTATCAATATGTAGTTACAGGAGTCTATAACATGTTGAAAACTATTGACATGGTGTTACTTTATTATCATCCTTTTACATGCTCTTTCACATTTCTTTCTCTCTACCTCTCTGTGGTTTTCTCTATACATGAATATCACCCTCTCTGTGACCTTTTTATTCAAGTATCGAACTATCTTCTTTTCTTCTCATTACCTTAAAAATTGCTCTCTGTAAATATATATTTCTATTAGTTGTAGTAGTACAATTTACATGTGATAATACCCTGATGAAATGTGACAGCAATAAATTTCAGGATTATTAAGACATTGTCTAATATTTCAAATAAAAGCTTACAGAGTCTGTATTAACCTTCAATATGGCTGAGGTAAGCTCCATCTTTGTCTGAGGCTTTGCATGGTGTGATGATATCAACTGACACAGCACCAATCTCTATTTAGGCTGAGGTTACCCTGACCTAGCACTCACCTTTAATTTAGATGAGGTTACCCTGACCTAGCACTCACCTTCAATATGGCTGAGGTAAGCACCATCCTTGTCTGAGGTCTTTAATGGTGTGATGGTACCAACTGACCTAGCAGCGGCCTCTTCAATATGGCTGAGGTTTAACCAGAGATGCCAACAAGTTATGGAATAATTATAACATTAGAAATTAGAACGCGAATAACGCAAATAGTTGAAACAGCTGAAACAAATGTCCTGTTAACAAAAGAAAGAAAGCAATTGATTTGAACGCATTCCCAAAATTGAATGACAGAGCAAAATGGTATTATCCGTGCTTTCTCTAGTGAGAAGTCATTTGTTTTTGGTGTTCTAACTATTTGAGTTATTCGCGTTCTAATTTCTAATGTTATAATTATTCCGTAATGTGTTGGCACCCCTGGGTTTAACTGATCTAGCACTCACCTTCAATATGGCTGAGGTATGCTCCATCCTTGTCTGAGGCCTTGAACGGCGTGATAATATCAACTGACCTAGCAGCGGCATCTTCCATCTTCCCCCAGATATCATGAATCCTCTCAGCAATCTTATCTAAAGCTACTTTCTATTACCATGGATGGAACATATAGGGAAGTGTGGGTTTAGAATAAAAGATAGCAATTGATGTGACTTATATGTCTGCACTAGACGCATTTTATATTGGAAATTGATGTATGATTGTGTCAGGCTTCATTATTACTGCAGCAAAAGCTTTCCTTCAGAAGAATAGCAGTATTTAACTGAAAATGTTAAAGGGTACATATATATATTTGTGATCTTTAATTTGTAATGAAATGCAGTAGAAAATTATTTTACCCTGAAGCAATTCAAATATTTTGCAGTAAATCAAATAAAATCATTTATATTTAAGGCAAAGTTTAGCGTTCAATTTACAATTTGACGATACGAAAAATGTTTAATGTTTATATTAATATAACCTTACTAAATAATTCATCAATGGATTTATTACAATAAACTGACCATTAAAAAATTACTTATAAAAATGAAAGATAAAGGTTTACAAAATGTGACTTACTCCTTCAATCTGCACAGAAGTAATATCGAGAGGCCATGCACAGAAAGAGAGAGAGAGATAGAAGGAGAGAGACAGAGAGACAGAGAGAATATTTGGGAAAGAAAAATATTCACACGCTATGAGTCTTTCAAACTAATGAAACAAAATGAAATGAAAACAAAATCAGTGCCAGGTAACAGAAAAGATAAAATCAAGAATTGATAATAATAATAAATTGTAAGTCTATGGGAAACCACTACTCAAGAGTTACACTCGATTATAAGATTGACTGTATCTCTTTATGTTAAAAGGCACTGATTAACACTAATTTTCCAATTTACTACATTTACAGTTCTAAAATTAATTAAAGACTTCAAATCTAACATATATTCAAACTACTGAAACAACCAAGATCATTACTAATTCTAAATTTCTCTATTAACCTACAAAACAAACAAAAATGTCAAAATGTAAGAAAAAAAAGCAACACGATTTAAACACAAAGCAAATATATTTTTATCCATAATATACTATCTGAATAGGATTTTCAATACTGCTTCAGAAATCTAACAGCTTATGAACTAGAGTCACGTTGCGATGACAAAATAATGATTTGACATCATTCATCATCAAAACTTTACAATAATTTGTGAATTCTTTAAAAAATCAATTTAATACAAACCAAACAGTACAGAAATATTCTACAAATTATTCTAGTTTGTGTTATTGATTAGAAGGTACATGTATGTCTTTCCAATTGGTTTTATACGTTAATTAAATATTTATGCCACCAAACAATTCTTGTTAATAAAACAAGATTGTTTTGTTATTATCCATAGAGCCCTGTTATTCCTTTAACATTAATTATATGTATCTAGTTTAAAAAAATAATAAAAGTGCAACATTTAAATTAGCTAGGACAAGAGAGTAAAGAGGCAGGGGATTATTATGTTACTTGCAAAATTAAGTTGGTCATTACAATGTTATCTTGTTACCTTGTTGGAAAAATTTAAATATTCTAAAATTAGTATATAATTATTTTTTGTCTTCATTATAACAGAGTAGAGAATCAAATACCTAGGATAAACAAATTATTAACAACAGGATGTAAAAGGTAAAGAGAATTCAAATTAGAAGAGAAAAAAAGAAGGAAAAAAAAGAGTCACCTAAATCATCACCAGAGAGGAAAAAATAAGTCGCATAACTTAAAATGATATCAGACAGCAAGCATTCATCCTATCTAACAAAGAGAAAATTTAGTCCAACGTCACCATATTTAACTTTCGTATTAAAATGCATGCATAAATTAAAATCATGCATTGTTTATTTATTTAGCATGCATTTATTCAAACTAACAAGTTCTTCAGCTTTTGCAGTTACAGGGCGCAGGGGGTAAACCTTTCCAACCTAAGGAATGCAAAGCAAGAAATAATGTCACTCAAACTCCCTAAAACCCAACAAACAGTTATTCGATTAAAGGCAGTGTCAATGGATAAATGAAGAAAAATATTTCCTCAAAGTCGTTGATACAGATACATGGACTGTTTATGTTAAAATTATGTCACAAGAATCAGTTACAAGGCACAACTGATAAATGTGTTGAAATGGGTGGTACAAATGTAATTCCATCTCTTTCTTTATTAAGCCATGAATCATACAAATATATTTCTCAAATGGTCTATCAAGAAGAAGGAAGGGGCTGATTTCATATGCTTGAGAGTTCAAACTTTTTTTTTTCTTTATAAAGTTGTGTCAAAATATCTTTGATATTTAACACAAGCCCTGTGACAGCCAATGACCCTGCCTTTAACATAAATGAGACTCAACCCATTAAAAAAACATACATTTCAACAGCAATGATAAACTTTGAATAAGCAAAGCAAACAACACTTGATTAAATGGGATTATAAGTGCCACAATCAGATTAAAAACAGAATGGGGTCACTTTCAACTTAATATTGGTAAATGCAACATAACTAAGAATGTCCAGATGAATACATCTAGAAGAAAAAATTATTATACAATTGTTTAAACTTTTGCTATTTCTTGTTTAAAATTATTTGGTTAAAATATTCTTGATCTTATCAAACTTTGAATTTGAAGAAAATTGTTTTTATGTAATGTATTTGGTGCTTATTATGTTACACATAAATTAATGAATGAAAACTAAAAACTTACATGAACATCAGACATACGCTCTCCTTTCTTGATTGGTATCCATGGCAGGTCGGGAGCCATCTCAGGAGCTGTGAGTTCAAGTTTAAAGTTTTATTAACAACAACATAATAAGCATATGAATATAATACATTGATACACGCTTCAAATATGATTAGAAAACAATACAGATATAAGTGATAGACATTACGGATTCATCAGATTATTGCATCAGAATATGGAGATTATAACCCAGGAGTGTGTTTCACCCAGTTATTCTTAAGTTAAAAACAATTGACATATGAAGAGCCAGATTCAGATTCAAATACTGATTATCCCGTAAGTAATTACCAATATTTTGAGCAGAAATTCAATTGAGGTCATAACTCAGACACTAGACCCAGATTTTGGTATGACTTCAGATTCTCTTGAATCTAGAGAGCCTAGATACATAAGATAAGTAATTTACCTGCTTTTATGAATGTGGAACAGACAGCTAGACCCAGGGGACTGTTTCTTGAAACCGTCAGAAGTATAAATCCATGGACATCCTATTTAAATATGTATTAATTATACAACATGTTTCCCTATGGGTAGTCCAAGAACTTAGACTTATGATGGTTTAGAGAAACAGGCCCCAGATTGACAAAGAATTCTCTCTGGAGAGCCTAGCTGGATAAGAAACTTACCTGGTTCTATGAAAGTTGAACAGACGGCTAGACCCAGATTGTGGTATGACATAGGATTCTCTCTACTGATCGCTTCACGATGGTCATTATACTCAAACCTGATAAGAAACAAAAGGATTTATACAGAAAATAATTAAAATAAAGCCTACTCCCATTATACAGTACATGGTACATAGTGAAAATTAATACAACCGCGCAAATTTTGCCCTTATTGTGACGGCACTCCTATTCGTTATTCCTGAGAAATTGGTCGAAATGAGTATACTCAACACCATGTATTGATTGTTTCTCATTCAAAATGATTACAAACCTAAATTAAACACTACAGTTTTCCTTGGATCACACCTGTAGTTCTATTGAATAATACTTACCGTAGTCTTCCCTGCACTTGGGATTCATCTTTCAGTTAAATATTTCTTTAATGTTTCAATATTCACTCGCCGAAAAGTAAAATGTCGACCCACAAGGAAAAATAGGCATTTTATGATAATGAATGTTGGTGGCGCATGTATTGGCAAACGCACGAATTGAGTCCTAATAAATGCCTATCATGTATGTATTATGAAATAGATGTATGATTATGATAATAATGGTAATAGTGAAATAATAATAACAGTTATGGTAATGATAACAATGATTAATAATGCTAGGAAAATAATAACAACGCTTATATCACTACCATAATGCATTTTTCTACATATTTCGTTGTATACATGACTCTAATTTTGTTTCAAATCTAAATGCTCATTATTCGTTACTATTGCTATTTTACATAATTTTTTTTCAGTATATATGTATTTGTATATCCATTTTATTTTATTAAGTGACTATGAATTTGTAAACTCCGTAATCTTTGTTTGTATCAGTCTCTCCAAATGTTTTTAACAAAGAAATTTTTAAATAAACCGAAATGAATGAAGCGAAAAAAAGATATGATTATAGATTCTTACTTATGATGCGGGGATTCCCAATAAGCAGCCCCCTCATCGACCTCCTCCTCATCATCCCTCTCATCATCGCTTTGGTCTCCATCTCCATTCTTAGAAAGAGAACTCGCAGTCGACGTCCCTCTCATACTCTCAGTTTCTGTTTCAAAGCAAACCAGATAGGAACAAACACAAGTATTCTATTAGTAATATATATTGTGAAGGGCTTTGGGCATATTTTAATGGAAAAGTGCTGAATAAATGCCAAAGTGTATGGATGTATGTAAACTTAAATGCAATATTCAAATAGGCATGATTGTCAGCAGTTTAAAAATCAAACAAATAGATTTATAAAGTTTTCTCATTCAATTTTAAACACTATAAGAAACATAAATATATATCGATGTTTGTATCTGTTTAGAGAGTTAAAGAGTTAAAAACGGTACAGCAGGAACACTGGTTTTTCCCCTAGTACCGGTATATAAACATTGCTACATGTATATGATAGGAATGATAGGAATTAAATAGTCCTCATGTCTAACAAGAAATCATCAACTCACCTTCTGATGGGGCTGTCTCTTGTGTCATGAAGACACCATTTTCAATTCCTCCAAGTTCTCCCTCCTCGAGATCACTTCTTGCGCTCAAATCATCTCCCGTCTCCTCTCCATCATCATCATCCTCATCCTCATCATCATCATCATCATCTCCATGTTCAGTGGAATCTTTGCTGCTCTCTTCAACAGCCTGTCTTCTTTGTCTACCTCCTCCCGGCCTCATACCCATCTCCCTTCTTGGATGATGCCTCACTTCCGCAGATCCTTCCGTTTCCTCATCTTCCGAGTCCACACCGACTTGCTGCCCCCGGCCTCCTTGAATCCTCCCTCTCTCCCCACCTCTTCCTCCCTTGTCCCCTGCCCCTCCTGGTCTACCCCTGCTCCTGAGGGCTAGCCGTTGCTTAGCAACCCATTCTCCATCCCCTCCTCCAGCCTCATCCCCAGTGCTCTGAGTTTCATCCGTCTCCAAGCCTCTCAGATCACTCCTCTGGAGTTGATTACGTCTGTTACGATCTTGCCTCCCTCTTGATTCGAGCCCGTTTCTCTCATTCTCGTCTTCTTGGAGTGGATTCTTAGGAGGTTTGAGGATTGACTTTGGTCGGGAAGATTCTCTAGTATGCTTAGAATGGTGGGTTCCTAATCTACCAGCTCCAGGTCGGGATTTCTTCTCTGTGAAGAACCTTGGTTGGATGGTCTGTAATGTAGGTAAAAACTACTGTATAAGTGGTTATTTTCGCGGTGACTTTATTTTCGCGAATTTCGCGAGTCGGTCATCGCGAAAATTTCCTCTTCAGTACAAGGCTATTTATAGTAATGAAGTCATCACCAAAATCGCGAAATTTTGCTCTCGCGAATTTCCCCAATTAGTCCAAAATCGCGAAAATATCTGTACGCGAAAATATTGGCTTATACAGTATATAAATTAGGATACTAGGCATCATACTTCTCACCAAATAAAACATACAAACAACAAATTAAAAAAAAAATTAAATAATATAAAACAAATGAATGAATGAATAATTGAATGAATAAATAAACAAAAGAATAAATAAATAAACAAATAAATAAATCCATGAATGAATAGTAAGTGTTTAAATAAATTTTAAAAATAATGATTTTGAGTAAATAAATCATAATCTAAATCCTAATTTTTTTAATGCTGGACAGGTACACAGGATATTGTACACATTAAAAGTGAGCATGCTTGAGGTTGAATGAATATCACATTATCCCCTCCATTTTTAAATCAAATAACTGATCATCTTGATTATCATGAGAGTTCAGCAAACGAGAATTAAAGTAATGGATACTAGCTTAGAATAAAAACAATATCCCTGAAATAGTTTTCTTTAGTGGATATGAAACATGTCAAAATATCAATATTTACCAGAGGAGAATTAAGCCTGAACTCATTCCTATAGCGACTAAGGAGGTGTTCCATACGATCCTCCAGCCAGACAACTCTCTTACGAGCAGCACCAACGTTTCCTTGATTCTGAGAGGCTTGTTCTACTTCTACCTTGGCATAGAGGAGCTCAGCACTCAGCTTTCTCACCACCTAAAGATTATCAAGATAATATTCTGTTTACTTATGGAGAGTAAACCCTTATTCTCAGAGTGGGGACATGGGCCAGTATTCTCCAAGGGTGACTAAAGTTAGTAGGCCTAATTACATATTTAGTTTGAAAGAATAGCAAGGCCTACTCAATAAGCATTTAGTAGGCCTACTAACATTAGTCACACTTTGAACATACCGGCCAATAATTCTGACAAGATTAAAAATCATTAACAACTTCTAAACTGCATATGTCGTTAACTCCGTATCTTTTCTATTGGACATAAGAGCCATGTCGGGAATAGAACCACTTGATTATGAACTTACAAATGATTGTACAACTGTATGAAAGGGCAACAGCTATTACTTTGAGGATAACAAGCATTTCATCACATTGTAGTTTGAGTCTATTAACCTTCAAGTTCAAGTTCAAGTTTATTTCCACCTCAATTGAGCAATCCTGTCTGTTCTCTCGGATCCTTGCTCGATGACATCATCATGACATCATGATGACAACATTACAATGGCTATGATGACATCATAACAATGGCCTTATCTGAGTCTCTTTCACTATGTATCAAAAGGCTCTTACCTTAAGGATCAGAAGCATTTCATCACATTGTAGTTTGAGTCTATCCACCTCATTGAGCCATCCTGTTTGTTCTCTCGGATCTTTGCTCGATGACATCATCATGACATCATGACAATGGCCTTATCTGAATCTCTTTCACTATGTATGATTGTATCAAAAGGCTCTTACCTTAAGGATCAGAAGCATCTCATCACATTGTAGTTTGAGTCTATCAACCTCATTGAGCCATCCTGTTTGTTCTCTTGGATCTTTGCTCGTTGACATCATCATGACATCATCATGACATCATCACAATGGCCTTACCTGAATCTCTTTCACTATGTATGATTGTATCAAAAGGCTCTTACCTTAAGGATCAGAAGCATCTCATCACATTGTAGTTTGAGTCTATCAACCTCATTGAGCCATCCTGTTTGTTCTCTCGGATCTTTGCTCGATGACATCATCACAATAGCCTTCTCCAAGGCATCCTGCGTCTCTTTCACTAGAGATATCTGTATAGGCAAGCAGAGGTGTATTATTAATCTTGATCTATGCAAAATGTGTAAACTCTTGGAAAACTTCCACATGAGGAATATGTTTGCATGTGACAGATGAGTATACTGAACATTTGTTTTTAATTATCTCGAACCCACTGTTTACTTTGGAAGGTGTTTTTAAAGTGTATCCTGTTAAATGTTCGTGTTGAGCACTAGATCTATCCTAACCTTAGTGATTGGCCTAAGGGCAAAACCCCATTACTTCTCCAATGGGATACGAAACTGTATTAACATCTCAAGCTGGGTATGATGGCAATTATCAGATTTATTCAATCATCTTTACCTGATCATCTAGTAGAATGTCTGATCGATGTGCTACACGCTGTACCCTGGTAAGTGGAAGACCACTGGATATCTTTCTGGGTTTACCAACAAAACTCCTCTCCCTGCTCCTCGTGTGACTGGCTTCTGCTAAAGTAGTCATTTTTACATCATCTAAATTTAGTGGGGAAAAAAGGTCGTGATTTATTGATTATTCACGTGCTAATATAATGTCAGCTGATAGGCATGATGGAGCTTGTACTAAGCTTTCAAATGACACCAGTATCATGACAATAGCCCTCTATTTAGCCAAGATATGATCAACAAAGCCAACAATAACATGATGAAATTTGGAAACATGCAGAAGAAACAAACAAACACTGTCACAAACATCACAAACTTCTTGGCTTGGGTTTGCCGTGGATGGCAAGCGTATCATAATTGCTCCAATTGTCTGAAAAATAACTATGCACTTCACCATAATATATTACGATCACGGCAATAATGAAATTCATTAATGTGGGAAGACGAGATTTAAGAAAACCGCAAAATTTGAAAGAATTTGTTTAGCATACAAATATAAAAAGGGACACCAATTTGAGCGTGTGGGACTGTTGTTAATAATGTTGTTAGGGACTCGTTATGGTTGCTAAAGTAAAAACCATAGGTGATTTAGTGTCATATTCGACCATCATCAGTTCTGAATCTATTATTGAAACACTTTAAATAATACTAAATTACATTATTTAGGTTTAAAATAACGAATTACTCACCGTTTACAACTTTTTATCTAAGGAAAGATGGCATTGTCATCCGCTTTTGCTCCGTTCTTTCACAGAAAACAAGGATTTTATAATAGAGGCACGACCAGTCGTTTCGTTGGATTTCTTCTAAATCTAAATTCCAGTGCGCACTACCTATTAGCGGATTAATTTATTTTTCTCCTGTAAATCATTTTGTTCTGGCCTTTTCTATGTAGTGTACCTATTCCAGTCTTTTTCAAGAGAACCTCAGACTTTTGCCTCAACTCCTACCGCAGTGGCGGATCTAGGATTTCATTAGAAATATTTTAAAAAGTGCTACCCATGCGTGTCCCCGCACCCTGAAAATGTACCCTAAGGGTGGTAATCTCACTTCGCCGAAACAAAATTGAGACAGATTTGCTAGCATGGCATTGTCTCCTCTTTTTCCGCGACGAAATCTTTTGTCCCACATACAAAAGGTTACGTTGTACAAAAGGCGGATTAGCCAGCATGGCATTGTACTAGATCTGTCTCCTGTGGCACGTACAGAAAAAGTTGTCGCGGAGACTGAGGAAACATGCAATGTCATGCTGGCAAATCAGTCTCAATTTTGTTTCCGCGAAGTGCACACTAAACGTCTCATTGCAATTATGAAGTCAAATTTGCACCCCTTTTCGACGTACGTCAGACTGGAAAAAGCATAGGGGAGACCAGGGGCAATTGTAACAGTTTTTTCCAAATTTGACCTATCAGCTTTATTGAAGCTAAATACTTGCTTAAAACTAAATAAAAAAATGAAAGTATGGCATATTCTTAGAGCTTGACATATGAATAGGTTTGGGTTTAAGTAAACAAGTCATTTTTGGAAAGCCATTACCATTTCAAAACAATGAGGGTCGAGTGGTTACAATTGCCCGTGACGAGGGCAATTGCTGAAACAGACGTGCGGTGGCGAATTGGTAACACAATGAACTTGTAAACATTTTTTTTTCTTTATCAAAGCTATGCACATGACAAATTAAACATCTTTAAAACCCACATAAAACCTAATTATAATGAAACTGACATATGCTTGACGCCCAAGTTTATATTACATTTTCGCACTGTTTATTGCATGAAATGGGACAAAGTTATGATATTTTTTTTTTTTTTTTTTTTTTTTTAGATTGTTGTGCTAAACGCTTCATTAATTAATATTTTGGTTCTTATTACTTTGTACCCACACAATATATCTTAACTGACAACTGTTGTATAGTGACACTTGTATGTTAGGCTTACGCTTTTGACTGAGTACACCGCATTCTTGAAAAATAAAGTGATACATTTTGAGAAAGAGTAAATAATTACAGCTTTTATTTGTGTTTGTAATCATCTTCAAATTTACGGCGCCATTTTTTCTTCTGGCAAAAATCAAATATGTCTTTGCCCTATTTAACAAAACGTAATTGGACATATATTTTCAGGTATCATAACTTGAAAATATATTGTTATTTTTTTATGGGGGTGCCCATCCCTCCCTCTCTCTCAATCTCCTCTGTCTTCTTTCTTTCTATCTTTCTTTTTTCTTCATTCAGCTCCCCTCTTCTTTTTTACTTCCTATCTGCCCTCACTCCCCCTCTCTCTCTCTCCTCCGCCTCTCCCTTTCTCCTCCCTTCCTTTTCTTCTTTCTGCTTCTTTTAATATGTGCGTTTTTTTTAATAAGAAAAAACAAGTCGGTGGGGGGTCCCTTTCCTCTTTGCGGCCGCATTTTATATGACCCGCAATTGTAAATAGGCCTTTTGGTTTTTTCATGGGGCTATCCTGTCAGTGTTTCTTTTTATGTGTTATACGCATGAAACACTCCGACGAAAAATAAATGAAATAAAATCATGTTCACCAGTTAATTTATTCCTCAGTTTGAAGCTCATAGATAAGGTTCCTTTGGTCCTTTGTAAAAAAGAAACTAATAAATTGATTATAATCATTCAAAGTTATGAAGATCTGAAGTTCTTAGTAGTGATATAAAAGTTATAAAAAAAACAAGAATAACAAAACTGAGGGCTCCTGATTACAGTGAAACAAATGATAAACAAACTAAAGCACTTTTTTCGGAAAATATCAATATTTCAATGCATTTCTAACAAAACGTATTAAAACAAGATATGTTCATTAAGTTATTGAATTTTCATGTCTGAGATATAGGTATGGTTACCTTTTGTTTTTTGTAAAGCATAATAATCGACAATAACGTCTCCGCCACAATTTAATGGAAAAAATCCGTCCTCCGAGATTTATGGAGACGTCTCCGAGACGTCTCGGATACGTTCTAATATTATTTATTCCACCGTGGAGACGGAAAATTTCTATTCTGTCGTGGAGACGTCCTCCGCGAAGTGAGATAGACCACCACTAATTTTTAATGTCGGAAGTTTATAGATGGTTGTTACCCTTTTGTTTTGTAAAGCATTATAATTGTGGAAATTACATTTCAAAGTTTATGATGCTACTGAGCTAAGGGTGCTATCATCAACTTCGCAGGAGATCGTTCCGCGACCATGAATAGGAATCGTTTGTCTCTCCGCGGATAAAATACGTTGATTAGAGACGTCTTCCTGAGACGTTCCTTGAATTTCGGAGAGGAATTTTTTTTTCATAAATACATTTTCCGCGAGCTACGTCCTTGTGATACGTCTCGTGTATCACGTCTCTAATATTAGCTCATGGTTAGAGGTTTCTGATTATGTTTTATTATGTTTATGTGAAGCACAAATCTCGGGTACAATTGTATATTTGGGGGGCCACTGGAGCCTGTGGAAGGGCTCGTCAGCGAACTGTACAAAAATGGGAAAAAATGTACCATACATTTGTTGATTTTTAGTCGTTCAGACCCCCCCTCCCTCTCCACTCCCCTTCCCACTTGCCGCCTCAGCCCCTCCACTTCAAAAAACGCTCCGCGGTCCGATTGGTTATTTAATAGCTTGGTGTTGATTCAGCGGAAATCTGCTTTACCCAGTTCTGACGTGGAGTTACTTTAACAGAAAACGGGGCAATTGTAACAGCTTGTTACAATTGCCCCTGGCAGAGGTGACCATATTTGGAGAGATTTTTTTCTATCTTAGCTTCGCTATTCGTCGTTGAAACTTTAGCAAAATATGGCCTAAGAACATAATTTCTAAATATACAAAAATTACAGCCGTAGCTCATCCACATATTTGTCCAGAAGAAAAACAATGGTAATGTGAAATATTACTTTTATGCTCAAAAAACGGTTTTTCCGCTGTAGAAAGTTCCACGAACCGTTAAATCTGCTAACACTCATACAGCATGTGGAGCGATTAAATGCGCATGTTCTCTACAAATTTTGAGTTTATAGCGTGTTTCTGCTAGGAATTGGAGCCTCTGTTACAATTGCCCCGTGTTACATTTGTCCCCGGTCTCCCCTACCCTAAATGGCGTAAACACTTTGACCCCAAAACAGCAATTTCCGCTGAAAGCACCCCTATTATTATAAAAATGCCGATTGAAATTTAAAAAACACCCCTATTTTAAATTAAGGAAAGCTTCGACGCCTTCGAAAGGCTGAAAACAGACCCTTTTCGACGCTTTTCGGGGACACGCATCCGTACTATCATGTGGTGAGTGAGTACGACGGTATTTGTAGCCGCAGTGTGACCTCCTCCCGATTTTTTAAAATTATTTTTTATTTATTTATTTAATTTTTTTTAATACAGAGATCACTTTAATTCTTAAAAGTCTATTATAGTGGCGTATCTACGGGTGGGCAGGGGGGCATGACGTGGCGGCGTGGGCTGCAATTAGGGGGTGTATCGGAAAGGGAAACTGGGGCCCGGGGGGGGGAGAAAAATTGATGAATAATGTTGGTGATCCAACGGGCAAAAGGGGCGTTGTTCCTCATCGGCCCCTAAAATTTCATGATCAGTTTGGCATATCCCCTAATCTAAAGACCAATAGCGCGCCCCGACTGCGGCGCCCCGGCTATAAGTTTAAAATTTAATGCGCGCCCGTTCAGGTCGATTTGGCGACCTATTAAGATCAAATTGGCCGCCCCTAAGATCAATTTGGTGCCCCTATAGATTAAGATGAATTTGGCGCCCCTCAGGTGCAAGGCCTCCGAGGCCAGTATCGATGATCGGCACGTTTCAGTTATAATAGCCCATGCAGCCATCATATGTTTTTAATTGAATTGAATTGAATTGAATATATTTATTGTCTATTTGGAAATTATTTTTACTTCGGATTCACACTGAAATAATAATATAAAAAAAAACAACATTTACATTTACAAAATAGAAAATACATTGCAATTGACCTTGACATAATTAATTTGAGATCAGAATGAGATAAAACTAAATCGGGGAAAATCTAAAAATTTGTGGTGAAAACAAATTTAAGGAGAGTTGTCCACAAAATCAACCATTTTTGAGGATCTCCATAAATTATAGAAAGTATACAACGAGACTTTTCAAACTCCTTTAAGATTTATATAGGCATAATTATACTCTCACAAGTTAACTTCTTGTTTTGATGAAACTTTTTAAAAATTGCTTTTGGTTTTGATAATTTGATAATAGTCTACAATTGTTTTTATTTTAATTTTTGTTGTTGTTTAATTTTTGTGTGTGTTTATATTTGTTTTACAAATTTGATTATCACAACTTAATTTGTGACAAGTAAAATTAAATACAGTTTCGGGAGTAAAAGGGTGTAGCCTAGTATAGTATTAGTCTGACTCATTTTACCAGACAGTGATATTATTGCTATAAGAAATTTATTGTACCCATTTATGGCACTGTACTTTCATTGTTGTTACTAAATAAATAGCTTAGTATAATAGTCGTCTCTACATTTCTGATTACTATATATATATATATATATATATCATAGAGTTTCACGTATTGGCATGTGAATCAAACAAAAAACAAAATGTTGTAATGCATTTTCGCGCAATTTTTATTAGATTTGTCTCAAATTTTCGACGGTTTTGCCTCCGTCTTCCTCAGGAGGAATATTGTAATATTGTAAATATTGTAAATATTGTAAATGTTGTAATATTGTAAATATTTCTCCTGAGGAAGACGGAGGCAATACCGTCGAAAATTTGAGACAAATCTAATAAAATTGGCGAAAATGCCATTACAACATTTTTTTTTTTTTTTTTTTTTAATATATATATTATATATATATATATTATGGAATATCGCAAACGACTGGGCTTGAAGCTGTGATTAAGCACTTCCGTTTTGAGCGACCTTTTTCAATCGCGATCCTGACAGAGGTTAGTACGATAAAACCCGCTATATAAAAACAGAATGAAAACGCTATTAGAATCTATTACCTTTAAATCATATCCATGGAATATACATGAATGAAACAGTTTTTAATTATCGATTTATATTCAATCTCGCTGTAAAAGCTCCTGATAGAGGATATATGTATGAAAAGAACAATATTACCCTTTCAGGCATAGTTTTTGCTAACCATACGTGTATGTACGGCACAAAGGCGCGCAGCTAGCCGTGGCGGCTAGCTCGCTTGTGCGTGAATCTGTGCCTGTGTGAACTGAGGGAGAGATTCCAGTCGTAGCGAGTGTCGCCAAATGTGTTGTTAGAAAATGTAAAACATTTTGATTAAGGCCTAATTTTGTTCGTATAGATTTATGAGTATGTTTTAATAATATGGCATCACATATCTTGATAAAATGCCTGTGAATATGGCCGACTGATCGGATGACGATGAAGCAGGTCTGATCGTCTGGAAATGAATTTTGAGGAATGACTCTGTGAGTGTGCCATGGACTGTATTTGTGTGGTATTGGGGCAATTCTGGAAATAATCGTTGGACCAGCCAAGACATAAAGACAGCTTGGCCTAGCCCCACTAGTTAGGCCACCAATAATTGTTCAGAATCATCCTTTTAAATTCATTTCACTTCATTCAATTCTGGTT
This sequence comes from Paracentrotus lividus, assembly GCA_940671915.1. Classification (NCBI taxonomy): domain Eukaryota; kingdom Metazoa; phylum Echinodermata; class Echinoidea; order Camarodonta; family Echinidae; genus Paracentrotus; species Paracentrotus lividus. The sequence continues at coordinate 43,387,351 of CALNVZ010003430.1, read as the reverse complement.
CTTATTGATGAAAACAATGTGAATTTGAGGCAAACATATCGGCAAAAATGGATTGTCAAAAGATTTAAATTTGTTTAAAAGTGCACTCTGACTGAGTCTGATTAAAGTTCGCAACATGCATCAAATCAATCTTATCACTCAGTTACGTACGTTTGAGGCGCCAATCCAGAAAAGCAGATTGTCTGCATAAACAAAGACTTTTTTCATTCTCACTCGTCAAGCGCGGCGATTTCATGTCATGACTGGGGGGGGGGGGGACGGACACACCCGAAAGTGAAAAAATAATACACTCAAAATTCGCATACTTCGCATATTATGCAGAACACAATGAAAATGTTTGCGAGAGCAAAGCGCGAGCCGAAAATTTTGCTTAAATAACATTTATCGTTGTATTTGACATACAATAACTCTTTATTAGCTTCACAAGCTATCACTACATAAAAATGTTGAGCTTTAAAATCGAGGGGGGGGACATCCCCCCAGAAAAATTGATGTCCCCCCCCCGCCCGGGATCGCCGACAATGCACTCAGTAATAAAGATTGATTTACTGTAACGAGGTTTACGGTTAATGTGCATAGTCTTGAAAAAGACTGTTTGAGATCATAGTTTCGTACAAGAGGGAATGGAGAGTCACAGAACAAAGAATATTGATAGGCAAGATAGTGAGCAGAAAAAGAAAAAAAAAAGGGACTCTAGGGTTATCTTCGTTTATAAAGATGCCATTTTTCTTTTGGGACCCACAGGATTTAGACCGCAGTAAAATTTGAGAGTGAGAGTTAAAAATATTAACTTAGGAAAAAAATCAACCACTTGCAATAACATGAATATTTATTTTCCTTGTTTGTTCCCTCCAGGCCACCATGGTGCGAATGAATGTATTAGCAGACGCACTGAGGTGTATCTGCAATGCTGAGAAACGCTGCAAGCGTCAGGTACTGATCAGACCATGCTCTAAGGTCACTATCAAGTTCCTTATGGTCATGATGAAGCATGGTAAGTGTTAATCAAAATCTCTTTGGTCCATATTCTTGAGCAAAGACCGAGTTTGTATGAGCTGAAAGTTCATCTGATGTTGACTGATGCATCAGAAAAAAAGGATTGCACGAAAGCATCTCATACAAACTCGGTCTTCGGTTCATAATATGGACTTTTTTATCCGTAATTTATGGTTTGTCAAATCCTTATGCGATCGCCAAAAGAAGAAATAAAAGTGATCCAGTGAAGTTGTTTATAGTATATTAAAAAAGTACAAAACTGGTTAAAAACAGAAGTATTTGTCATAAAATTGCTCAACTTTGAAATTATAGATTTTTAAATAACCAGTTTTATTTCATTTTCATGTAAAACTTAAATATTCATTATTTTCAGTTTGTTGTACTCTTGATGTTTGTTATGTGCTCATCATTTATCAATGCCTGAAAGATTATTCAAGTCTTCTGCCAATTTTCAGAAGTGAGGGTTGAAGGTTCTTTCATGTATTAGTTTGACTTCTGTATGGAACCTATGATCTAATTCATTCATGTTTTGATCTCTTGTTTTTGTGTGATTGTTCAGGCTACATTAATTTAAATTGACTTATATCTGTTGTTTTTCTTTGATTTCAGGCTACATTGGTGAATTTGAGGTCGTGGATGACCACAGGGGAGGCAAGATCATTGTCAACCTCAACGGCAGACTCAACAAGGTTAGTCTCTCTCCAGCTCACACCTTCCAAATAAGAAAATAGATGAAAGTAGTTTATTATCTTCAATGTCTAGTATTTGTCCATTTGGGATGGGCTCGCCTGTGTAACTACAGTCCACTTTGTCTAAGTTGAACTTCCATAAGTCAAATAGTTCTTCAGTCTAAACGGTTTTGATTTAGGCAAGGTTGGCTGTATGGGCAGTTATTAGTGATAAAAAGAAATGGAAGAAACAAAACCCTTTAGATTATGAAATTTTGATTAATTGTAGCATTGTTGTTTTCTCCATAGTGTGGAGTGCACAGATCAGTCGTTGATTTGCTATACCTATCAATGGGGTGGTAATAAACTGTGTAAGGAATGAATTTGTATGGGATTTCTAATAATCAAACTATTGTTTTCTTTCTTTCTAGTGTGGAGTGATCAGTCCTCGCTTTGATGTACCCATCAATGACATGGAGAAATGGACCAGCAATCTCCTTCCATCTAGACAGTTTGGGTGAGTAAAAGACATTCTTCTAAATGATAACTCTAAACCTGACATCATTATGTCATTGTACAAGCTTGAAGGGTGATACATAGCTGGAATTACTTTGATGATATTCCATCTGTTAAAAAGTTAATTTGTGTTGGAATATTTAGTTTCAATTTTTTGCAGAAGATCTGGAATGTCAAGCACATTGGCGGTTGGATTCACCATATTTACCTAATATGAATACCCACTTGTTTGTGTGAAGAAACTCCAACTGTGCAGCTTTCAATTTTCTTGGAGTAAAGCAGTAAATTTGCGGAAAGTTGTTTGTCAAACTTCTTCAGAAAACTTGTAGAAATAATACTAATTTTGTGTCTGTCCTTCTTTTTCAAACATGTATAGTTAAGTTATATTTCAGGAGAGTTGCACTCCAAAGGAATTAAATCCAGTTTTGTAAATTTAGAAAAAGGGCATTTGTTTACCTGACTTGGTACAGGCGTTCATGGAAATGTTCTATCAAAAGTTGCTTTTCAAATTTAAGTTGATACTCACATTCAAATATAGGAACTTAACTGAATAAGGGCAATTTTTCATCAAAGTAGATTTAGTCCCTTATGGAATGAAACACTTTATTTAATTACCATCTTTTCCGTTTCTCTTTGTATTTTCATACAGCTACGTTGTACTGACAACATCAGGAGGTATCATGGATCACGAGGAGGCTCGAAGGAAACACGTCGGTGGAAAGATCCTCGGCTTCTTCTTCTAAATATGGCCACGGTGGGGTTGTAAATTCACAGCAAAAAAAAACAATAAAATCAACAAAAAAAATGAAAGAACTTGCAGTCATTTTGTATTTGTTTGTGTCATCAACTGCTGACTTGCAGATGTATCTGCCAACTACTGTGTGTGCCATATATTTTGCGTCAATATATTTTCTCGAGATTTTGATTCAAGGTGGGGAATTCGCGAGAGTATATTTTACACAAATTGACTGTGTTTGCATTCACTTTGTACAGAAATGTCAGGAAATGAACATTTTTCGTGTTGCAAAATTCCTGAGAACAAAACCAACACAGAACATTCAGCATATACAGTAATTCTGAGGACATTTTCCTGAAGATCAACTCCTTGGGATTTCTCCCTTTTGACAAGTCCCCCCAGAGGACCGTTCCCAAGTGGAATTCCGAAGAGGATGGGAGACTTGTACTCAGATGGAGTTGTCCTGGGGATCTTTCCACTGGGTTACTTGCCACTGGCAGACTTGTCAGGTGGGAGTTGTCCCTGGAGGAGCTGTCCTGATACCCTACCTTTCTTGTTACAGTCAACTCATGTTGTAACGATCACATATGCAATGAGAACCTGTTATAAGGCATTTCTCTCGGTCCTAGTTTTTTACAAGTGCGCATATGATTAGAATAATCTAATTTTATGATGAAGTACTGTATATGCTGTATTTTTCGCATACATCATATTTTGCGATTTTGCTTCAAGATTGGGAATTCGCGAGAGTATATTTAGAGTGGATTTATTGTATTTGCATTCACTTTGTACAAAAATATCTCAAAGTGAATTTTGGGGTTCAGTGAGTCACAAAATTCTAGAAAATAAAACCGCCGCGCAAAATATTCAGCATGTACACTAATCCACTTGCTAGGGTGGACATTACACTGGGCCAAGGGCGATTTTGCCAAAACAAAAGGGCTAAAATGAGCCCTAACGAAGAAAAGTTCTGAAACGGAATATTGAGAGAGAAAAACATGTGGTGTAAAAATATCTAATAGAATGCAAGGAAGCTCATGGAAAGGTTGGTTTTTGGAAGGAACTGTTAAGGAAGTGCTAAAGAAATGTTTGAGATGGATGGCCGTGTGTTGAAAAGAGCATTGGATCTGGAAGTGGATGTCACAAGAGGAAACGGACGACCAAATATTACATGGAAAGATATGGTGAAGAAGGAAAGCAGTAAAGGTTGGTCTGAACGAGGAGGATGCTTGAGACAGAAAGAAGTGGAAGGAGGGAGTGTCGGTATTCCCTTGTAAAAGGGTAAAATGCTGACTGATATAAATGGTAATGATGATTGTGAGAGAATTCAAGAAAGTAGACATTGAGAGGTGACTTGGAAATTACTAGAAAAAAGAGATGTGAGAACATGTTAGAAAGTGGGACTGGGGAATTAACGATTGCAAAAATAAATTCTTTTATCAGTGATCTTTATAATGGAAAATAGCCTCATTATAACATGATTGGACTCTTGGGCTTTTAGCAAAGGTTTCAGCAAAGCCATTGGGAATATAAGATCTATAATGATATAAAGTTGGACCTGTTGGCAATGTGACCCTACAGTCCACTCCAGTTATAATAGAGCACAGATTCTGTATTTTGTATGAGGAGACAATCTCCCAATCCCAATCGAAAAATGAGCATGTGTCTATGTGCACATCTATTTGTTATATAGATCAAAGATAAAGATTATTTGCCTGTCCAAGCACTCCATCATAATGGGAGTGAACTGTTTGAGTGAAAGTCGGCAAAAATCATGTGAAAAAATAGAAGAATTTGTGAAACTCGAGCTGAATGGATACAGAGAAAAATGAGCATGTGTCTTTGTGCACATCTATTTGTTATATACTAGTAGATCAAAGATAAAGATTATTTGCCTGTCCAAGCACTCCAGTATAATGGGAGTGAATTGTTTGAGTGAAAATCGGCAAAGATCATTTGAAGAAATAGAAGAATTTGTGAAACCCAAGATGAATGGATACAGAGACTGTCTGTTTTTACTTGATGTGTCGGTCCCATAGTAGATATGTGACTTAGGCTTAATAAAGGGTTAATTCTCGCATGTGAAAAAAAATTGGCCCTCCTCTAAATCTGTAAGAACCTACTTTTTCTCTTCCTGTACATTTCTTGAATCCTGCTAGCTCATGCCTCCCTCTCTTTCTCTGTCATCTTGTCTCTTTCTCCTGAGTGTTCAGAGCCCATGAAACTTATCATTGGTAACTCTGCCATCAACGGTAATTACTATGGTAACATTGTTCACCAGCCAATCAAAACCAAGTGTTCCATGATAATTACAAGCTAAGCAGTGCTCTACTCTTCTCCACTATCTCTCTCTCTCTCTCTTTCACTTTAGTTATTTTCCCTCTTCCTCTGATCTCTCTCTTTCTAATCATTGCAATAACTAGCTGAAACTTTTTATTACATTCCCTCAACCTCATACCAAATGTCATAACCAACCATCAAAGCTCATCTAAATTCTATGCCCTTTACGAGACAGTTCTGCCAGGGTCCCAGGCCCACTTTGAAATGTGACAATGTGACCATCACAATGAGATCTCATTATAACTAGGTAATTTGCTAAGTCTAAGCATCTCGTTACAAATTTGATAGACTGTACGAAATAAAAATAGAGAAATTCATTTTTTTTTACACTACAAATGGATTATTTTATTTACAATGGAACACTGAAGGTATCCAGTTACAATACAACACAAATAGTTTACATGTTCCTGCTACAAAGACTACAAACAGAAGACCATCAATAGATTACATTACATTATTTACACATATCAAAAAGAACAGATTCTTCTTGCCTTCAAATTCATAAAAATAAAGTGCATGAATTAGAATTGAGTACAGCAGATGTAATGGCTGCTAAACTGTAGTTTGGTAATTATATTTGTCACATGTTGGGCGCTTACAAATCTAGACTGTTAATATCTGAATACATATACAAGAATTTTAAAGCACAATAAATATATACCTTTTTTTTCGCAATACTTTTATGCTGAATTAAAAAAAGGCACATATCCAGTTATAGAGCTGTATCCTTCAACCAGAACAGTTTTTCACTATAATGATTGAAAATCTAACAATTAGATAAAACATAACAGAAAGTGGATCTTTAAAAATCTGTAGTTTCAACCTTTCCTCAATAATTCTTATCAAATATTAAACCTGGTGCATATTTTTTGGTAACAAAAAATGAATCGCCATATTACTGTAATCAAATATAGTCCATGTCTACACTGCACCAAAAGATATGTGTGAGAGATCTTGTGATATTCCTTTCATGTTTTCTGGTGAATTTCAATGAAAATGTTTGAAAGAAACATAATGTAATGGTTGTTTCAGACCTCTGCTGGGATGGGCGCTCGCCAGAGCTTCCCGCATGAACGGGCGTTACGATCTGTGTGTATCACGCACACAAGAGAATCCCCATTGGTTTTCCACGTAAACCCTTACTAAACGCTGAAATTTGTCGGGTCCCCGACTTTCCACGTTTTATACATTTGTACTTATATTGTGAAATAAACACAATAAAACGAGATTTCAAGTAATATAATTTCATTATTATAGTTATAGGATTCAATCTTTCATATTATCTAACTGTGAGTCCAAATTAATTTTTTCCTTCTCCCGTAACTAGAAAGTATGAAAATCAGCAGTATCTTTTATTTTTGCAGACAGTATCTATGCTTTCCTAAATTCTTCTCTTCCTATCTTTTTTTTCCTTCAATCAAATGACATTTCAGACATGAGACATTGATTGAAGTATATGGTATATGTACATCTATGCTTATGAACAAATGAAATACACTTGCAGGTTATGTAATGTCCATTCATAAATAGAGCAATGTACAAAGCTATCAACTTTCAATAGTACAATATTCTCGGTGTGCATCATGACCGACATCGAACAAAAAGGTCCCTCCCCTACAAGAATCACACATTGCAGGTAAACACAGTTATTGTACAAACTGAGTTTGACATTTTGCTAAGGACCCCTACAATGTCAATATGTTATTGGAAGTATTACAACCATAGGGAAAAAGTAATGTGAAACCACACTTATTGTTTAATGGCTTTAAGATGCTATGTTAAGATGTTGAATACAATTCATATAGATCTGGTATGAGATATATTTTTTCCTGATGCTATAGCCCAAGGCATCTTGTGCTACTTATTTAACAAATTAAAGGGGAAGTGTTTAAATTGGTTTTTAGAAAATGCATTAAAATAAAAGAAAAATATGAGTGAAGGTTTGGAGAAAATTGACCAACAAATAATGAAGTCATGAATATTCAAAGTTTTGATTCTGTGACGTCACGTGCGAGCAGTTCTCCTATGTGTTATGTAGTGTAAATTCCATAAAGTGTCATTTTTTTCAAAAGAAAATTAATTATGTCATCTGTGCGGTCGATATGTCATCAAACAAATGTTCATATACATGACTTTATCAACTTGACCCATTTCTTTATCAAGAACCATGAAAAAAAGACAAATTTATGGAATTTACACGCACAACACATGGGAGAGCTGCTCGCACGCGACGTCACAGAATCAAAACTTTACATATTCAGAACTTCGCTATTTTTTGGTCGATTTCCTTCAAACTTTTACTAATATTTTTATTTTATTTTTCTGTATTTTTCTAAACCAATAAAGTTCCAGGGTGAACTTCCCCTTTAAGAAGCATGTAAGGTACTAGGTACAGAAGATTTGCTCTTATGATTCTATATTGAGCTCATTCATCAAGTCAAGACAATCCGGATATATTCATCTCCTCAAGACCATGCAATCATAAGTGAATTATGTTATACAAAATTCTTGTTTGGTTCCAGACACAAACTTGAAGAGTATCTTGAAAGAACAAAAAAATGACTTGCATTCTAAATCATTAAAAAGAACATTGTATTAGGATTTGCCAGCTAATATTTGATCCAGTTGAATACCAAATTCTGCCATTCCCCAAACACTGGCCGATCCAGGATTTGAAAATGGGGGGGGGGGGGGGGGGGGGGGGGTGTGTTTTTATAATTTTTTAATATTTCAACATGTACAGTCAGTGGCTATTTCAAGTAACAGGGGCGTGCATCCCCTGAGCCCCCGTCTAAATCCACCGCGCTGTTGATTTGCCAGGATCTCGGAGAATCTTGACTAACATAGACATTCGGAAATTGTTGTGTGATAGTTGGTCTTCACAACTTAAATAGAGCTTGCATCAAGCGATGTTTCTCATTGACGCAACCATCAATCCTGGAATTGGGTCTGTTGGAACAAGAAAGAAAAATAAATGACAAAAAAGCGATAAAATATTAGAGATCAAATAGCTTATTCAATATGTCCTTGGCCAAGTCATTTTATCTATATATGCTTCACCTAACCCAGGTGTTAAAATGGGTACCTGGTAGGATTCTTTCACTGTGTGCACCTGTAAAATGGTCGCCTGGGATTGAATTCAATGACTAGGGTAATACAAGTATTATGTCAAGCGCTTTGATTAGTTCCTAACTAGAAAAGTGCTATATAATACAAAATATTATTTACAATTATAATATGTAACCTTTCATACAAGATGGCTTTGATATTCACAAAAAGAGTAGGCAATGAAAGGTTTGAATAATCAGTTGATTTAAAAAAAAATTAAACATGGCTCACATATCTACTCTTGATGAGAGGAGAGGGAGAACATTACTATCAGAAGCTGCGAGAGACAACATATTGTCATATATTCCCATTTTGTCTAATGTCCACTTGGTCAATTCCAGTAACAAACTGGTAATAGATCCAATATACATTTGGGCATTAGACGAAAATGCAATTAGACCATTAGGCTATTACATGAATTGGCAATTTGACCAAGTGAGAATTAGACCAAGTATGTATTAGACCAATTGTAAATTAAACCAAATTATTAGTAGACCAAATGGGTTTAGCCCATGTGGTATAAGATAAACAGAGGATTAGACCAATTACTGTTGTTAGACCAAGTGGATATATCCTGGTTAACCTACCTTGACAGGAAAGCCATAAAGAGCTGTGCCGTGCTCCTGGGGTAGTACTGCTGTTTGATCACATGTTCTAGAGTTAGTAACATTCCTGTAGGATCACCCACTGGTTTGCTTTTATTCTCACCCTGAAAAAAACAATTAATTTACGGCCTTCATTTCGAAATATGTCATTTTCATATTATTGTAAGAATGTTCCAGAGTGAGTAACATTCCTCATTGATGTACCCTAATTCTCACACTGACAATACAATTATTATCAATTCATTACAACAATATTTTATAATTTTATTATCGTAAGTATGTTTTAGAGTTAGAAATAACATTGGCTGGTCACAGGATTGCTCTTATTCTCACCCTGAAAAAACAATTAATTTACAGCCTTCAATTCAACCATATTTAATATAGGTTTTCCCGGCCAATTTCATACATTTATCATCCGTTTTCATTTAATGTGTATTCAAATTCGTGTGTTTGATGCGACAGACTGACTTTAGTCAAACAATTTCGTGTTCATGCTCTCAAATTCGTTTTTAGGCACACAAAGTAATGGTTGCAAAGTTCAAATTCGGATATATTAATTTCATTATTTGTGCATTCAAATTAGTGCGGATTTGAGTATACGGAATGAAATGTTGACAGGATGAAGACGAATTTGAATAATTATTGCCGAATATATGCGTATTATGAGAAGTAGTATGCACAAATACGAAATCGATCACAACAATCGTTTCATTGAATGAATTTCAATATTATTTCAGATATTTAAGTATGTCCTAGATTTACGGTGATGAGGTTTACGGTTCACCATATGGTTAGTCCTAAAAAGGACTGTTTGAGAAAGTGGAAGAGGAAATGAAGAGTTACAGAAAGTAGAAAATTGATAGGCGAGATAGAGAGTAGAATTAGAGGTAATCTTTCTTGATTTAGTCCTGAAAAGGACTGTAAACCAGTTGAGAAGACGAGATGCGAGGAAGGCTTGAGTAGTAGTAGAGAGTGCTCGACGTTTCGGACAGGTTGACTGTCCGTCTTCAGGAGTGAAGGGTGGTAGAAGATGCGCGGGAAGTATAGCTGATGTGTGGACGTGGGAGTAGCATCGATGCCGGACGGTCGGCGTGGGTGGAGCTCTATTGTTGTAGCTGCGTGCGTGGCTGGTTGGCGGGAAAGTCGGGTGTCGAATGCGGACGTTGGTGAAATCGAGGCTGGTGTGGCTGGCGTAGAGGCGGTGTCCTATTGTGGTCGAAGTGTTGTGGCGTGGGTGTTGCGTTTCCGGCGGAGTTGGAGGTTGTGGCGGAAGTTGTTGGATTGAGTCGGCGTAGCTGTCGGCGTGGCGGTGGGCTGGTTCTCGGGTGAGGTGACTGGATGTTGGGTGTCGGTCGGCGAAGTTGAAGCAGAGGTGGCGCTGGTAGACGAAGACGGTCGAGGTGGGGTTGGTTCGTTGTGGAGAATTGGGTTCCAGATGCTATTGATGTAGAGTCCTGTATCTTGGGGTACGGTGTTGTGGCGATGGATTTCGATGGCTTCCCTAATCCTTCTTGAGTTCCAGTGGCGGATGGTCGTGATGAGGTGGCTGTTGTCCCAGTTGATGCGGTGGTTCTCTTGTTGGGCGTGCTTGACAATGGCGGATTTGTCCCAGTCGCTGAGTCGTTGGCAGTTTTTGTGTTCCTTGAGTTTGGTGTCAAAGTTGCGGCCGGTTTCCCCGATGTACACTTTACCGCATTCACAGGGAATACGGTAAACACCTGGTTGCTTGTTGATTGGGTTCCTGTCCTTGTGTGAGTAAAGGATTGAGTGTAGTTTGGTGGAGGAGCGGTGTCTAACTTGAATGTTGGCCGATCGGAGCCACCCACGCAGCTACAATAATAGAGCTCCACCCACGCTGACGGTCCGGCGTCAATGCTACTCCCACGTCCGCACATCAGCTATACTTCCCGCACATCTTCTACCACTCTTCACTCCTGAAGACGGACAGTCAACCTGTCCGAAACGTCGAGCACTCTCTACTACTACTCAAGCCTTCCTCACATCTCGTCTTCTCAACTGGTTTACAGTCCTTTTCAGGATTAAATCACGAAAGATTACCTCTAATTTTACTCTCTACTCTCTATCTCGCCTATCAATTTTCTACTTTCTGTAACTCTTCATTTCCTCTTCCACTTTCTCAAACAGTCCTTTTTAGGACTAACCACATGGTGAACCGTAAACCACATCACCGTATTCGAATCAACCATGCAAGCATCTACCTTCAAACACCATTTGTTCTAGATTTAATTTAATCCCTGATGACAATGGTTTGCTATTATTGTCACCCTGAAAAAAACAATCAATTTATTTCCGTCATTTTAACACTACATAGATCAAACGTGTCTCATTGTCCACATTTATATGCATTCAAGATTGTTGATATTCCTTTCGTGATTTCCAATGAATTGGTTCACAATTTCATGCAAACATTTTAAAGTAAGGTTGCCCTTGACAACTTGAAAGCTTGCCTGTGATATGCCCGACATGGCAACAACTAAAATGAATGGCAAATCCAACTGATGCAGAAAAATAGTTCATAAAAAAAACTTTAAGAAGATTGAAATGAGTTGATACCTTGATAAGTCCAAGATGAACTAGAAGTGCATTCACAACAGATTCAGCTTTGCATTTCTCTGATGAAAATAGCTTCTTCAATATGGCATCTGTAAAGGTCAAAATGAAAAAAAAATTGCATCACAAATCATGTTACATTGTGCTTCCTTTCCAGATTGAACACCCAAATAATATCCTTCATCCATTAAGTGCAGAAACTATGCTATATATTCTACTGTGCTGACAGAGTATGTAGAGCTGCATAAGCTGATTTTTTCTTAAATTTTAAGAATCTGTTCTTGCAAAAATTTCCACTCCAATGCAAGGCTATCTATATATGAATTCGTTTTGGGTTATGTCTTGTCTTGTGGCGCCATGGCTGGGGGGCTTCCAGAATGCGTAACAAAGGAAAGTGTACATACTCGCACCTAGCTCAATGCGGATTGGCTGATAGCCCATTGGAAGCTCCCCAGCTATGGCCGCCATAAGTTATATTGCTCTGAAGTCGGATTGGGGAAACAATATTGAAACATCACGTAAATTGCAAATTAAGCCATTAAAAACAAAATTGTAAAAAATGTCTCTCACAAAATTTTGGCTTACACAGTAGGCCTATGACACAAATAGACTGCATTTCTGACAACAACTAAGTATCCATAACAGATGATATCTCTTATAAAATGACTCTCTCTATAGGTAGTCAGGTAACACACATATATAGATAACCATACCCTACCTGAGCACTGATAGACAGCATTCCTGACATCATTATTCTCAGTATCCATAACAGATGAAATCTTCACAAATGCCTTCGTACCAGCTGCCTCCTCATATACTTCATCCTGAAAAGAGAGGAATTCAAATTAAAAATACAAGAATAAAATCATGCTATCATAAGGTACGCGGTTCGTATCCCATCCATTCCACTAGCATCCTACGGCAAGATGTCAATCTACAATTTGCCATACTTGACCCAAGTTAGGTGAATGGATACCGGTAGGAAGAAATTCCTTGAATGCTGTGAGCGAACTTCGGGGTAGCCTAGCTACAATGCAAGCCGGGTAATAATAATATGATGCGCCTTGAGCACTCTACTGAGTGGATCTGGCGCAATACAAATCACATTATTATTATTATTTCAATCATCTCTCAATCACTAGACTTACTTGTTACTGTAGTAACAATTTTTGCATCCTCAAAGGAATAGAACAAACTCCCTCTCACATTAAGACAATCCCCAACAGTTGAATCATTTAAGAAGTCCCTGAAGACTTTTTTTTTAAAGGAACTATGTTCATTTATATATGTGGTTCTTATTGTGTATTTCTTTGGTGCGAATATGTACCGCTAAATTGAAATTGTGAGCACTTTGGGCCATTTGGGAAAGGCGCGATATAAATATTGGGTATTATTATTATAGGGTATCATTAATTTGGTCTCATCAATAGGACACAAGGCCATTATTTATAAGCATGGTCACTGGTCTTCTAACTTAGGGGGTGAATTACACGTATCAATATCTTCCGTCCTATTTTGTAGGAATGCAAATAAATTAATCACCTTTGCTACAAATGTATATAGCCAGCACCAATAGCTATTTTTTTATTTTTACATGATGCGGTATAAATATTCAATATTATTATTATTGGTTAATTCAGCAGAACTGATGGGCCTAGAGTGTATAAAAATAGGCGTAACAAATCAAATTTCAGTCATAATTAATGTCATAAAAATAAGTAAAAAATCTTATTTATTAGGGAATGACTTTCACCTACCCCAAGTTCTTGTAGAATCTTTTCAGCACGTTGGTTGCCCAGAGCTATCAACTTAGGCCCAGTAGGGAACGCTAGGAATTCTCCTGCGGATATCGGGATCTGGTTTGAAATTGTGGAAACAAATTGTAATGATAAAGTTGTGAACAATAGCACTCTGTAGAAGCATTACAAAGAACCTGTCACAAACTTAATTGATTACTGTAATCGTGGAAATATTCGCAGTACATTAATTTTTACGGATTTCGCGCGAAGATTGGTAGGCACGAATTAAAAAACCCGCGAATATAATTTGAGCATGCTTTTTTGTGCATGTATTAGGAGGGTTCAATCGCGTGCTTATGAACACGAGGGCAAATTCAAGAACCTGGGAACATTCTTTGAGGCCGCTCAGCGCGAAAAATTAATTGCTTGAAAATAACAGCAATTTATACAGTAGTTTTGATCCATCAACTTTTCATAATGTAGATGTTTAATTCTAAAAAAGAAGAACTACATGCATTGGAATGAAGTCCCTACCATCCAACCCACTTTTTCATCTTTGATACTTTGTGTAACTTTACACTATCGGATTATCACATTATACCAAATTGTATAGTAATTTATTTGTTTTGAAGAGTTGGAGATTCATATAGGTTTTCTTTCATCTTTTATAATTATAATTATACTTCTTTATATATTGTCATTATGTCTGTTATATCTTATGGGTGATGAATATTAAATTAAATGGAATTGAAAATTGAAATTATGTGATCATTAATACATTACCTGTTACTTTATCATGCTCATAATTGTCCTTCTTACTTTCATTTCATGCCCCTCTCCCTCTCTCTTTCCTCCATTCTTATTTTCTTTTAACTCTTTTCTCTCTCTTGCTCTCAGCCCTTTCCCTACACTCCCACTGTATTGTTAAGATCACAGCAATGTCAATTTATGTATTTTTATTTTAAAATTCAATTTGTATATCTTATGATATACATTATTCACAATTTTATTCTACAGATAATATGAAATTCAATGTTCATTCTCTCCTCTTTAAATACACAGTAACTCTAATTTTGCTTGCTCGCATGTTGTTAAAAAAAACACATCATCACTATCATTCCAATGACAAACTTACAGAATTCTGTAATTTTTATAAAATAGTCTGGTTTATGTCATGTAGTGTAGCGCTGTCACACAATAGCGGTTAGAGCCCAACTTTCGGGTCACAACTTACACAATGTTGGCTCCAAATTCTAATGTGTTTCAGCAATTTAAGTTATTACTACATCACACATTTCAAGAAAAGTGCACACAATGCTTTTATCAAAACAAATGATTTTAATGTAAAAACTACTACAGATATGAGCAGTACATAGAAAGAGGTTTGAAGGCATTTAGTATTGTAAGTGATCTGACAGCTTAAACTACAATTTATACTAGTAAGTCACTAGAATTAATATTTTGGCTTTATATATTTATGTATATGCTATAAATAGAGATTCCTAGCTTGCTCATGAACAAAAGTTTACTAATTAAAAACAAGTTAAATATCTTCCTCATTATACTCCTTAACGTTCTGTTGGAAACCAAACAAATTTGATTCAAGTTTTTGTCTTATACACTAATTTAATCCAAGCTCATTGTGGTGAATGTATTTCGATGATTTTCTGATGCTGGATACATACAAACATTTACACATTTCTGTATTAGAAACTGAAAATTTCCCATTGGTTAATGAAAATCAAAGTTGTTTATTTGTCTCTGATGGCAGTGGCAAAACAACATTAACTTCTCCTTTCTGTTGTTATGCAGATGACATTATATTTCCCAAATATATACACAGAAAGTAAACCAACTTTATATTTCTTTCCCGTTTTTCTATTCATGAAACACATTAAAATCACACAGAGGTAGACATTTTTTTTTTTTTTTTTTTGTGGCAATATTCTACATCGAATTCCAATTTATCTGCAGTAATAGACACACAAAAATATTGTTCAATATTTACAAGTAAGAACAGTAGTATTTTTTTTAAATGACCACATCAGCCTAAATGTTGTATTGAGCTAGACGTACATGAATGTAATAACCTACAAATCAAGAATTTTGGGAATGTAAGAAGTTAAAATTGATACTGAGCTGCACATTTTTCTAAGAGAGAATTTGAGAGAACAAAATATTGCATTTGCAATAACGAAAGAAGCAACACCTTCCAAATTAAAGCCCAACTTGAGTTGTTGTAGCCAAAAGTAAATTGGAAGTAATTGTATAAATATGTCCTCACATTGTTCCATTTACATATAAATATGCATACACAAGATATGTTTATCTTCCATGCACGATTTCAGGTGAAATTTATAATAAATTGTGGTCAGGACGGTTAAATTGATGCAGCTAGTAACTCCGCTATCTTTCCAGAACTCCCCGCACGCAACATCGCACACATACGGTGCAAACTTCGGGCATGCCACTGTTGAATATGCTTTGCATGTAATCACCACGCAGCTGGGAGGGTGACCATGTGGTGACGGCCCAACATTTTTTCCGTTATTTGCTCATTGCTCAGCTATTTTACATTTTCTACCAGAATCAATTGGCAATTATCAATTTTTTCATTATTACTACAACTCAAGTTTATCTTTAAACAGATTAATAAATATACACATTGTTTATATAAGCTTGTTTTGTTTCCTCTGTGATATACTATGTACTGTAACACTAGACATTTTTAGATAAATTTCATGATGGTCCATATTCACAATGCTGCAGTGTATATCAATACGGGACATTTTTTTGTTGAAAATTTCCTAAAGTTCAACACCTGGAAAATGGCCATGATCGACACATCATGAAGATTTCTAGTTTTAAAGTATTATCAACTGTTAGTATTTCGTGTTCTTAATAGTTTGATGTAATTCAATACTTTAGAAATTCATTGTGTACAAAGTGTGTTTGTATTATGTAAAGTTAAGTGAATAGTTTTCAAATCTATGCAAAAATCAAATTTTTAGTGAATGAGTCAAGACACATTCTATCAATATAGCACACTTCAATACTATGTCCAAAAATGAACCTTTTTTTTTTTTGTTTTCTAAATCAAATTTGCCCAACTTGTGGGCAACAAGAGCATTTATTATATCGGAACTCTAAAATCAAAGTGCTGATTGTCAAAAGAAACTTGTTTATGCTCAATCTTTGGACTGACTATTACTGCAAACACTTTAAATTTTAAATAATAATCATTCCTTATTTAGAATAACTAATACATGAATTGAATTGAATTGAATTTATTAGATTTCACCAGTAAAATGTACATGGTATTTTGTATGGACATGTATGTGTTCAGACTAAAACTGAGAGACAATGCAATTTGTTTTCTCTTTATATATATTTTCCGGTGTACATGATAATCATCACAATGTCTTGATACCTATAGAAGAACTGCTCTTGTAGTCTTTGTACCTATTTCAAGAAGAAACTTATGATGGTATCTCGCTTGCTATGAGATGGATTTGAGATTACTTTGGGACAGGTTTAAGACAGATATGAGACGGTTTCGAAACTCTTATTGAAGACATCTCCTGAGTCTCTGCAAGATCTCATGGGTCGTGGAAAATCAAAAATTCTTAAATCTATGATTCTTTTTTCCCCGTCGCAGAGACGTCTTGAAGAAATCTCCAAGAAATCTCAGAGACA
This sequence comes from Paracentrotus lividus, assembly GCA_940671915.1. Taxonomy (NCBI): domain Eukaryota; kingdom Metazoa; phylum Echinodermata; class Echinoidea; order Camarodonta; family Echinidae; genus Paracentrotus; species Paracentrotus lividus. The sequence goes on along the minus strand of CALNVZ010003430.1, from coordinate 43,370,376 downwards.
TCTCCGAGATAGAAAAAATTATCGAAGACGACGTTGATTGTCCGAGTCGCAGAGACGTCTCCGCAAAGTGAGATACCACAGTAACTGCCATTGTTTCAACTAGCTATCAGGGCCTAAATTCAAGTAGAATATGGCTTGGATTTTCAAATATGCACTATCATGATTTCAATGTTAATCTCTATTAGGAATTATGTTAAGAGAGCTTCATCTTTTTAATATCATGGTTGAGTATCATTAGAGCTTCGTTTGGTTTTATTTCATGGTTGTGTTTCATCGGAGAACTTCATTTTGTTTTATTTCATGGTTGTGTTTCATCAGAGAGCTTCATTTTATCCATGACTGATGCTAGGTCTCCGGCATCTCCTGAGTTCTGTGAAAATAGAACAGAAAGAGAGCCAGCATCAAGTCATTGTCGTTTGGTGTCTATTTTACTCTGGAAACACACTTTGATTTTCCATTTTTTTCTAAATATTCGATCTTGTTTGTGTTTTTTATTGTGTGTGTTTAAGTGTAAAAATTGAATATTCAGTTGAAACATGAACAAAAATTATGAGTTATATAATTTCATTAAAAGAGCAGTTCTTCATTTGAATATTTTGTGTGTAATTGTTACCAATATGAGCAATGCTGGCAGAATATAGATGCATATATATATTTTTTAGCATTGTATATTTTTATCTTATATTGAATGGCTAATTTTGTTTCCCACTCGACATTCCACTTATTTTGGGGTATTCGATTTGTTAACGCAGTGCCTCCCGCCCACCCCTCTTTTCCCCATCCCCCCAAAAATTCATGATGCAAGAATAAAATCTTTAAAAAAAAAAATCACTTTATCTTCAATCACCTTCGGTGATACTTCTAAAGGGGCTTTAAAAGAAAATTGAAGAAGACTATCGGTATTTGTCATTATCTGTACAAAACAAATGGAAAAGACAAATTTCTAGTTTGGACTATAAGTCAGTAATATTTCAATTGTTAGATCTGATTTATCATTTATTCAAGCTTAAAAGTTATTACAAACTGAATTAATTGTGATAAAGAGAAGTGTATAATGTTTTTTTTTTTTTGTCATTATAAATACCTAAAGATGTTTTTTATTAAATGGTACAATGGAAACATGTTATAAAGAATTCTGATATAAGCTGGCTCCAGCCCTTTGTATTCTTTGTTTTTTACCATGTGAAGAGTTTCCTGATAGGTGTCAAAAAAGCTGTGCAGGGACAAAGGATTTGAGAGACAAGCAATTTTGTGTTAACAATGGCTTGCCCCTCCAATCCTTTGTCTCCTCAGAGCCTTCTGACGCCTCTGTTTTTACATGTAGTTTCCATGATGCAAAGGACCTCATGATAAGGAGTTTCCACTGATTTCTCAACATTTGAAGAGCTTACATGCAAAAGGGACTAAATCCACTTTTACAACTTCAGAGGAAATGGCATTTGTTTACCAGATTTTGTACACGCGTCTATGTAAAAGGGAAATTACAAAATTAATTTTCTTACAGTTGCAATCAACATTTAAAAAAAATCTTTTTGTTCAAAGACGGGTACACACCTGAACAATGGCCTGATATCAATAACTCAATTTTCATCAAAAGTGGATTTAGTCCCTTTTGCATGTAAGCTCTTCATTTATTGAAAGAATTTGTCAACTCACCATATACTTGGTTTCCTCCCTCCTCGGTGAGATGGCTGTACCTTTGACTTGAAGGTAATAATCATCTTGAAGATCTTTGGATTCCAATCCTCCTTTCTCCTCCTCATCATCATCATCATCCTCTACATCTTCATATTCATCATCGTCATCGTCTTCCTCGTCTTCTGAGCCTTCGTCATCACTAATGAAAGATAAGATAGAATCATCATCATCATCATCATCATTAATATCATCATCCTCATCATCATCCTAATCGTCATCATCATCACCATCACCATCATCATCATCATCATCATCATCATCATCATCATCACCACCATCATTACCATCATCATCATCATCACCATCATCATTACCATCATCATCACCATTATCATCACCATCATTATCATCATCATAATATACATCTTCATACTCATCATCGTCATTGTCTTCGTCTTCTGAGCCTTCATCGTCACTATTAAATAAGAACAATACATCATCCTCATCATCATCATCATCATCATCCTCTACATCTTCATCTTCCGAACGTTTATCATCATTAATAACTGATAACAAATAATATTTCATCATCATATTCATCATCATCGTAATCATCATGCATCAGCATGACTGTTAGATCAAATCACACTTATATGTGATACCAATACTGAAGTCAAATATTTTGGGAAAAAAACACCTAAATATAAAAGACAAAAAAAAATCAAAACTTATGAAGAAAGATTTGTATAATACCTCATGGTTCCTAGAGCATCAGCATGGTTGTTAGCATCCATGATACCTTGGATCAATTCAATCCCTTCCTCTCCTAAGCTGTTTCCTGGAAAACAAAACATAAATAATATAACAGAATGTTCTTTTGAATAGAAAAGTGTGTTGGTTTCAATTAGACTCAAACTCCACATTACAGACATGTTTCACAAAACCGTCATAGACAGTACAATGGACATAAATCCCATTGAAATGCCTGTTGATCTGTTCAATAGGCCGGGGTATTTTGGGAGTTGATATGGCGGGGGGGGGGGGGGGGGGGGGGGGGGGGGGGGGGGGCTCCCAGGTCCCCCCTCGAGATCTCGGCCGTCGACCTGCCGATCGTGCCGAAAATTGGCATGCATGTCGCCCGTGACCTAATTACACAATTGTATAGTTATTTTTTTCATGAAAATTGTTTTTTAATTAATTATGCTAATTTTATGCATAATTAATATTGGAAATCATACTTTTTGCTCTAACTTCCTAAATACAGCTCCAAATGTGCTCATTTTTTATATGAATATTCTTTATAGCCTTCCTATCAATTGTACTTGAAAAAAATTCCGGTATCACAATTAATTTCTTATGTATTTTATTGTTTTTTTAATTTCTTATGTATTTCTTTGTTTTTTTTTACCTTTTTATTTTCATTGTTTTCTATACAAAATTTGTTTGGGACAATTCAACAATCATAAAAAGCATATAATCAAGTAATTTGAATCAGTAAAAGCAAAAATAATCACTCATTTATGAATTTTAGCTGAAAACGCATTTTGTATTGACTTTGTACATGAAATCACGTTTTTGAGCAATTTTGGGTCTGACGCACGTGTACAAAATTATGCGTAACTCGCGAACCAAGTACCCGGACGTCACAAATTTGGTCTTAAAAGATGCGGGAGACTTGGATGAAAAAAGTCATGCCACATCGCGGCAAGGCTTTTCGCGTTGAGAACATATTGCGCGAAACGTCGAGGGGGGGGGGCCTGGGAGGCCCCCCGTCCTAGTTAGGGTTAAGGCAACTTTGTGAAACACTCCTCTGAACAACAATTATTTGTACAAATAATAAAAATCATTGAAAGTTAATCATGTTCTTTTCTTGCCAGTGTCTTGTGTGGTTTTTATTTTCGATTCTTAATTTCTTCAACTAAAATGCACCTCATTTCTACTCATCAAGATGCTTTCATTAATTTTGTACAACTGAGCTCAATCGATTGCAATCAACTGAGTCATTGAGCGCAGTCGGGACTATAAATGTATGTGATTAACAGGAATACATACCATTAAGATCTAGTGATGTAAGATGAGGCTTTGTATCCATACTCTCTGCTACCCTCACTGCAGCCTCTCTCTTGATCTCACAAAATGACAGATTTAACTCCTAAAAATACAAAGTTGATCATCATTATCATCAAAACTCCTCATTATACTATTAACAAAGAGCCCAGCTTTAAAAACATAGATATGTCATCTGTACAATGTTTTCCTTCATCGTTTAAAAAGCTGTGGTTCTAGCATCGCAGTGCATGACCAGAAATGAGACAATCAGCCAACCACAGCGGGCAATTGTGTGATAAACGTGAAAATCTTTCATTTTTGTTGTGTGGATCACGATAAAAAACAACTAATTAATTCAATCTGAATGTATTAATATTCCAAGCATGGGCTGGTACTTAGACCAGGTACTATACATTTAGACTAGGAGCTCCTTCCCTCAGACTACATGCATTAATATTCTAACACGGACCTGTAATTAGACCAGGTACTATATCTTTTGACTAGGAACTCCTTCCCTCAGACAACATGCATTAATATTCTAACATGGACCTGTAATTAGACCAGGTACTATATCTTTAGACTAGGAACTCCTTCCCTCAGACTACATGCATTAATATTCTAACATGGACCTGTAATTAGACCAGGTACTATATCTTTAGACTAGGAACTCCTTCCCTCAGACTACATGCATTAATATTCTAACATGGACCTGTAATTAGACCATGTACTATATCTTAACCCTAAAAAGGCCGGGTTATTTTTGCCATCTCACAGCCAGGGGGGGGGGGGGGGGGGCTCATTAGGCCCCCCCTTCAGATCTCGGCCGCCGATCGCGCGATCGCCGCAAAAATTTGCACGATAGTAGTGTGCGATGTAATCTACAAGACTGTATAGTTCGTTTTAAAAAAAAAATGTCTTTTTAATTTATATTAATTAATTATGCTAATTTATGCATGAAATCATACTTTTTGCTCTAAATCATTAAATAAGGCTCCTAGAATGCTAATTCTTGGTGTAAATATTCTTTGTAGCATTCTTAACAATTGTACATGAAAAAATTCTGGTACCTAATTCAATTTCTTATGTATTTCATTGTTTTGGGAATTTCTTATGTATTTCTTTGTTTTTCGACTTATGTATTTTATTGTTTTTTTGTTCGGAATACTTTGGTCATTGATTATCTCTAATGATTACAGCAATATCAACTAAAATAATGGCTAATAACCATATTTTAAATACAGAAATGTGATTTTAGCATGAAAAGCCATTTCCCATATGTTTTGTACACAAATACAGAAAATCTCTGGTTTTCGAGTCTGCGCAGCATTACATAATATTGCGCAACTTCCGAACCGTACGCTCAATTTTTTCAAAATAGTTAAAAAAGTTGCGTAAGATGTTAGAGAAAAAAGTCATAAACGCGCGGAGCGCGAAATTTTTTTTCAGCGACATGACCGCGCGAAATGTCGAGGGGGGGCTGATTAGGCCCCCCCCCCCCCCCCCGGCCCTTTTAGGGTTAAGACTAGGAACTCCTTCCCTCAGACTACATGCATTAATATTCTAACACTGACCTATATTTAGACCAGGTACTACTTACCTTTAGACTAAGAACTCCTTCTCTTAGACTATCTGCATTAATATTCCGAACATGGGCCTGTAATTAGACCATGTACTATATCTTAAGACTAGGAACTCCTTCCCTCAGACTACATGCATTAATATTCTAACACTGACCTATAATTAGACCAGGTACTACTTACCTTTAGACTAAGAACTCCTTCTCTTAGACTATCTGCATTAATATTCCAAACATGGGCTAGCAACTACATCAGGTTCTACTTACCTTGAGACTAGGAACTCCTTCCCTCAGACTATCTGCAATGGCATCAGCTCCTTCTGATCTCACAAGGCAGTCGCCAAAATTTATCACCTCTAGCTTTTTTAAGTTCTTGATGGCCTGGAAAAAAAATGTCAAAAATATGTTTGAATGAAAATACTGAATTTTCAAAGTTCAAAAATGATCTTTTTTAATAATTAGTTTGCAACAAGTGTTGAGATTCAAGATTTGAAATTATCTGACTCCAAACCCCCCCCCCCCCATTCTATAGGGAACAAAGACATCACTTTCATAGAGTTTTTTAACTACATGTAGCTAATCTCATGTCACAATGTGTGATATAACAGCTGTATCTAGTATAGAGTATCGAAGCGTGATGTCATGATGTGATGTTGTCAAAGTTGCTGGTTTTAAACAATCTAGTGTTAAACAATTCGAGCGACCTGATATAGTGCCAGTATGTTAAATTACCCAACATGCATCTCAATATCGTTGACAACTCCGCTTCCGGCTCCAAATCAGTAAGAGATAATTATGATCAATGGGCTAGCTTATAAGCTGCACACGTTGTATCTCTTCAATTTTCTGGCACAAATTGAGCGTTGTGTGTGTTGTAATGAATACGATGAGTTCAGTCATCGCGTGAGAATAACTGATAAAAAATAGCGCAGCCAGTTGTGCGCGCGTGTGAATATTAAATAGGCCTAAACTAAATATGTGCACTAATCGAGCAATTACCATTTATTTGTCTTTATTAGGGGACGTCAAACAAAAGAGACATCTTTCATTAAGAACAAAAATTAAAGTCGATTTTATTTTTTATCTTTCGGCCTAACCAAAACATTAGTGCGATGCACATAAGAAATCCAGTGCACCTCAGCACTCCGCTAAGGGTGAAATTTGAAAGCAAAAAACGCCAATGACTTTCAGCTAAATCAATCCGTCGTATACATAATGGCGCTTACGCACACATGCTACCTAGCGGAAGTGGAGCTGCCAACGATTTGACCTTTGACCCTTAAAATTTGGCGACAATATCAATAGTATCGAACAGTATCGATCAATTTTTGAATAGCAAATTGCCCGAATTGCACCATGATCACACCAAAACCTGTTAACAGATATGACCAAGTTCAGTTCACTGCTGGAACACAAGTAGGGTAAACCTCATGCACAGGCTTTAATGTTTGGAACCAGTAACCGAGACAATAGAGGATTATCACATCATCGCTTTGGTACTATATACTTTCCTTAGTTCACAATATTCTCTTTCTCTCAGGCCGTAATAGGAAATGATGTATGGTTATTTGGGGTCTAGGACAATTACCCCAGACAATTACCCCCCCCCCCTCTTGACAACTACCTCCACCAAGAATCTACCCTCTAACTCTAAACCTAACCCTTACCCAATTTCTGGAGGGTGGTTGTCCTGGGGGTAATTGTCAAGGGGGTAGTTGTCCTGATATGGGTTATTTGTTTTACTTCTAATGGACTACAATAACATACCATTATGCATCATCACGCCCGTACTCTAGATACTTTCCTAAATTCATAACATTGTCCTTATCTCAGGCCATAATTGGAAATGATGCATGGTTTTTGGTATGTTATTGTAGTCCATTAGAAGTTAAACAACTTCATAAACAATGCTGTCAATAAATACCTTTGCCATTGGTACTGCTCCCCTTGCTGTGAATGTATTGTCATTGAGATTCAGGATCTGAAGAAACAACAAATGAAAAATTGCAAAGATTCATTAAAGTGATTGTTGAACTTCATTCAGGATCTTAAAAATGCATTACTCTTCCAGCTAATGCTGTAATCATAATTGCAAACCTTTAGGTCAATCGTCTGAAAATTTTAAGCCGACTGTTGTTTAATTGCAGAGATATTGATGAATGAATATCACCATTATATAAGCGTACCACGTGTCTATATTAAAATAGCACTGCAGTCTATACAGGAAAGATAATCTGGTATTTCTGGTCACTTGCACTTTTTTTACTTATTGTGAAGCATGTAATGAAGCTATGGAAATTAAATTTTCAGGCTTTCATCCTGACACATTATGACAAGAGCTGACAGCATTTACGACCCCCCATACTCCAAAGCACAAAATTTGGTAAGCCTCCACAAAGTTACACATTCCCTTTAAAGGAAAAGATCAAAACATGTACAATAACAGGTACAAAATAAAGTAAAGGTATTGCTCAAAACTGGAATGTCTAGATACAAACTTAAACCAAATTACATAGAGGGTAAACTCTTGCAGCTGCCAAAAGGAAAAATAATAATTGCTTTAAAGTGACTGTGAATATCAGTTTAGTGAAAATCATGGTTGTTGTTTTGTTTAACCTGTAGGAGATGAGTTGATTTGGCTATAACACACATTACCCATAGACCTCAGCCCAAATATATTCGGCTCAGTCCTCAATGGGTTAAACGAAACATACTGTAAACATCTTAAAATAATATAGGTATAACATTATTTTCAACAAATACTACTCAATCCTCTTCGCATTGCAATCTATGAAAGAGAAGATAACGGAACAGCTCATGTAACAAGAGTTGCTAGTAGATTGAACTAAATTCTTACCTTGAGATTACTACTGTGTTGTACAGCTTCAGCTAGTGCTGTAATTCCTTCATGATTGATACCATTCTGTGGTACAGCTATCTCTTCTAATGTTCCTATTGTCTGTTACAGGAATGAAAATAAATGTAAGGAAAATTAAATACTTTTTTTGACAAAAAAAGGATTATTGATATTGATTATGAAGTCTTTAGACTAAAAACATAACTTTTAGTTAACAATGTAAAAGGTTCATTATCTGCGAGAATTTCATAAGTCAAGGATCTAAGCCTAAGGAACAAGTTTAGGTTAAAGAAAGGAGAGTGTAGGATGAAGAGTTCCATTAAAATCAGTCATTCTATTTCATAATTTCAATCATTATTATCATAATAAAATATCTGCATCATTGTTGCCTCAGCTTGGATAAGTGCATTTAAAGGTCATCACCATTTCAGGTCTATCCTCGGGACCCACTTCTAGTTTTCTTTTCATCGTAGTAGTTCAAATTATTTGGAATTAGTGGAGAACTGACTTTAAAAAAAAACAACTTCTATTTATGTTTTTAATTTTCACGAATAAAATCAATTCCTGTCTTTCATGTTTTATATCTGAGCATCAGCAAACTAAATTGATTATTCTACTAGCGACTCCCCATATAAGTATGCTGGCATGTCCAGTTCTCGACAATTATCAATTATTGAAGCCTGAGGTGGCTATTGTTTATATTATTATTATATACAACAACAAAAAATAACAAAAAATAACAAAAAATCTGATAAGAATTTTCTCAAAAAAAAACCCAAACAAAACAAAACATGAGACAGTACCCACCTTGAAAGCTTTAGCTAATGCAATAGCTCCAGGGTTCTCTAATCTATTCCTTCCAGCGATGAAGACCTTGAGAGATAATGGCTTCCCTGCTTTAGAACTCTTCTCATGACATCGTATCAATGCTTCTGCCATTAGCTGGGGCAAAAAGGTGGAAAGGCATAAAATACAGAACTTTGGTCAAATGTCACTTTCAGTTTTCTTTTTTGTTTCAGGAATTAGAAATATATTTAGGAGGCTATTTTTTGTACAGAACTAAAAGGGTGTGACTCAAGAACACCAGAGTGATGGAGAGGGAGAGAGGGGGGAGGGAGGGAGGAGAGATGCAATGTTGATCACAGTGTCAATGCTCTACCAATACGTCTGACCGTCTTCAATCAGAAACTTGACAAACATTCTTAAAAATTTGAAAACAATAACCTGCAAAATACTACTTTGAGTCATTTTAAACAAAATACTACGAAGTTAATAAGGAGCACATCCATATAGGCTGATAAGTGCGTTTACAGGATTCTATACAAGTATTCTAAAATCAACTATTATATTTGAATTTAATCATATTTCTAGTTTCCTTGGAAATTATTATCAGAGCTTAATAATGTCTCAAAAACAATAAATAGAGAGCGGCTCAAGCCATTCAATAGCATGAAAAAGGCATTCAAGTTTAAAAGAAAAACTTTTAAAAAATGTTGGCAGAGAGAAAAAAAATTCAATACCTTTCCACCGATTCCCAATCCATTGTTGTTGAACCTCATTTCTCTAAGTGTATAGCATGATGTACTCTCCAATAACTCCCTGACCGCCTTCACGCCATCAGGACCAAATGCATTATCACTCAGGTCTAGCTCTATGAGTTGAGCTCCAGCCGTCATTATACCAGCTCCAAGACTTCTCTATAAAAGACAAAAAACAAACAAAACATGTCACAGTCATGACACAACATTGTTTCTCAACATTATAGTCACACCAACTCTGTAATGATGTATTACTATTAATTGCTAAACTACACTGCCCTACTTTGGCAAAAGGAAGCAAGTGACAAAAGTGACATTTCCTGTAAAAGAGCAAAAATGTGTCCGTCATTTACACTGATGTCAATGTAATCTCCTAATGTCTTACCTTAAATATTTCAAAGATGGATAAACTTTGAACTTTTGGACAGCAAAAGGATGGCACTACATGAATTAAACATTAAAAGCTCAAATTTGATTAGTATGTCACTTGCTTCCTTTTGCCAAAGTAGGGCAGTACAGCGTTGACTGCCTTTATAACAACCGGATGAAATGCATTATTTCTCAGATGACTTGTCGCTGGCTTCAGGCTCCCAAAGCACTGCCTAGAAATGTGTTGGCTCAGTGGATAGAGCATCTGCCTCATAATCAGGAGGTTGTATGTTTGATCCCGGCCACATCATACCAAAAGAAGTTAATGGATGGGAGTCGCTGCTACCCTGTTTAGCGTTTACAAAGAAAGGGATAGAGCAACGTCAATCTGGCACAGCTAAGTGTCTGCCGGGGGCCACGATCAATTGGGCAAAAAGAATTGCGGTTTCACCTTTTTTTTCAGAAAATAAAATTTTGAGCTTTTTTTTTCAACTTACCAGTGCAGGAGGAATTTCCGATCGTAATCTTCCTGTAAACATGTCACTCCATCTTGCTCTCTGTGGAAAAAGAAAGAAAACAAAAATATCATCCTATATTTAAAAACAAACTTTGTTTGCAGACAATTTTTGTATAAAAAGTTCAATTAACATCTTTTTATTAGTGATACTTCTGCAAAAAAAAAAAAATAAAAAATAAAAAAAAAAAAAAAAATGTTATAAATCACAATAAACACATCAACAAAGAAAACCAAAAACCACTGAAAAAATATCTATTTATGATGCAGCACATTAAACAGATTGAATTAAATAATCATGGAAATCTCTTGATTGGCAATGCAAAGAAATTAGACAATTACCTGAAACTCTGGCTTAGCTTCAAGTGATTTAGCGATTGCCTTAGCTGCTTCAACACCGATCGTATTGCCATTTAGTTTCAGTGACTGCATTCCTTCGCAAGCTTTCACGGCTGCAACAACGTCACCAGCTGAGGATAGAGCAGAATATAATCAATGAAATTGAATTAAATGAAGTCAAAAGGAGCCTGAGCTTTCGATCCTAGCAGAATCTTCGTCAGAGACAAAATGACACAGAAAAGTAGGGAACAAACATGGATATAGAGAAAGACAGAGAAAAGCTACACCTGAGTGGCAAGCCAAGAGGGAGAGAACAAAAAGGGGAATGTAAAAGGTGTGAAGAAGCCAGCCAATCAAAAAGCAAGAGGAGGTGAGATCAAACAGCAAACTGGAACAAAAGGGAGATGATAAGCTGGGAGAGGGAGGAGAGAGTAAACAAAGAAACCTGCTCGTTTCTCGTCCTGCTCGTTTCTAGAAACCTGCTCGTTTCTATCTCCTTCCCAAGATCCACAAACCTGGAAACCCTGGTCGACCCATCCTCTCTGGCAATGGCTCCACCTACAGAGAACATCTCCTCTAATGTGATCATCTTATAATCAAACCTCTTGTATTCGTCTTGCTCCCTCCCTAATCCATGACACTCCAGACTTCCTTAGGAAACTCAACAGCTATCAAGGACCAGATACCTGAAACAGCGTATCAATGGCAACGTCTTGATCGTTCTTCTTGTACACAAAGATCCTTCTGCTGAAGGCATTCCGGCTCTTTGTGAGGCTTTAGCTCGCTAGCAGTCACTCAACCGCCCCATACCCGACATCAAATCTCTCATGACCCATGTTCTTACCAGAATAATTCACTTCCAGGACAAAAACTATTTCAGGTATCTGGCACAGCTAATGGCCGCACCGTATGGCTCCTTCCTCGCTTGTCTATTTATGACCAAAGCTAGAACAGCAGATTTTAGATTCAGCACCCTGTCGACGTGGATGTGTGTGGCTACATCCGACGATGTTTCTCTTCATCTGGACCAGGAGGAAGAGAGTCTCCACCCTTTATTGATCACCATCAATTCTTTCGCACAGGACATCAAGTTCACTCTGATTTTTCTCGACCAGACGGCCAACTTTCCTCGATGTTCGACCTGCAAGAATGAGACGAACTGCATCACCACTCTTCTCTACACCAAAACCACAGATACCCACACAGTACTTTCCACTCTTCTAGCTGCCATCCCCGTCACTGCAAAAACCCAGCATCCCTTATAGTCAAGCACCTCGACTCCGCCGTATCTGCTCTGACGATTCTAGACTTTTCTTTCCATGCCAGAACCGAAGAATCATCTCTGTGACAAGAAGGAATAGTGCTAGGACAGTCCCAACAAAGCCATTAAACAAAGTTCGTTCTCTCCCTAGATCTGATGTTCTCAGAAAGAAAGATGACCCACCAGATACAACCACGGACAGACTACACACCTTGTGACTACCTTCCTCCCCTATTATTTACACTCCTTCCGCAACCACACATCTTACATGCTACATCACCACAATCATTCTCCACACTCTGATCGTCTCCTACAGGCCCGTATCCTGAACACCTCCACACCTCGTGGCATTCCGAGCGCCCCAGGCAGGAGAGGCACCTTCAAGGATCTCATCGTTCGTATTGCTGAGTCCCCCCTTACTGCACCGATTCCTTCTCCCATTCGCATGGCACCTCTCAAATGCCTACAGCCCTAAACGAGATGCCACTCAATTTTGCAATTACAACATCCAAGAAGTCTGACGAACAGACTACTTTCCAGAGTTACCTCCACTAGCAGAGTGGCATCGATCACACCAAAGGCGCGAACATCACCTCATACCATCTAATCTGTTCATATCATCTCTTATATTCGCAGATTTGTGTCAAGATGCAGTATGTGAGGTCGAAACCAAGCAACGCACTCTCAAGACCGTTCTTATGGCATAGAATCCCACTGTCACCACCACCAAGTCTTGACACCCCAGGTTGGGACACGCAATTAACACCTGCTAACCATCCATCTCTGATCATGTCTCGACCAGGCCATTGAATATTTTGAACCCGTGTACCCGTCCTGATTCTGTCGTGTTCAGCAGAGAGAAGTTCTGGATGAGACGTCTTCGCACCATTCAACCTCACGGTCTCAACATTCAGGAGGGTAATGACTAACCTCTTTTTTTTTCTCACATTTCTTCCTTGTTATCTGTTTTTTTTCCCCCTTTCCTTTTTAGCTTAGTTTAGTTTATTTGCAGGTGTTTGTTTTATTTGACTAATACATTCTGTTTCTCTTATCAATTCTTCTTTCTCTTTTCTCCCTTACAGGTTTGGCTCACACTTTTCTTTTGTTTTTTGTTTTTTGTTTTGTTTTCATGTCTTCCCCTTGTTCTTTTACCTGTTTTAATTATTTATTTATCCCCCCCCCCTACTTCTTCTTGTAGGTCTATAACACACAGGTCTACTAGGTGTTTTTTCCCCCTTGGCTTTTTCTCTTTTCTTTCATTCTTTTCAACCCCTTAGCCTCCACTCTATTCCCTTCTTTGTTTACTCTCTCCTCCCTCTCCCAGCTTATCATCTCCCTTTTGTTCCAGTTTGCTGTTTGATTTCACCTCCTCTTGCTTTTTGATTGGCTGGCTTCTTCACACCTTTTACATTCCCCTTTTTGTTCTCTCCCTCTTGGCTTGCCACTCAGGTGTAGCTTTTCTCTGTCTTTCTCTATATCCATGTTTGTTCCCTACTTTTCTGTGTCATTTTGTCTCTGACGAAGATTCTGCTAGGATCGAAAGCTCAGGCTCCTTTTGACTTCATTTTACACCATTAGCTCTCCTTTATAGGATAAGCAGTTTCAGCAGTTCTCTTAAATTGAATTAAAGTCGAACTACATTGGTGTAAAATTACCCCAAAACAAAATTTGTTAACTTTTGATCCAAATACAATGAAATTTAGATTTTAAAATTTGACCTCCAAATTTTCTGCTGTGAGTTTCAGCCTTCTTCAGGTATATAACCCATCTGATCACTGCTGGAAGTGATGTAGCAGCACAGGATTGGGTCATTAACTCTTGGAAGTTTGTATCGGCCCCCGTTACAATTCAACGATGGTTGGTGCAATACAAACTTCCAAGAGTTTATAACCCGATCATGTGCTGCTACTTTCCGGCAAAGGTCTGACAGGACATAAGAAGGCTGAAGGCGAAGCTCATAACCAAAAATTTGGGGAGTAAATATTTTTACCTAAATTTCATTGCATTTGGATCAAAAGATAAATTTTTCTGTGATCAGGGCCGGGGTGTGAGTGACTTCAAATAAAGAGAGCTGAAAAGATCTGAAAGTTTAAAAATTCTGCATCATGTGGTCATGAAATATCAACTATTTTCATTCCATAATTGAAATAAAATACCCCCAAATATCTGCGGATTTGGTTAAGTGTAGATTTCTAGTACTAGTCTACGCATCAAATAAGTTTATTTTTAAAAAAAGAAAAAAATGAAAAAATCAGGATGTTAAAAACTTTGAAAAAGGCAAAACCACAGCAACTTCAGTCCAACTATCATTTAATACAAAATGGAGACTATTCAAATCAAAGGATCAGAAGATACTTTTTTAATCTCACAAATCTTTTGTGCCACCAACCAACAAAGGCTATCCTACAAAATATTAACAAATATGAATGAATCGATAATCAATTAAGTTATTGACAAATATTCAAAATGGCCCACAAATAATTTGCCCCAAAAAAATTCATATCCACCAATAAGTTCTAACGTTAAAAAGATACTTTCATGGACATGGGACAAGTCTACTGATAATTTAAGATTTACACTATACTCTAACTGTACTGTAAAATGTTCGTACTATTTCAATTATTTCAAACTTCAAAGAACGAATGTAACATCAACATCATAAAATTATAAACAGCACACCTAAGTTTCCTTACCATGCTTACGCAAATATATATTAGTGGGACTGGAAAATCCTTCATGTTAATAAACTAAAGACGAATGCTTACCATCTTCGGCAGAGTTCAATTTCAGTCCTTTTCCAGAAAATGACACTTCAATAAGTTTATCCACTGATGCTTTTGCTAAAAGTTCCGTGACACCAGAAACATCAGCCATGTTGAATTAGAAACACTCGCCCAAAATGAGAAAGAAAAATGAATGAACACACACGAAAAGACGTGTTTCGATTTTGAAGAACCGTCACACTTCGGAATAATGCATGCAATGCAATGTAAGACCGTCGACCAACGTCGAAGTATAGGACCTACGTGAACGTAACGTAGTGGAACGTGGGTCTTACGTTGCCATTTAGTGTGACTGAACCTTTAACCGGTAGGAAATGCTTCGCGCGGGTTTTGAATGCAAATACTAGTGGGGGTCTCCTAGGCCTAGCTAGCTAGGCATGGCCGAAACCCTCACTAGCCGAGTATATTAATCTCCCAATGAATTAAACAATACATAAAGCACTTTATCCAGCTTAGAAACTTTCAAAATTGTAATCCCCCCCAAAAAAAGTATCTCTCTCAAACATATTTCTTTACATTTAAGTAGAACATATAATTTTTTTTTACAGGCCTCTCTACCGTATAAAGAGGAGTGGGAGTTTTTTTTAAAACTTCATTTTGTATATACTCCGCACAACCATATCTTGACCATTTGATTCATCGATGATTTGCTAGCATTTCCTCATTGAGTGTAGGGCCTACATACTAAAATCAGAAATTCACCCTCTGTATCGTGGGCCTAGCACCCCCTCTATTTTCATTTCTTGCATACGCCACTCTTTATTTAATTGCTACAAAAGGCTTACATCAGCCTATAAATCATCCTTGTTAGTTTTCAGAGGAGCTAGTTTCTGACCCACATACAAAAACTGAAAATTCTCTGCGATCTGATATCATGTTATAATTCTGAAACCAACAAGTAGTTTTGATTAATAGATATTTCCTTTACTGACAAATACCAATTTTATTTGAATTAAAAGCATTTTTATTTCTTATCTCTGATATTCTTTAAATTAAAGGGTATTGCATGTAGAGTACTCAAGCATAGGGTCACATAGCTGGGGGTGGGGGGGGGGGGCAAGGGTGCTTCAACCCCCTCACTTTTTCCAGTAAAAGTGTACAAAAACGTGAGAAATACCATCTAATTGAATTTTTTTCAATGTTCAGCCCCACCCCCTTTCCCCCCTCCCCACCACACCAAACTTTAAAAGAAAATCTCCACTGCCCCTAATATTCCTATATGAGCAGAAGGTAGAGAGATCAAAAGTACAGCATCACACCATTACAATAAACACAATATGAAATATGATAAAAAATCACTTTGTTTTAATGTTGCATATCATATCAGCGTTGCACCAAAATATACATCAATATGCCACATGCATAAGTTACAATATCATAAATAAACCTCACCAAAATATATGCGTATATAATGTATGCGCATCATAATTGTATTGCACTGCATTGTAGTACGTCATGAATATGAAGATATAGTAAATAGTGGTAGAAAAATATGCGTCGTCATTGGATAGATCAGTACCAAGTGACCTACCGTCAATATGTTATATTGTACATATACATTCTGTGTAAAAAAAAATGGTACAGTCGGGGCAAAAATCTTTTAGGTATGAAATCATTTGATATAATATGTATTTGTGGTACCAAATTAAAGCCAAAATATTTTTCTTGCTGATTTGTCCTGTATAATTTGCTTTCGTAAAACAAAAGTTATGCTAAATTCGTGCGACGATGAACAAATCGAAATTACGCACTTGTAATGTTCTGGAGCGCTGAATTCACAGTCATTATGCAAAAGCATACACAAAGGCATGGGACGGCATTCTATCGATTGCCTTGTTGCGCTGGTGCGTAATAACAGTAAAATGGTGCACGCAAAAGTTAATAACAATGGATACGCGGAGCAACAAAATACGTCACAATAGCTAAATTATCACCAAAAATTTGGCAAAGATAAAACCAGATTAGGGAAGGTCATAGATCTAGGGGTCTATTTACTATAATAAATAGCGAACGCTCCATCTTGCAACATTACTGGACTATATGAACTCCAAATACTAAATTATCCCTCGTGCAGATCTATTTCACCTCGGCCTGCGGCCTCGGAGAAACAAATCTGCACACGGGATAATTTTGTATTTGTCGTACTTATAATCCAGTATATTGCGCGATAGATTGTACACTATTTATATAATATATGAAGGCCTAGAGTACAGGAAAAAATATTTTAAGATTTTAAAACATTTCTGTGTTTCAATGTGTATAGATTCCAATCTCCTTTTCTATGTACTATTCCTCTGCCCTTACAATGTTCTCCTAGCAATATATTCTGTTACCCTATGGGTTAAGAGGGCTACTAAAGAAGCCAAGCACGATCCATGCTGCAGTCTTAAGGATATTCCCTTTGAAATCAGTTTCACAAAACACAAGACCACCACTCTTTGTGGGTCAAACATACAATTAAACCAAACTTTTAAAAAGTCCAGTCTACTCTTGTTATAGTGAGCCTAGATACACCAAGATACTCTTAGAAAGAGGCATTCAACCAGTCTCACTTTTAAACATGAACCAGACAAATGGGTTTACATGTATTTGTGCCTATGAATTATTTCAAATTATATTCAGGTATTACTGTATAAGTGGTTATTTTCGCGGTGACTTTCTTTTCATGAATTTTGCGAGTCAGTTATCGCGAAAATTTCCACTTCAGTACAAGGCTATTCATAGTAATGAAATCATCACCAATAGCGAAATTTTGCTTTTTAGAATTCTCCAACTAGTCCAAAATTGCAAAAATATCTGGAGGCGAAAATATCGGCTTATACAGTACATCAAATGGGAAAAGATAAAATGCAGCTTATTCATCATTACATATCCGCCCTGATTGGTCAGTTGAAAATGATCTTTTCCTACATTGATTTTCATTTACTGTAGTCCATGCACTTTTGAGAAAAGCATTTCAAATGCGATGCAAGTATAAAGGTGTTTAAAAAAGAGGGGAAAAAAAATTGAAACAAATTTATCATGTCAAAATAAAATCAACTTATGTCACTATCAAAATATTTCAATGAATAACTGCAATACAGAGCTAAGACACATCCTGATTACACATACATTACAGCAAGGTGATTCTGTCAGTCCCATTTCAAACAAGAGCTATGTATTTAGCAATTTTGTTATGACAACATATTTCACTAAGTCTCCAACATTTCATAATATTTGGAGTGGACTGTAAATTCATAGCAAACTTTTATAACTTAGAATAAAATAAATACTTTTGAATCAAACTGTCAACATATGTACTTAATTCATGAATAGTTTAATATAAATACTGAGCATGATTATCCCTACCACCATTTCCATTTTCCCTGTACATTCAGACCTGAATACATTACTACTGATATGTTAGCAATGTACCAGCATCGTAAAAATAATAAGAAATGCTGAATGGGTTATAGTGCGTCCCAGAAAAAAAAAAAAAGAAGCCAACTTTGAGAGCCTCATATTAAAATTTTATAGCTTAAGTGACCTTGATATTTATTTCTTCATAAAGAGTAACTCGTTTGCTATTCAATGACTAAACTTATACCTGTGTTGTGACTGATGACTAAGCATTGTGACTTGGGCTTCAGAAAACAAGCATAAGTTTTTTAATCAAAGCTAAGACTAAGATTTAAACAAATCAGCAAAAATTTGAATGCAATCAGACACAGAACAAGAAAGCAAATAAATCTGATACACTGTGTTTGAAGAAATAACTAAAAATCATTCAATCTAAACATAACTTTCATCTCTAAAATACCAATTGTAAAAGACACTCATCGTAAATAAGAAGGCTAATTTAACTCCACAACCGGTATAAATATAAGGGTACTGAAAAATCCCAAAGCATTTATACGGCAAAACATTTCATGACAGCTATCTGTAATATATTGGCATTATGAAAAATATGTTTGTATTTTCATTCACTTTGATTATAGTCCCTGAGAAAGGGGAAGGCCCTGAAAATTTGAAATAATACAATAATATTGGTAATCAATGCATACAATATTTCATTGTTTTGGTATGAGAAGATTGTCCAGTGCATCAAGTTATTAAAATATATATGTTTTCTTCAACACATCAACCAGAGGAAACTGTACCTGCAGCTTCTAATATCAATCAGAATATCTCTTTATGCCCTTATCGTGGAATAAGTCACCTCTCTTCTCATGTGTGCACTCACTGTGTACAAAGTCAATGGGAGTGAAAGGAAGCCACCGGCCCTCACAAAATGAATGGGAGTGAGTGGTCTGGTGACTTATTCTAGGATAATGCCTTTTTATTTCTGAGGCTTAGCTTTACAGAAGCAGATATTTCATCCAAGTTCAGTTAAGTCAGCACAAACCTCTATAGCTATACTACAGCACACAACTCTATGTGATAGAGTGCACCACATGATAACCCATATCTGAAGAAAGTCGCAGTAGCGGATCTAGCAATGGCTCTGACAAAGGATTTTATCAAACAAAAATAATGGTGGGTTCTATAGCACTCAGGTGCATCAGGCATGATGCTCATGGAACTTTACAAAGATAGTTTTACGCATTATTACCCTGGTCATAGCTTAGTGGCCAAATATGTAGCACTTAAGTATATCAGGTCCCCATTTACACCTGGGTGGAGTGAAGTAAATGTAGACTAAGGATATGAGCACCGGTACCCAGGAATCAAACTCACAACCTTTGCATTCCCAGTCAAGTGATACGACCACTAGACTAAAACACTTCTACAAGAAAAATAGAGCCGCTATCATCCCCGGACGATTGGGCCGATAAAAACCTTTGTCAGAGACAGTGCTGGATCCGCGCCTGTGTTTTAGGCAGTGTCATCTGGTGTCATCTATCCACTTCTTTTAGCCACTGGCAACATTTCTCGTAGGCAGCGAAGTTGAGCCCGACACTGAAGAAAGCTTTGAGCAGACTGGGTGAGAGTCCCTTGAACAGCCCCCTGAAACCTTCCTGTTTGGCTATAGTTGCTGTGCAGTGTAGGAAACCATGATAGACAGTGACCCGACCAAAGGGTCTTCGAGCCTCTTCGAACCCTTGGACCTGTAGTCTTTTCTTGATGACATCTAATGGATAGACAGCTGACTTGGAACATACACCGGCTAGCCACCGCACTCAAGGACTGGAACTGGTGGCCACAAAGCAATCGAACACAATAATTTAGAGATTAAATTGATTGAATTCCATCCAGGGTCCAGGCCCCAATCACCCCTTCACGGGGCCAGGGCCGCGGAGGACGGGGGGGGCCTGGGAGGGGGTGGGGGGGCCTGGGCCCCCACTTATTTTTTCCAAATTTTATATTTCCAGAAGAGGAAAGAAAGGAAAGGAAAGAAAAAGAAAGAAGGGAGGAGAGGCAAAATGTGTTTAAAATACACTACCTTCGGGTTCATTATAAGCCTTTTTTTTTTCTGCTCTCGCATCGCGCTTGCAAGGTTCTCTCAATAAGGCAGATTGACTGATCCCTTATGTCCCATATTACTTAGTAAAGTTATGTAAATTTTTCTACTCGCACTTGGCCTTCGCAATTTATTTTTGTTAAAATTGAGGTGATCTTGACCCATAGAAGAATTCAAAGAAAAAGAGATGAGATGGGAAATGTGCGTAAAATATACCAGTCTCATTATGTGTCATTATAAGCCAAAATTTTCAGCTCGTGCTTCGCGCTCGCAAATTCCTCTCAGATAGACTGATTCCTGACGTTGCAAAGTGAAGTGATGGATGTCAATCAAGTTTCAAAATCTAGAATACACTACCTTCAGTTAATTATAAGTCAAAATTTTCGGCTCGCGCTTTGCGCTCGCAAACTTTTCTTTAAAAAGCCCAATGACTGACCCCTAGCGTCTCAAATAAGTAGGCTAATGTTATGTAAAATTTTCTGCTCGCGTTTCGCACTCGCAATTATTTTTGTTAAAATGAAGGTGATTGTTACCTAGTAACAGAATTCAAACAAAAATAGTCCTACATCTGCAGAGGGGGAAATCTGCGTAAAATATACGGCCTTATTTGGGTCATTATAAGCCAAAATTTTCGGCTCGCGCTTCGCGCTCGCAAATTCCTCTCAGTAAGACTGATTCCTGACCTCGCAAAGTGAAGTGATGGATGTCAATTTTCAAAATCTAGAATACACTACCTTCAATCAATTATTAGTCAAAATTTTTGGCTCGCGCTTCGCGCTCACAAATTTCTCTCAGACGGGTGATAATTTTAAAAATGTGTCGAGAACACACTACCCGTATCAGGACAATTTACCCCCCGGACAATTACCTCCCTGTACAATTATTACCCACTAGTGTGCTTAAGGACAATTACCCCACGCACAATTACCCCCCGTGACAATGTTTATTTTTTTTTTCCCCCTCCGAGGATCAGTTATCCTCTCACACTTGGAGGACAATTGTACCCCCCGGACGAGATTACCCCGCCGACAATACCGCCCCTCCGGACAATTACCCCCCGGACATTACCCGACATTACTTCCCCGGACAATTGACCCCCTCCGTCGACAATACCCCTTTCCGGACAATTACACTTCCGTGACAACTCACCCGAGGACAATTGCCCCCCCCCCCCTCCTCACGTTGCAATTGAATGTGGAATCAAGCAGCGCCCATTCTAAGTCTCCTATGAGTGTCGCAAGTTTCGAATTATTTATTCTACTTGATCTTATCTTAAGTGGCTTTATCTGTTCTCTTTCCCTTTCTCTCTCTCTAATTTTGCTTATCTTTTCCCTTTTCCCGCCCTTTCCATTAATAATAACGCCTACCTATCTAGTAAACTATTTCAGTGGCGCAGCTAATAGTTATTATCCTCTGAATATAGCCATAGCGCCCTAATAAAGGGCGCTTAGGCATTCCAAGAATTTCATTCCTACCGTACCATTTACCTTTAATTGCTTGAGTCAAGTCTGGCAAATTGTAGATTAATATCTTACCAAATAGGACATAGTAGTGGAATGGAGGGGATTCGAACCGCGTTACCTTGTGATCGTCAGTCCGTCCGACTTATCCATTCGACCACCACAACATCCAACCCCCTCCTTTCCCCTTTTTTTGTTTGTTCAGCTAGCGCCTTTTGCTGCCAATGAAAAACATTGGGGGGGGCTTGCGCCCCAATTAGCCTCCCCCCCCTCCCCCCGTTTATATACGCATATATGCATCATAGAGAAATATGTAAACTGGCCTCATAATTTAAACTAAATAAAGTGAAAACTGTAAACTATGTATAATTTAATTTACGATTAATCTTATTTTTTGCATAAATTTATATTTGGGCTTTAGTTTATATTTTCACTTTATTTGTTAATTAATGGAGTTATTATGCCTTTATTGCCGCCCTTAAACCATGGTTCAGACCATGGTTTTATCTATTTACCTGTATTTTTCGTGAAGTGAAATTAGACAAACAATGTGTTCGCTTGGAACCACGAGTCTTGCGTTATTTCGCTAATCAATAAAACACGCAAATATGATCTCTTGGCCTTTAAGTTGACCTGTTTGACTCGCTTATATGACCTTTGATTTCTCATCGATCCACATCAACACACATGTGGTATTACCCAAGAATCATTTGTACAAGTGTGATGAACACAATTGATGGAGAAATATAAATGAATTGATGAGCAAGTTTAACAAAAACTTTAACAATTTTTGTAGCTAATGCATGCCTCTTATCATGAACTTTGTTGACCCCTAGCCCGTTGAACCCTTATGCAGATCCTTTCAACACATATTTGGTATTACCTATAGATTATGCAGTTGTTTTTATTACTAAGTGTTAACCAAATGAATGCAGAAAATAAAAAATTGAGAGCAAGTTAAACAAAAACAAAACTTTGACTTTTCTTACTGAGACCAGCAGACAAACGACTAACAGGAAAGTGATTACTAGGTCTCTGCCGAAACTTCGGTCAGCCGCGAAACAAAATAAATGAAAATAAGATCAGTCGGAAATCAGAGATGAATCAGAGAGTATCAACAATGTGATTATTTTGTGTATAAATCGTCTGCCTTTTATGAATGTTCTTATTTTTTTCCTATGAAACAAAAGAAATACGAGGGCTAGTTTACATATTTTCTGATGCATTGTGGCGCATAGGGCGATGAAAGGGAAGAAAAGGGAAAAAGCAAGAAAAAAAAAAGAAGAAGAAAATGAGAGAGAAAAGTAAAGGAAAAGAGAAATATAATAGAGGAGAGAAATAGAAAGTCATATAGTAGAACAGTAGTAGAAATAATTCTGAGATAACCTGTCGACGTCTTGGCGGCGAGACTCACATATGGCTGTCTCGCTTGATTCAATTCTATTCAAGTGCCTGTGATGGGAATTGTCCGAGGGTTATTGTCCGTGTAATGTCGGGGGGTGTTCAATTGTTTCCGGTGGGTAATTGTCTCGGGTGTAGTTTTGCTCGGGTGTAATTGGATGTTCGTGTGGTATATTGCTCGGGGGGTTAATTGTCCGTGGGGATATTTTATTGTCTGGGGATGTCGGGGGAATGTCTGTCCGGGGGTAATTGTCCTCTGGGGTGTTATTTGCTCCGGGTGTGGTAATTTGTCCGGGGCTATGGGAATGTCCGTGGGGTAATTGTCCGGGGTTGAGGTTGTAAAGGGTAATTTCGGGGGTAAATATGTCCTTGAGAACCCACACTACCTTCAGGTAATTATAAGCCAAAATTTTCGGCTCGCGCTCACGCGCTCAAATAGGCCTATATGGTCTGCTCAAATTTCTCTCAAAAAGACTGACTCCTGACATCGTAAAGTGAAAGTTATGGGATGTAAATTTGCAAATTATGTCTAGAATACACAATACCTTTGTTCCATATGCAAAAATTTTTGGCTCGCGCTTCGCGCTCGCAAAGTTTTCTAAAAAAAAGGTACATTGGCTGATCCCTGGCGTCCCAAATATTTAATGTTATGTAAATTTTTCTGCTCGCGTTAGTTTTATTTTTATTATAATGAAGGTTATCATTATCTAGTAAAAGAATTCAAACAAAAATATTTAAGAGGGGGAAATGTGCGTAAAATATACGGCCTTTGCATCATTGTAAGCCCAAATTTTCACCTCGCGCTTCGCGCTCGCAAATGTGTCTCAGATGGGATGACAATAATGTGTATAGAATACACTGCCTTTAGGTAAAAATAAGCCAAAATTTTTGGCTCGCGCTACGCGCTCGCAAATTTCTCTAAAAAGTTCATTATACTGACCATTGACTTCGCGCTTGAATATGATCTGCTCATTCACAAAGGTGCACTTTTCACATTTCGAACCCCCCCCCCCGTGAAAATCCTTATTATTCGGGCCTAATATGTTCGCATGAATTCTTTGTCCATCATATTGGGCTTAGAATTTGAGCTAGCTCGTATTTCAAAATTTTGGGCTGATGTAGTACCAGTTTCATGATTCAGCTGACTCTAGTGGGTGTTTCACAAAGAGTTATTAGTAGTAGACTTGAAGTCACACTTAAATTCCTAGTTAAAAACAATAGGCCTGTATCACACATCACCTCATGCCCATAGAATGCAAGCCATTGGGAAGTTTATCAATGATATTCTGCATTAAATGCAGGATGCACTGAGAATTTAAGTGCAAAATTATGCCTACTTAACTTTTTGTGAAACACCCCCTGATTAACAGCACACTATTTTAAGATTTTGGGCTAGAGTGGAAACACCTATTCAGACTCACCACTGAGTTGATGAATTTGAGTCATATCCTGTGTTTTCCTCCATATGTTTGTGAATAGAGCATAGAATCCAAACTGGAGTCCAGTCTGAGGGAAGAGTAGCATCATGGTTGGTGTAAGACCCTTGTAGAATGTCCTAACACCAGCCTCCTTGTACATGGAGCTTACAGCGTGTGATATCGACTTGTACACCTAAAATAGAAATAATAATTCAATAATCTCTTTCAAATTATTTTTGTTAATTTGCATGCTTGGTACATTAATCAAGCCCCTCTTAAATGAAAATACCAATTGAAACAAATTGCGAGGTTTTTTTTAAAGGAAGCTTTTCAGGAAACTTACTGACGTACAAAACATTATATTGATTATTGAAGCTTGTTGTAGATATCGCTAACTTGAAAACAATCACAATATGTTTCTGTAACAGTACTAGAAGCAAATCAAGATATGATTTTAACCTTTTAAGATTTTAAATAACAATTGGGAAGCTATTTTATTTATAGCCACTACAAAATACCAATCCAATTTCTGAATTGAATTGGATTGAACTGGATTAGACTGGATTAGACTGGATTTAATCAAACCATTTTAAGAGCACTAAGAGGCTGTGTGAAGCAGAGCTACATGTACATTGTACCTTCCAAAATTATGTTATTGGACTATAGTATAATCACACTATAAATTAACAATTTGCAAGCAGATTTGCTGTACCACAGTGGAAGACAAAAGTGTTTTGTGGATAGGTTGGTTGGGGCAGCTTGGGATGGTTTGAGAGCTTGTGGGTTGTTGGGTTAAAAAAGAAAAAAAGAAAAAAAAAACCTTGGCTAATATTTGCAAAGGTGTACTAAGTTTAAACCATAGGTTAAATCTGCGGTTTAACTATGGGTAGCAAAATGAGACACAATCTCGAACAGTAGATGTTCTATTTACCAGAATTATTGGTATTGAAACTGTTAAAAGCTGCCTCTGATTAATAAGTATGAAAGTTTACCTACTGATCAAAGCATGATTCCAGAATCCAGTTAATGTGTAAGGAACATTACATTGTATGGAAAATTTGGCTAACCATAGATAAACCACAGATTTAAGCTATGACTTCACAAATGTGAGTCTAATCCATCACTAACCTTTGGTTCTCCTTGACATACGAGTCTGGTCCTAAGAACATCTACTGGGAGTGACGCAAGGGTAGCCACACACCCAGCCACACCCCCACACATAAAGTGATAAACTGGCTTGTATGTCCCTATTGTCAGGTCCTTGGGTAGCAGAGGGTAAGCCGTGTATGTCAGCACTTCAAAGGTTACAAACTGTAGCAGGGAGAAAATAGTGATAAACAGCTAAAATCATAGATTACAGTATATTACGCCCAAAATTCTTAAAAAAAAAAAAAAAAATGGGTAAACTAAACATTCACTGAATTAAGTGACTTTTGAGGCATGATTAGAAGTGCTTGAATATTTTGAGTATAGTCAAGTGCCATTTTCCATTTTGATAAAATGCTTACAACTGAAAACCAAGAGGATTAATAACGTAACAAAGTAATTTTACATATTCGGCTATGATGTCTGTTTTCAAAATCATTTTTATTTTTGATTCCTTTTCAAAATCCTTCAGTGTTAGTCAAAGTGTAATGATTGTTGAAAATGTGTTTCTTTGGTACAAAGTTAATCCAAATCAGCATCAAATGTTTTCAAAATTGTATCGATTTATAGTATTGAATCATTAATTTATTTTCTCTTAAAGTACATTGTTCCTACGTTCCTACAATCGGTGGCGGAGGCATAAAAACAGTGAAATGAAAATCTGTTTTATTAAATGACATCACACTTTGATAATAAATGTCCACTTTGTCTAACATTCACTTGGTCTAACACCACTAAGTTAATTCCTGTAACTAACTTGTAATATTAGACCAAATACTCATTTGGGAATTAGACGAAAATGCAATTAGACAATTCGGTTATTCTAAGGCGATTTGGCAATGAAAATAAGTGGTCATTAGACCAAGCGACAATCAGACCAGGTATGTATTAGACCAAGGGGAAATTAGAACAAATTGTTAGTAGACCAAATGGGTTTAGCCCATGTGGTATTTGACAATCAGAGAATAGGACCAACTGCTGTTAGACCAGGTGCATAAACCTAGAGGATTTATCTCACCTGTGCCATACCATAGATGACAGAGAGAGCTTGGGCTGGTACATGGCCTTTCCACATTGACGTCAATCCTTCCTCTCTCAAGATACATCCAACACCTTGAAAGATAGAACGATACTTGGCAGTGGAAACACCTCTCCTTACTGGTTCCTCTTGAAGCTAGAAATAATAAGAGAGGTCATCAATAAAACCACAAATTCCTCAATAGTTATCCACAAAAACTTGAGTCTAGATCTAGTCCCTGTTTACTACATGTGCTAGATCTTTTCACATTTAACTGAAACTTTGCATGTAATTTCATCATAAATCTGAATCAGAATCAATATAAATATATTTCCCATATATTCCATATCGGCAACTTATTTCATTTCTTCTTATCCCTTGCCACGCTGAAGAGGCATCTGTGCACAATCATAGAATTAAATTGAACAATCGTAATAATTGTTTTTCTCAGCTATTTTTGTTCAAGAGAAAGTAAAAAACTAGCTGCTGATCATACGTAACATGTAGTAAAGCAAACATTATTGTCATTTGAAAAGCAGAATGTAGAGAAAATATCTCAACAACAATTGTCTTTGTTGTTTATTTTTCCTTCAGATTAAATCAGAATATATTAAACACGATAATCTAAGTTCAATGACAAGATAATAAAATAAAGATCTAGACTCGGAGTCTAACGTTAGATCTAGCCATAGAAAACATAAAAAAATCTAAGATTGGTGTTGATGGATGGGTATTGACCCATAGTCTACATATTACATTGTCATTGTCAAGTAGATCTAGAATCTAGTCGACATTATTTTCACTGGCAGTGGCACTGCCAATGCAAAATTGCATTGATTGTGCATTCTGGGGGGCGTTTCACGAAACCATGGACAAGTTAGTCATATCTTTATCCACCAACCACGTAGTTAGCTCCAATCTTACTAAGTCGGTTACACAAAGCTCTTCCAAGCTAGACAATTTGTAATATCGATATTATCGGAGATGATGTCATCGAGCAATAGCCTTAATCACGGTTTCGTTGATATTTAGACATTGTGGTTTAGCAAAATTTTCAATATTATCGAAATTGAAGTGATAAAATCGGTCAATAACAGTATGAAGGCTCATAAAATTATGTATAATTTATATAATATGAATTAAAACGCACAATGTTTCTTACTGCATATATTTACAAGGTGTCAATCATGAAATTAATAAGACCACGTCAGAACATGAGATGGGTACCCCCGGATGCCCTAATTTCATAGTTTCGTAAATCAGACTATAAAAAGTACGCTAGCTGAAAATGGAGCTAGATTGAGGTTTTTTCCTAAATTTTCTTTTTACTCACAAAAAGAAATTAATAGTGCATTGTAATTTAAAAAGAAATCTATTCAAAATTATTAATTTTGGGACTAATAGATCGATTTTAACTACCAACGTAGTCTCTGCGGGTCTCTTTATTTAGCTTTATGGTAAGCTGAATAATGCTTTTGCAATTTATTCAATATTATTTCTTGATTGGATATATTACGAGATATTATTTCTTTATTGGATATAAAAATCACTTAATTGTTAACAACCATTTATTTTCTAGATATTAGACCAAAATCCTGAGGTTGCCACATTTTGTATGAACAAAAATGAGAAAATCGAGATTGTCGCGGCAAATGCAATTCGCCCAAACCGATCGCTTGCCATAAATTGCGTTTGATTGACGTATCAGCGCTCTCCAAAAGATATGACAGGTCCGGAGCTGTCATAAGTATTTAGTCAGCTTGTTGTCCACGATCTTGTTGTCCACGATCTTGTTGTCCACGATCTTGTTGTCCACGATCTAGCTAACCCTAGCCTGAGGCCGGCTGTCAGCTACCGCGCCCAGCTCTCTTGCCAGGTTTACCTGACCCAAGCAAGGCTTGTCAGGATTGGCAAAGCTACCGATGACTGCTGTCGCTTGTGCCATAAGGAGCGGGAAAATGTCATTCACCTGGTTGCAACATGCCCTGCAATGTCAACTCTACGTCAGGACCTAGTTCGACGCATCAAAGAAAACAACACCACTAAGCAGTTTGCGTGCTACCTTGAGTCTTCTCCTGAGCTCTTTGTAGAATCTGTCCTCTTCCTACCTCCTGGACCCATAGACGGTAGCGCAAAAGCTCACCTACACACATTAATGTTATATTTTATACGCAATCTGCACACAACCCGTCTCAATCTACTAAATAACAGTGAATAAATCATCCAGCCAACACAGATACTTCAACCAACCTTTCGGTTCTGCCGACGATCTCCGATCTGAGCGGAGGAAGGACACAAGAGAGAGAGAGAGCTTCGTGGAACCCGCTTGTGGACAAGTTGTTCACTATCTCCGATTCAGTCAAGAAGTTAGACTTATGACGGTTTCGTGAAACGCCCCCCTGAATTCCAACAAATTTTGCAACTTGTCCATTAATTTAATGTTTTTCTCCAAGGTTTTTCTACTTTTTAACTTTCCCTTTAATTAATAAACTGTAGATGGTCTACTCTAGATCAAGATAATTTAGAAAATCCATCAATTTTCAAAATTCTTGATTAACTTTCGTGATCGCCTCGCTCCAAAGCGTGCGACGCGACGTTTTATACCTGAAATCGAATCTTCAAAACATCAAGAGGCTGCAGACATGCACGGGTGAACGCCCCGCTGGCTGCTCCTGCCATTCCGTAGTCAAATTTAGTCAGCTGCCGGTGTTGTCCCTTGTCTTTCTCTCCAGCTCCAGTTGGTGTATATCCCACCATTTTGACGATCTGATGGGTAGAGTTACTAAATAAGAATTCAAAGTGTGATATGCCTCACATTTAATCATTGTTTGATTTCGGTATTTCAAATTCTGAGGGCAAAAACGCCGGGCCTTCGCATTTTTCTATTCACCATTCGCCGGTTGATCGATATCACTTACAGCTACACTACACTACATTACAAAACAAAAAAAAACTACTACAGTGCAGTGATATCGTTTACAAAATCGTTAAAGCCGCCCCCCCCCGCCTCCTCACACGCCCCCAGCCATCCCCTCGACGTTTTCCTCGCGATATAATTTTGACAGCAGCAACTATGACCGCGGTCGGAAAATTTTCAGGATGGGGGGGGGGGGGGTGGCTCAATTATTTGTTACCTACTATTTGGGAGATTAAAAATATATATATTAATCGCCCCCCCCCCCCCCGTTGACAGAATTTCGGAAAAGGGCGATGTCTTTATATGACAACCAAAAAAAAAAAGAAGAAGAGTAATCAAGAGCAAAGGAAAAAATGTATCATAGCACTTCAATTTTGGGCTTTATAGGAATCAGTCAGTGGCGGATACAGGAAGGTAGTGTAATTTAAACATATTTTGCATCTTAATTATATCATTTTTGTTTTCATTCTTTTAGGAGCTCCTCCCCTTAAAAAATGGGAGCGAGAAGAGAGAGAGAGAGGTAAAATACCCACAACATACTAGTAATCACTTCGTATATAGGTCGTAATCTAGAGTTGAACCTTGCGAGCGCGGAGCGCGAGTCGGAAATTTTCCTTAAAATGACTGAAAGTGCCGCCTGTTTTTCACACATCTTGCCCAATATTTCTTTAAATCCCCGAATCCCCTATACCGAGTGAGTCAAAAAAAAAACTTTACACCTAGAAAAATGTCAATAAAAAGACAATCAATTTATAATCCCTAAATTATTTTACATATTTCGGAAAGAGTAACTTCTCCCGCATCTTCCGGTACCATTTTTGTTTGGTATGTCTTTACGCTTGGATGAACACGACGCATTGTTTGCAGACATGCAAATTTCGAATTGTGCCAGGGTGTGGATGAAATTGAAACAACAAAAGCTGACAAAAAAGCAACTTCATCATGAATAAAATCGCATAAATTTTTAACGAAAATGTCTTCCGCTTTATAACTTGGCAAGGGTGTTGTTACACATATTGACTACATTCTGTATGAAAATGAGATAAATCTGTAGAGTCAGGCATGAGTGAGCACACGTCAAAGACAAAATAATCTCTTTTTAAAAGCATTAGGAGGCCTTTTTAGGTCTGTCATTGGCAATTTACTCTTTGATGTGTACTCATTCGTGCATTACTTGACGAGTCAATCTAATTTTTATACAAAATGTAGTCAATATGAATTGTGTAACAACACCCTTGCCAAGTTATTAAGCGGAAGACACTTTCGTTAAAAAGTTATGCTATTTTATTCATGATGGAGTTGCTTTTTTGTCAGCTTTTGTTGTTTCAAGTTCATCCACACCCTGGCACAGTTCGAAATTTGCATGTTCGCAAACAATGCGTCGTGTTCATCCAAGCGTAAAGACATACCACACAAACAAAAATTAAGCCTGGTTCTACCAGAAGATGCGGGAGGAGTTACTCTTTCAGAATCTGTAAAATAATTTAGGGTTTATAAATTGGTTTTCTTTTCATTGACATTTTTCTAGGTGTAAAGTTTTTTTTTGACTCACTCGGTAGTTACGGGCCTGATGGCCTAAATGCATATCTGAGCCTGAGCTCCCCTCCAAAAAAAAAAAAAAACAAACAAACAAACAAATATAATATTTTAAAAATCTTAGTGGGGTTGAATATTATCTGAATCAAACAAAATCATAATGGAGATGACCAATTTAATGTGCGGCATCAAAAATATTGGGGGTTCAATGACTGATCTAAGCCCCAAAATATTTTTTTGGGCGGAGGCTCTACCCCCAAGCTCCCCCCGCCCGGTTTTGAAGCCTACTGTTTATGAAATAAAAGAAAATTGACCGATATTCTACTAAGTTAATTAATAGAGACCTTAATTAGTGACTTTTGAAGTTTTTTGAAGATCCATATCATGAATTTTACTTTATTTTATTTTAGGTGTTCAGGACCACTTGCCCCTATATGTCTCTCGCTGAGGAGTTGGTGCCCTTCTTGATTGAAGGGAATCATTGCAATTTTGCTGCACGATGTTAAACGATTATCACTGTTCGTCAGAAAGGTGGAATATTTTTTTTTTGGCTTCAGCGACATTATTTTGCTCGTGGGCTTTAATATCTAGAATTTGTTTGTCACTGCTTTCATTTCCCGGGAACTTGGCTATAATCTTGAACGTTCCCTCAACCATTTCCGGGGATTTTTCTTCCAAAAAAATTGTTAGCCCCCCCCCCATTTGGCATTCCCCCTTATTTTTGGGGCCCTTTCTTGTTTCCGCGACCCACTGGCTAAGGCCCCTCAAGTTGACACGTCTGAGGTGTAGTTTTGTTCTCTATAAGTTAAATCTAGTTTTATGGTTACCGGCTCAATCTTTTGTCTAAGCTGGGGAGGGTCAACATTTATTTTGATTGGGGTTCGACATTGATTTTATTCATTTATACACCATGGAAATTTTTTTCTTCCCAAGAATGTATTGTAGAATCTCAGCCAAACATGAAAAACAATCCATTAATTACCATTCACACCCTTGCCATTAAGCCTTTCAAAAAAAAAAAAAAAAAAAAAAAAAAGGAAAAACTGATACAAAATTAAGGGTTTAAAGTTGTTTTTATTCCTTTTGTTTTTCATCATAAAGGTGGAATGAAATTTTCGGAATTTTCGCCAATCCACATTTTATTTCAACCCCTCCCCTAGACAAGAGATCAACAATACACCTCAGACACGTTTCCTGGGGGCAGGACTGAAAGGGGCTTCATCGGGAGAAAAAAGTGCCCGAAAATGAGACAAAACAAAATAACAAAAATGGCAGGGGTGGATCTAGCTTTTCGCTAAGTGGGGGGGGGGGGGTATCCGGAGTGAAAATCTGTAGCCATGCAGGCACTGCGAGGGCGCGAGGTGTGGATACTTGGTTGTTGAGCAGTTTGGGGTTGTCCAAACAATGATCTACATTACAGAGCAGTTTGAGATTGTCCAAACAATTTACTTAGTTGTTGTGCAGTTTTTTTCTGACCTATCCCCCTTCCACGGTATAGGGAGCCTTTTCAATTTGACATTTGAAATGGTAAAATCTGATGCATACTTTAGTCATCATTTAACATGTTTGATGTAGGATTGATCTACTAAATTAAGAAATAGGTTATATTTATTTCATGTAATAGGCCCCACGTACTCCCCCCCAACTTTTTTAAGGGAGATCTAAATCCTCCGTAGATCCGCCACTGATGGGCATCATAGGGTTGACAACAACAAAAAATGGAAAAAACACCTGTGAAGGATTGGAAGAATGTCCAAAATATTACCAGGGTCCCGTAAAGTAAAAACAGGGACAAACATAATAATTCAAGAAATAAAAGCCGGAGCAAAATCATGTTGCTAGAGCGCCAAAAAAATATTCCGCCTTTATGACGGACAGTGTTTATAGTGTATTACTATAATAGTTTTTCAATGGGATCAGCTACAAAATAAATCATTAGATTTTTCCTTTTTTCACACTTAAAAACTACAGGCATCGAGTGATTTTTTTATGCCCCCTTAAAAAAGTATTTTGCATATCTTCACATTTTTGTTTTCATAATATAGCGTCTCCATGTTAGTGCATCTGGTTCCAGCACCTATTACCATGATTACTATAGTATTATAAGTACTTTTGATACAGTTTGATACAGTCGTGTACACCGATGTGTTGGCTCAGTAGAGAGAGCGTCCGCCCCACAATCGGGAGGTCGTGGGTTCGATTCCCGGCCGCGTCATACCAAAAGACGTTAAAAAATGGTAGTTGCTGCTTCCCTGTTTGGCGTTCAACAAGTAGGGGGTAGAGCAACGTCCATCTGGCGCTGCTCAGCGGCTGCCGGGCCCACGAGAAAAGGGGCAAAACAAATATCCGTACGTTTCGGACAATAAAATTTGGAGCTTAACTGGTCAATTATTACAGTATTTTGGTTTTAAACTCATTTCTTATTGTACATGTTGTATTAGACTCCCCTTTCATTACATCGCCATGCCTCTCTTAATGTCCTAAATTGATTCTATCATGATTTCTTAAATGATTTTGTTATTTTGTATATTCATATATTGTAACTTTTTACATAATTTTATATTTTTGTCTTGGAATAGCATGTGAGGGTACACATGCCCCCGGGCAACAGTGAAGAATTTCTCTTTTGTGTACCCTGGTCCACATGCTATTCCACCTTATCTTACCTTGTATTTCCTGTTTCACTATAATATGTATTTCACTCTATGATATGTTTTCTTGATCGAATAGAATACTACTAATAATAATAATAGGCCCTAACAATAATAGTAATAATAATATTAATAATAATAATAATAATAATAATAATAATAATAATAATAATAACAATAATAATAATAATAATAATAATAATAATAATAACAATAATAATAATAATAATAATAATAATAATAATAATAATAATAATAATAATGATAATACTACTACTAATAATAATGATAATAATAATAATAATACGCGAGGATGTAATTAGGAGTAGACTGGAACAGGGGCTGTTGACACAAGGGGCTGGGTTCTGTACGCCCCCCCCCCAAAAAAAAAAAAAAAAAAACGAGTTTGAATGATGATCTGCAATAAATACTCTCTTTGAAAACTTTCTGCGGCATATGGAGTAGTAGAAGATAAGACATCCCTTCACCCTCCCCCAATTTGGACTACCCGTACACGTGCCATTATGCTTGTTCCCGAAGTCTGGGGAGGATGGCTATTTTAGGGGCTCTATATGGAGGAAAAATAATAATAATAATTATAATAATAAGATTTAAAAAAACAAAAAACAAAAAAAAAATCGTTGATATAGGTTCTTTTCCTCTTTTTTCGCCCGAAATAATTTATTCTTAATTAGTTTTCAAATCTTTCCGAAACAATCCTTCATTTACATGTGATTTCGTGGGTTTCCTTTCCCAAAACCTGTGATTATGGGGGGGGGGGTAATTTTGAAAGGGGTCAAAATCCTAAACCATTTCCATCCTGAAAGGGTAATTTGTATGGTTGACCACATGAGGGGGGGGGGGGCCGGGTTGACATCCCATAGGCCCAACAGTGATCCACTCTATACGGGGCTATATCCATTCGGTCTAACAATTTGGTGTAATTTCCACTTGGTCCATTTGTTCTAGGACCTATAATCAGGCCCCAAGATTAGGTCTAACTATTCATCTTCCCACTTTTTGTCTATTTGTATTTTTCTAATTTCCAAGCAGGTACCTATAACAGCCCCCTGTTCCAAGTGATTATTTGGTCAATTTCCAGATTATCGCAGGAATTGACTTAGCAATGTTAGGGTGGTATCTCACTTCGCGGAAGCTTGAGACAGATTTGCCAGCATATGGCATTGTACTCGACGAAATCTTTTGTGCCACGTACAAAAGGTTACGTGGCACAAAAGAGGATTAGCCAGCATGGCATTGTACTAGATCTGTCTCCTGGGGAACAAAAAAAAAATCCATCGCGGAGCCGAGGAGACAGATCTAGTGCAATGCCATGCTGGCCGTGAATCTGTCTCAATTTTGTTTCCGCGAAGTCATGAGATACCACCCTTAGACTTTTGTTAATTGACAAAACATAGAAGACATTCCACGAAATGGGAAATATGAAACAATAGGCGAAGGGGCAATGAGACCAATTTATTATCCCCCCCCCCCCTCCAGGATTTGCATTCCACCGGCGCGGCATTTCCTTTCGCCCATCCTCGATCTCGGATTTGAAAACGCTCGTATCGCACACGTGTACGTACGTGTACATAATTAATGGGGCTCTTTGGGCGCGCGCTCCTAACCGAATACGCGCTCGCACACGTGCTTCACACAAAAATGGCGGAAGGTAGCGAGAGGGAAAGAACAGCAGGAAGGAATAAAATGGACCGTGCTTACGAAAACGAGCAAAATGATGAAGAAGAAAATGGCTACGAGGAAGAGCCAGATTTCAGTGATCCAGAGGGCTACGTTGACAATATTACAGATGAAGGCAAGTTGAGAAATTTTCAATGTTACTGAGCATATGCTCGTCATATTTTGTGAATGAAGTGAAGTGAATGAATGAATGGGGACTCGGATTCTGTGTGGTTGTGTGATGTGCGCGTGCTGTGTGGAGCTGAGCATGCGAGTGAATAGTGAGAAGTCAGAGTTTGCAGTGGTGCAGTGCAAGAGTCACACACCTGGACTGACGCTGAACCGTCTGAGCTGAGCTTCGTACTCAGTTACTACATTTTAGATATTTTAAAAATAGAATTAATTCATTAATTAATTTAAATTTATGTAATCCTGTGTAATCCTTTGGCCTTTTTGTGGCCTCCAAGAGTCGAAGTCCAACTTCAGTTTTTGATGGTTTCAAAATGCAAATCGATCTTTTTTCCCCTTTTTTTTGGTAATATTTTGTCATGAAAAAATAGCCCCACCCAGCCCCATTTAAAAAGGTGACTTTGTTAGTAGATTTAGAATATGTTGGGTACTCCCATGTCAAAAAGATAATTGCAAATCTCAACAAACTTACTGAGACTTTAGTTTATTGATAATCCCTTTAAAACTGGATTTCATTGCACTAATTTCATCTATATAATGATGAGATTCAATTAAGCTCGCAACATTTATCTCTATTTTACAGACCTGTTAGGTGATGTACTACGAACTAAACCAAAGGAAGCGCTTGGCATCGACTCTGTGATTGTGATTGACAATATACCACAGGTTGGAGTGGAAAGACTCCCTAAGCTGAAGAATGTGATCAGGAAGGTCTGTAGTAAGTATGGAGAGATCAGCACAGAGCATTACCCAGAAACAGAGGATGGCAAGACAAAAGGGTAAGCAAGGGCCTGTTTCTCGAAGCCATAAGTCTAAGTTCGTGGACATCCCATTGAAACGTGTTAATTCTACAACACGTGTCTCTGGGTTGTCCAAGAACTTAGACTTTAATATGGTTTCGAGAAAAGGGCCCCAGGGCTCAAATTTAGCAGTGGCCCAGGGGCCAATGGTCATCTGAAACTTTTATAAGGCCTCCTGAAATAAAACCAAAACTCAATTCAGTCATGTTGATTGCGTATTTGAATAGCTCTGTGGGGCACCTGGAAAAAAAAGTTAAGTGTGAACCTTCTGTACAATAATGCTCCCTTTTAACACATTGAAGGCCAAATAAAAAATGAGTTATAGATATCTGACCTTTGTGAAGGTTGGTCCCTCTCTTACATTGTAGACCAAAAATTCAAACCTATATTTTGAGAGCAAAATTATAAACATGGTCTTTTTTTTTTATATTTCCGTTGATGCCTGTACAAATTTTCTTTTCTGGTAAGTTACAAAAATGGATTTAGCCCCTTTTGACACAAACTCATTGCTTGTTTCGACTGTTATCTACCTGCAGATACGTCTTTATAGAATACACATCTCCCGAGAATGCTATAGAAGCATCGAAGCAGCTGAGTGGATACAAGCTTGACAAACTACACACGTTTGCCGTCAACTTAATCACAGATTTTGACAAGTAAGTTCAGTTCCTCCAGTCAATTGCAAATATGAAACAACCATTTTGATTGGTTCACAGTGAGACTTTTATCCAAGAAGTCCACGTAACAAGGATCTCGATTGGTTACCATCAATTTCCAATCGTAACTTTTATGTTACTGGGACCTGGTTTGAGTCAAGATTGTTTTCACCATTCTGTTATGTTGACATGATACCTGTCATGTATGTGACAATATTGTGACATAATTATTTTCATTCTATGTGAGTGTATTTTTAGTATTCAGAAATTGATTAATAATTCAGAAATTTAAAGATAATTAATGGTTTGCCTTTATGCTATTTCTATTTTCCCGGTTGTAATTTTCAAAATTCTTTTAAGAGCGTTCAAGAGTTAGAATATATTTTATAAAAGATGCTCAGTACCATAATTTAGTTCATTAAATCAATACATTCTGAAAGATGAATTAGTATCCCTGAATATAATAAACACTGTTGTATACCATTTATGATGTAAAAATATTTTAATACAAACTTTTAAATTGTAGCCATGTTTCTGCCACATCATGCAAGCTGTTCAGTGGTTGCTTGGAGTCCAAACAATGGCTGAGAGTAAACTCAATCCGGTCCTAGAAGCAAGACTACTCTTGCTGTCTGACAGCCATGTAGTCTTGTGCCGACAGACCAGATACAAAAGTATTGCCATGTTGTTCATTGCATTTTTTATTTGCAAATGTGATATTATTCATGGCTAGCATGATACCAATTATATAAAATAGCTAATTTATTTGTTGAATTTGAATTTTTCCATATATATTTTGTCAAGTTTTGCCAATATTATTCAATTTTTAATATTTATTTTTTGTAGATTCATGAATCTACCTGATGAGTGGACACCACCAGAGAAGCAACCATACAAAGACCATGTAAGTTCAGTGATATCTCACCTCAATCTAGACAACATCACAATTAACATGTACAAAATAATTTTTAGAAGCACCCCAAGACGACTGTTCAAAGTGGTTAAAGACCCCGATTTTGGAAAGACAAATTTATCAAACTGGATAAGACTCCCAAGGTTTGGTTTCATAATTTGTCTGAATTTAGAGTGATCCATTTTCTGCAAGTTTATATATTAGGCGCTTCCATTTCTTCATGAGTACATCCAGATGGAAACAATGACATTTTGACAATAGTTCTATCAGTGTAAAGAAATTGTTGAGAGATATTTTTTTGATTGCCAGGACTAAAATCTTCTTCCTATGTGATCTTGTCACTGGTTGACATTGATTTGCTCCAGTGATAATATGCTGCAGTGTAAATTCCATTGTAAGTGAATGTCAAGCTTAAACCTTGGCTTCAACAGTATACCCCACCCTAAACCAACCCTAAATCAACCCTAAACCCTAAACCAACCCTAAACCTAGCTTAAACCATATTGAAGCTCTGACCTGACCCTACATCTCAGATGAAATAAAACCCCAAGCAATTGCTACCAGAGCAAATGTTGTCACCTTACAGCTTACAGAGGTAAATTGTTCTGTTCCCATCTCCTCTATACCTATGATTACATTATTATGTTATGAGACTGTATGATCTTATTGTATTCTATTTACAGGGTAATATGAGGAGCTGGCTATTAGATAAGGAATGTAACGATCAATACAGTGTTATCTCAGAGGGTGGAGAGACGACTGCAATCCTTCTCAACAGCAAGACAGAAGCCTCCGTCGTAGAAGAGAGAAAGGTGAGAATGGTCCTTTCATGGGTACTTTAGCCATAATGCAGGAGACAGTCGGGCAAGGGGGGGGGGGGGGGGGGGGGGTGGTGTCAACATTGGTAGTGTGGAGAGAG
The DNA here is from genome assembly GCA_940671915.1 of Paracentrotus lividus. NCBI lineage: Eukaryota > Metazoa > Echinodermata > Echinoidea > Camarodonta > Echinidae > Paracentrotus > Paracentrotus lividus. Next base: position 43,331,308 of record CALNVZ010003430.1, on the reverse strand, counting down.
AAGGAACTCAATACTTTCTGCTTTGTTTAAGAAGGTTTTGTTGTGTCAAATTTGCGTTTATGGAAATTGTTTTATTTTTCTTTAAATGCAATTCTGAAAGCATGTTTCTGCCATGTGCAGCATGTTGTATTGGCTGGGGAGCATGAATTTCATTAATAGTTTCCCATTTCTTGTTTAGCCATGTTTGTGCCACATCATGTGACCTGTTGAGTGGTTGCTTGGAGTCCAAACAATAGCTGAGAGTAAAATCAATCCAGTCCTAGAAGTAAGACTACCCATGCTGTCTGACAGCCATGTAGTCTTGTGCCGACAGACCAGATACATATGATTTACAGTCTACTCCCATTACAATGAGCATGCATGCTCCATAACTTTGTCAGAATGAGGCTATTTTCCTGCTTCAAATCTCAAACATGTGCGCTTGTGTCTATGTGCCTGTAACAAGATTTCATTAAAACGACATCAATTGTTTGTCCCAAGCAACTTAATTGTAGAATGGACTCTACACCTATCATAAGATGATATAAAAAAACATTTGAACATTATTACATTTAAGGCTTCTTCTTTTCGAAACATTGCAAAAATATATTTGTGTTTCTGTCCTACGACACTATAGTTCCCTGGCAGCTGATGAAAACAAATTCAAATGTATTATATGAACTGCTTGCTCAGCTGGGGCATTGGAACTTTGCCTTGCCTCAGCTGTCGACCTTGTTCATGGTGAAAAGCTATTATGAAAAAAAAATTTTCGTCGCTCTCAGGGTTGATAAGCGAAAGCCTGCCTCAAACTGTTTTCATTTTTTGCTCTTTGTTTACAGCGCTGGACAGAAACCTACATCCGCTGGTCACCGTTAGGGACATACCTTGTTACCTTCCATCAGAAGGGTATTGCATTATGGGGAGGTGAAAAGTTCCAGCAGATACGACGGTTTGCCCACCCAGGTGTACAGCTTATAGATGTATCCCCATGTGAAAGGTACGTAATTTGAGATGACTCACAAGCTAAAATTTTTGCGATATTCCTCTTCAATAATGTACTTTTTGCTCACATTATATTGCACAATTTTGGAGCAGATGGAGAAATTTGCGAGTGGATAATTTCACAACTTTTGTGATTTTTTTTCCCCCATTAGTATAAATGGCCTAAATTTGAAGTGGAAAATTCGGCAAAAATGGAGTCACGTAATATGTTTAAATAAACATCCCCTTGAAATAATTGGCCTATGCAGTATTAGGATATTCATAGTAATGCAAATTTTGTAAAATTAAGCCATACTGAATTACCTAACCTAGCCTAAAATCATGAGAATATCTCAATGCAATAAATAAATAAATAGATAAATAAATGATAATAGTACCTATATTCTCAGAGAACATTTGTCTAGCCATGTTTCTGCCACATCATGTGACCTGTTCAGTGGTCTCTTGGAGTCCAAACAATGGCTGAGAGTAAAATCAATCTGGTCCTAGAAGCAAGACTACCCATGCTGTCTGACAGCCATGTAGTCTTGTGCCGACAGACCAGATACAGTGATGAATGTTAATATTTTTGCATTAAAAGTGACAATGGTATAGGCACTTGTTCTGATAGTGGATGAATATTGTTTTAAAGACTTAAATAAGTAGGGGTTTGAAACTAGTGATATATTCTATTAATCTTTAATTTCAGCATTGCTATCTACAAAATGTAGGTTGGTATCTCCATTCTCAAATTTGATTTGTATTTAATAGATGACATTTGGGACAGGAAAATGAGTAGGGCAATTCCAATGTACCACAATTTGGCACCATTTGTATCTTTCCAGATGGTGTTAAAAGTGCTCTTTCTTGATTTCTAAAAAAAATAAAAAAATAAATTAATTCTCATGATCGTCAAAATATAGACCTTCTTTGTTGAGTTTCAGCAAAAAAACTAAGCTTGAAAATAAATTTCCTTTTACACCCTGAGGTTTGCTTTTCTCTGGAATGGACGCACAGTAACATTATTTCAGTCAGTAAATGATTTGCTTATCTCCATCTCTTGCAGGTATATTGTGACGTTCAGTCCGCTTCAAGACCCTCGTGATGAGACGCAAGCGATCATTATCTGGGACATCAAGACCGGGATCAAGAAGAGAGGTTTCTCATGTGATAATGCTTCCAATTGGCCTGTGTACAAGTAAGTCAACTTGTTACCGCATGCAGTGGTTACAACCATTCCCTGTAGGCCAATTTCTTGATTCACTGGAAAGAAAAAAAACCCTCCTGTGTGCCCTGCCTGCCTGCCCTGCATGTGTGTCTGATAAAACTTGAGTGCAAAAGAATTAAATTCATGACAAGTTTCCATATAACTACATTGTACAACACTATGATGAGTGTTCAATTGTATTTGAGCTACCTTCATACATGAGATCATATGCTAACTCTCCTGTATCTGTAAAAGTTTTTAATGTTAATTTTTCTTAATCTTCCTTTCCTATACCTATTGACACATGAAACTGGATTATAACAGTTTAGCAAAAAATAAAATAATATTTTCTTGAAAATTCACTATTTAGCCATGTTTCTGCCACATCATGCGACCTGTTTAGTGGTTGCTTGGAGTCCAAACAATGGCTGAGAGTAAAATCAATCCGGTCCTAGAAGCAAGACTACCCATGCTGTCTGACAGCCATGTAGTCTTGTGCCGACAGACCAGATACATTCTTAAAACATAAGGTTCCTTTAAAATTTCTTGATCTGCAGATTCTGTTATTCTATGCTGCCCCACCCAGTGTGAGTTCGAATTTTTGTGTGCGTCAGAACAACTTGAATGCTTGTTGCAAACCTGCAAAGCACAACAACGACCGAAGATAACCAGCGCTCGTGCTCCATGGAAGCACACGGGGCCACACACTGTTATAATCCAGCAGAGGAGAGCATTCTACTACACCCTACCAGTTTTCAATTGCGGTCAAACCAGGGAATTGTTTTTCAAGGCATCAGCAAAGAGAGATTTATAATAATGTAACCCCTTGATCCTGACATCTGAGTTAATACTTTGATTATATTAGGCACATTTTTAATACCTGACCTTGTAATTCATTCTAGATGGAGTCATGATGGGAAGTACTTTGCAAGGATGTCTGAAGACGTACTCAGTATTTATGAGACACCATCATTTGGTTTGCTGGACAAGAAAAGTCTCAAAGTGCAAGGTATTAGGTGAGTTTTACGGCCGAAGTACAATATCCTTTTAACAAGAGTTCCAATACCATGATGAGGTTCATGCTTCACCATGTGGCTAGTTCTGGAAGAAGGGCTCAATGTTATGGGCAGCTTCACTGTCTGTCTTCAGAGGAGTTCTATTGGGAAAAAATTGTATGTGCCTAAATAGGCCTGTTATATCTATATTACAAATGTAAATTATGATTACCAGTAGCCATGTTTCTGCCACATCATGTGACCTGTTTAGTGGTTGCTTGGAGTCCAAACAATGGCTGAGAGTAAAATCAATCCGGTCCTAGAAGCAAGAATACCCATGCTGTCTGACAGCCATGTAGTCTTGTGCCGACAGACCAGATACAGTGGCCTAACAGTAAAATGTTAAAACGGTTATGTGCAGGTATCCTCTCAAACTATTACTATTGGCTGAAAGGGAATTTCTAAAGTCAAATCAGAAAGTCTTGCATATAAATGCTGTAGTGTGAGCATTAATATCTTCATAAATTCAACAATGTGAATAATAGTAATAAACAAAAACAATTGGTTATGTTTTATGGAGTTAAGTAGATGTCTTCAACACATTATTGTATCTGCAATACTGACAAATTCAGCACTTACCGTATGATCTCCATTTATTTTACAGGGAGTTCTGTTGGTCACCTGCCAGTAATATCCTGAGTTACTGGACGCCTGAGGAGAAAGAGAACCCAGCCAGAGTAACATTGATAGCTATTCCATCAAGGAAAGAGTTGAGAGTCAAGAATCTCTTCAATGTAGCAGACTGTAAGCTACATTGGCAGAAACAAGGTCATTTCATGTGCTGCAAGGTTGATAGGCTCTCTAAGAGTAAAAAGGTGAAGGGTTGGTTTTTATTATATTATCCGAATAGTCTGTACACGTAAACATGTTCTTTTTGTGACACTTAGGTATTATATTCGAAACTGGAATGGTATCCATCATGAAATAACAACAGGAAAAGGAAAAGTCACTGACAAATATGAATTTATTTCTGGTGCCGTACATAACAGACTGAAGTTGTCCTTTAGCCATGTTTCTGCCACATCATGTGACCTGTTTAGTGGTTGCTTGGAGTCCAAACAATGGCTGAGAGTAAAATCAATCCGGTCCTAGAAGCAAGACTACCCATGCTGTCTGACAGCCATGTTGTCTTGTGCCGACAGACCAGATACATATGAAATTCTATGTGAAGGTATCTGTTATTGTTAATTTAGGTCCATATCATATCCTGATTAAAATTATGAAAGTAAATTTTAAAAAGTAGTTCACAGTCTAATAACTTATGTTGTTTCTTTTGAAAATAATATTTTTTTATTGTTACGATACAAGCAATTACTTGAATCAATTTCTATTGAAATGTGCATGATTGGACTTTCGAGCTTTCACATTTTCTGGTTTATTTGTGTCATGCATCATGTTGCCAAAAGTAGACATCTCCAATGTGTTCAAATATTAACATTCCTTTTAACACGTTTCATAATTGTTTGGTAATGATGTGTCCACATAACCAACCTGTCTTCACAACGTGACAATATTCAAAATTGATCCTTTAGCACCTAGAGACCGAGTGGAAAGTATTACTTATTGTCCCCGCCGAACGAGTTCGAGCAGGGGACTATGAAACGGGCTCCATACATATGTGTGTGTGTCCGTCCGTCCGTCCATCCGTCCGTCCGTCCGTCCATCCGTCCGTCCGTCCGTGCGTCCGTATGTGATCAAAATCTTCAATTTGCTACTCCTTCGCCATTTTTCATCCGATTTCGATTCCGTTTGCTTTATATGATAGCACTAGGTGATAGCTACAAAACTTCTTCACAGAATTTTGACCTTTGACATTTGACCCTGATTTTTGACCTATAATGTTAATTGGCTACAAAATGCTACTCCTTCGCCATTTTTCATCCGATTTCGATTCTGTTTGCTTTATGTGATAGCACTAGGTGAGGACTACAAAACTTCTTCACGGAATTTTGACTTTTGACCCCTTTGACCTTTGACCTTGATTTTTGACCTATATTGTTAATTGGCTAAAAATGCTACTCCTTCGCCATTTTTCAACCGATTTTGATTCCGTTTGCATTATGTGATAGCACTAGGTGAGGACTACAAAACTTCTTCGCGGAATTTTGACTTTTGACCCCTTTGACCTTTGACCTTGACTTTTACGTATATTGTACATTGGCTACAAAATGCTACTCCTTCACCATTTTTCATCCGATTTCGATTCCGCTTGCTTTATGTGATAGCACTAGGTGAGGACTACAAAACTTGTTCATGGAATTTTGACTTTTGACCCCTTTGACCTTTGAACTTGAGTTTTGACCTATATTGTTAATTTGCTAAAAAATGCTACTCCTTCGCCATTTTTCATCCGATTTCGATTCCGTTTGGTTTATGTAATAGCACTATGTGAGGACTACAAAACTTCTTCACGGAATTTTGACTTTTGACCCCTTTGACCTTTGACCTTGTTTTTACTTATATTGTACATTTGCTACAAAATGCTACTCCTTCACCATTTTTCATCCAATTTTGATTCCGCTTGCTTTATGTGATAGCACTAGGTGATGGCTACAAAACTTCTTCACAGAATTTTGACCTTTGACCTTTGACCTGGATTTTTGACCTATATTGTTAATTGGCTACCAAATCCTACTCCTTCGCCATGTTTCATCCGATTTCGATTCCGTTTTGCTTTATGTAATAGCACTAGCTGAGGACTACAAATTTTCTTTACAGAATTTTGACTTTTGACCCCTTTGACCTTTGACCTTGACTTTGACCTATAATGTACATTGGCTACAAAATGCTACTTCTTCGCCATTTTTTACTCGATTTCGATTCCGTTTGCGTTATGTGATAGCACTAATCGTGATATAATGGGAATTTTACATTATCGGCGGGGACATATATTGCGCATCGCGTAATTTACTAATCCACTTGTTCCTAATGGAACGATTTTGGCTTTATGCATTGGTCTCTTTCAATGGGAAATTCTTGTACTTGCTTTACACGAACACGTCCTTTTTTGTGCAGAATCCTATAGAACACACCATGATGGTAACGCACAAAAAGCGTTAGCCTGTTTGATTGTGTTTTCTGGATACTATCAGGACAATAGTGTGCAGAAACGGAGGGCGGTTTGGTGGAGGTAAAGTGAGTTGGCTGAGGGGTGGTCTCAAGTGGTTTAGGTGCTACAAAGAAGACTTCTCAAATAATTGATTTCTTTTTTCTCTTTCAGAACCAATTCACCAACTTTGAGATCTTCCGGATCCAAGAGAAGCAGATTCCTGTGGATTCCATCGAAGTAAAGGAAGCCATCATGGCCTTCGCATGGGAACCTACAGGAAACAAGTTTGCTATCTTACATGGTGAATCACCTAGAATCTCAGCAAGCTTCTACAACATCAAACCAAAGGGAAAGGTGGACCTTATCAGTAAGTTCAAGATTCTGTACTACATTTGCGACATCAAAACCATCAGAAATAGTATTTTAGTTTCTTCTGTTTTCTGAAACTAGAAATTCCAAACTTTTTAATGATATCCAACACTTGTGGTTTACTTCAGAATAACTAAATTTGAATATTAAGCAAGAAGAAAAGATATCAAAATTATCATATGCAGAAATGCCTGCTTCACCTGCCATTTGCCCTGTTCTGTTTGTGATTTGTTTGTGATTTTGAGGCGGGAGATCATACCTGAAAGGTATGCAACTTTGAGAAATCATATTACAGGCCAAATCTCCATTCCTGTACCAGATTATCTGTCTGTGTCCTATATTTGGGCCCATTTAGATCAGGTTCTGGCATAAAATATTGATAGAATTTGTCCAGCCATGTTTCTGCCACATCATGTGACCTGTTTAGTGGTTGCTTGGAGTCCAGACAATGGCTGAGAGTAAAAACAATCCGGTCATAGAAGCAAGACTACACATGCTGTCTGACAGCCATGTAGTCTTGTGCCGACAGACCAGATACATGCTGATTATTTACGAGTCAAAAACACAAAATAACTTTTCGAACCTGTCAGTCCCATTATCTGTTCTTACAAGAGGGCCCATTGCATAAAATCTTTGATAGAAGATTTTATTACTGGAGTCATTTACTTTCCCAGTAGCAGGTCCAGGTGGGGGTGAAAGGGACACATGCACAACCTGTAATTTTAAAACCTCCCTTTGACTGGACATGATGAATAAGAAATTTTGGGTGGTGCACCCCCTATTACGCCTGATGCCCCCCCCCTATTTTCAAATCTTGTATCCGCCTTTCTTTCATATTTGTTAGGGTTTTTGTCAAATGGGCAAATACTAAGACCTTTTCAGTACTTTTGTCAAATCTATGATATTGTTTGCATTATTTATAGAAACTCTGGAAAGGAAAACAGCCAATAGTATCTTCTGGGCTCCATCTGGTCAGTTCCTAGTCTTAGCTGGTCTCAGGAGGTAACTCTGCAATTCTCTCTCTTTCTTTTGCTCTCTCTCTCTCCCCCCCTGTCTTATTGTGGCCCTGAAGTACGCTTTCGATGTAAGGTACATTTGTGAACAAGTAGCAAACTTTTTATTCGAGGCCATAGACTTTGCATCCCATTTTGCTGAATATTCTGCGCCGTTTGCAGACTTTCCCAATTCGCAAACTTTGCGGTTTGCGGCCTAGGCCGCAAAGTCTGCGAACTGGGATGCTAAGTATGTGAAATTGGTTGCGAAGTCTGCGGCCTTGAATGCAGAGTTTCCGACTTCAAACTCCAAATTTATCTTACATCTAAAGTGTACTTCATGGCCACCATACTGTCTGTTTTTCTCTCTTTCTATGTCATCTTGGTTCATTTAATACTAGCCATGTTTCTGCCACATCATGTGACCTGCTCAGTGGTTGCTTGGAGTCCAAACAATGGCTGAGAGTAAAATCAATCCGGTCCTAGAAGCAAGACTACCCATGCTGTCTGACAGCCATGTAGTCTTGTGCCGACAGACCAGATACATTACTCACAGAAGTTTGACGATTTTAAAATATTTATTATTTCAGGTTACTGACATTGTAAATTACTTTTGAATTCTATTCATCTTCCCCGCTGCTCTCAAATGAGATTATGCTCTGTTGTCATATTGTTTGATATCTTTGTATTCTTAGTAGGGATGTCCACTAAAATTTTAAATTATTTTAAAGTTGTTTTTGCTAGGCTTATTGGATAGAGCATTTTAAAAGAAAGATTTTGGTAGTTGAATTATCACAATTGGATGTTCCATTTCAAAGATATGACCCAAAGAGTGTCTCAGATTACCAATGAGCTGCTAGAACACTTTTACAAGTTTCAGACAAAGCCAGAAAATGCAATAAAAACTCAAGTTTATGGTCCTTTTGTCTTTGATTTATTCAACCAAATCATACCAAACATTTTCTATGTGTGTATCAACATGAAATGAGATTATAGTAACATAATTGAGGCGTATGAGTAGATTATACAAAAAGTTATGGCAGTACAAAACTGATGGTTTGACAGGTATGTTACCGTATGTGATCCAATATGACCACCGTGGAAAAATACTCCATAGGGCATGTTTCAATAGGAACACCCTAGACAATAGGCTATTTCATGGTGGTGTGGCTCAGAGCTGAGGGTTGGAGAGGGTAGAGTAATTTCAAAACTTAAATGGCCAGTGGTAAACGTTGTCCTTTGTTTTTCACCCCAATACATTTTTTGTTCAAAAATAGTTACATTTTATAGATATCTACTTTTCTTTATCTGAATCTATTCCAATCATGAGAAATTCTAGTCATAACACACATCACACACAAGCATCACTTTGAACACGCTGTAGTTGTTTTCATATCAATTTTTTCAAGAGGAAAAGTTGATCACCTGCTGAGGAATTTTCTAAGGAAGAAACTGACTAATTAGGAATAAAAATGATTGATATTTACCACTGGCCAAATGACAATTTCGAAAGCTGTTTTTTATTGAAAATTTTGCTATTCCTCTGCCTGTGTATTATTGAGTAGGCAGTGCATGGGTTATTGTTTGCATTGTAAATGCATGGGTGACTACATCCATACAGTGAATTGGAAACCGTTCTAGTGGCTTTTTGCTGTTGTGTGGCCATCCCTATTCTTAGCATCATAGGCTCTTGAATAATATGCATTTGGTAGAAGTTATTACTGAATTGACGTTCTGTGAAGAGAGAATTTACATTGCTATAAATGATTAACATCAAATACCCATAATTCTCATTACTAATGACACCGTCTGCTTTATCCCCGAACAGCATGAATGGAGTGTTTGAATTCATCGACACCGGTAACGATACTATCACAGTGATGAACTCCACAGAACACTTCATGGCCACAGATGTAGAGTGGGATCCAACAGGTCGCTATGTCATCACTGGGGTCAGCTGGTGGAGTCATAAGGTCAGTAGGTCAGAGGTCATATCAAGAGCTTGGATGCAAAAGGGGTTAGATACACTGTACAGCATTTAAAGAAGTTCATTTTTTTTTTCAAAATCAAGATTTCTCGCATATAGCAATACTTTTCTTTTCGTAAAAGTACATAGACGTCTTAAATTGGAAGTGATACAAGCTATGTAAGAACCGTATTATTATTACTGTTATGGGTCATTCCATGCCAATTCACCCGATGGGTTACACCCTACCGTCTCAGAATTTGCTCAAATTTGGTACACATAAAGTTTAACATTACTTCCCATGAAATAAAAAAATTAGCGTAAACGGTCCATCGGTTCCGAGCTATGGCCCGCCCTTTTTGATTCGTTTGGCAAAAATGGGTGACCTTCCATTCAACGCGCACAATGCGCCTGAACTGGTTGACCAATTTTTTGTGAAACTGGTACCATCAAAGGAAATTCAAAGAGGAATTCAAAAAATGGTATCAAAAATATTATTGGAGCAATTTAAAGTGCTATGACCTTTGACCTTTCCTTAACCTTGATTTTGACCCCCCAGACGAATAATATTTTACTTGATTTTATGTATATTAATTGTCAGTATAATATTAACATAACATGTAATATCTAGGATGATATTTTGTTTCTTCACCTTTAAAAACTCTTTTACATGTAATTTACAAAGTTAATGTTACCCCCACATTAGTGATATTGTGTTGGTAATTTGTGTACAAGTCTCCATTATAGGCATTATAGGCTTACTTGAATACTTCCAAATGAAGTTAAATTACATTCAATTAAAACAGGAAACTAACATATTCAGGTAATAAGGAAAACATTAAACACAATGATTAATGTATACATGTACGTAGACTCCATTTGCTAATGAATAGAGACATTGTTTAGCCCTTTTGATTGGGGGTGCAATAGGTATACATACAAATCATCAGAAATCTGCGGTTTTGACAGAAACAAAATGCTTCCTACATGTAATCAGCTCTACTGTCCAACTGGATACATCCCCGTGATGTTTGAAGCATCATGCAACAGATATGGAATATATTATGGTATTTGATTATAATGTTACTTCAGTTTGAAAGTATTCATGTATAATGGAGACTTGTACACAAATTACCAACACAAAATATCAGTATGTGGGGTAACAGTAACTTTGTAAATTACATTTAAAAGAAGTTTTTAAAGGGGTGAAGAAATAAAATTCATCCTAGATATTTACATGTTATGTTAATATTATACTGACAATTAACAGACATAAAAATCAAGTAAAAATATTATTCGTCTGGGGGTCAAAATCAAGGTTAAAGGAAAGTCAAAGGTCATAGCACTTTAATTTCTCCAATAATTTTTGATACCATTTTTGAATTCCTCTTTGAATTTCCTTTTGATGGTACCAGTTTCACAAAAATTGGTCAACCAGTTCAGGGCCTTGTGCCGTGATTGAAATGGAAGGTCACACCATTTTTGCCAACGAATAAAAAGGCGACCATAGCTTGGAAACCGACGGACCATTTACGCTAATTTTTTTGTTCATGGGAAGGTAATGTTAAAACTTTATGTGTACCAAATTTGAGCAAATTCTGAGACGGAAGGGTGCAAAATTGCACTTTCATTGGGTGAATTGGCATGGAATGACCCTTATATACTTTTTTTTGTAGCAATTTTTTTTTCCTTTACATTTTGTTGGGAATATCAACCTTCTTTGGTATCATCTTATAGAGTTAATAGAATTCAATACGTAAAAGAAAAAAAATAATTAGAAATTGATCTAACCCCTTCTGCATATGAGCTCTTAAAATACAATCTACTTCCATTATAATGAGCACAGACATGAGATACCGTAATGAGGCAGTTTTACCAGTCCCGATTTCAAACTCATGCATATGATTTCACATATCTGTGTGTTCAGTATAGCGAGATTTCATTTTTAGAATAAGGTCAGTTGGCTTTGTCCTTGCAACTCATTATACATGCTGTGGACTGTAATTATGTTGTCCAGCATGTAGTGCTGTAGAGCATAGATAACTTGCCATATAATATTGTTAGAAGTTGGAATTTAATTGATAGTAAATAAAAGAACTGTATCAGTTGTTATTTAGCCATGTTTCTGCCACATCATGTGACCTGTTAAGTGGTTGCTTGGAGTCCAAACAATGGCTGAGAGTGAAATTAATCCGGTCCTAGAAGCAAGACTACTCATGCTGTCTGACAGGCATGTAGTCTTGTGCCGACAGACCAGATACATACATGTATAAAAGTATTGAACTATGCTGCCATTGCATTAACAGATGTTATAATAACTTTGCCATCAATAGCAACTACCATGGGAATTTTGCTTTAAAGGCAATTAAAGTCTAATGTTTCATGAAAGTTTCATTGATAGCAAAGTCTCATATGTTCTTTTGATTGGGGTTAAAAAAGAAACTACAAACAAACAAAAAGAAAAAGAAAAAGAAAGAATATCATAAGATATACACTACTTGACATCTTCACATTTTGGATTATCTGGGAATTTTGGGGAAACTACCAAATCCCAAATGATATTTAATATTTGTTTGCTTCACTCAGGTTGACAATGCTTATTGGATATGGAGTTTCCAGGGCAAGCTGTTACAGAAATGTGATCGAGAACGATTCTGTCAGGCTCTCTGGCGTCCTCGCCCACCAACGCCGATCACGGAAGAGAAGATCAAGGTATTTAATAATAATATTCAGATTTATAAACACCTTTCCCTGTTGGATATAAAGTGCTGATTACTTTCGCAGGGAAATTAAAAAAGAAAGGTCAGGGGTGTGAAGGATAGAGATATGTATTTAAATTGGATTTGAAGGAGGTAAGAGACTTGTTATTTTTTGGGGAAATTGAGGGAATTTATTCCAGAGATGAGGAGCAAGTGATGGAAAGGTATAGAGACCAGCTTGCTTATGGGACCTGGGAACAACAAGGGAGGGAGTTGATGTTGATCTAAGTGAAAATGGCTTGCACATTTATCTGTAATGTTAAATTTACAGTTGGGTCCTCAAAGGGTGTAAGGTTCTCTTTATATCATGCAAAGTCAAATTCATTAAAAAAAAAAATTTTATTAATGACGTTATAATGTAGTCACTAGTTTTTTACAAAATTTTCAACAGCCATGTTTCTGCCACATCATGTGACCTGTTCAGTGGTTTCTTGGAGTCCAAACAATGGCTGAGAGTAAAATCAATCCGGTCCTAGAAGCAAGACTACCCATGCTGTCTGACAGCCATGTAGTCTTGTGCCGACAGACCAGATACATATGATAGTGGAAAAACCCCAATTCTTTTTAACTCATAGCAAGTGCTAGTACAACAATATTTTGTAGTAAAGAAACAATCCTGTGGGTCTTGATCACCTTATTAATCTGTCAGGGTTCTGACTCTACCCGGGAAACCATAAGAAAATATAATAAACACATCTAAATCACATCTATGTAAAGGCCTTTTGTTACAAATGTGAATGATGCTCTTGTTTAAGAAGAGAAAGAAAGAGTTGGTCTAATAATTTTTGCCAGAGCCGTACATGTAACAAACACATTTCATTTTCTATTTTGCAGGAGATCAAGAAGAACATGAAGACATACAGCAAGATGTTTGAGATCCAAGATGCTAAGAAGAAATCAAAGGCTTCCAAGGTAAGAAAACATTCATTATTTTGAATTTTAAAAATGTTATATTCCATTGCTTCATTTTTAACCGATTGCGAAAAATAACAACATGCGCAATTGTCTGTGACTCTGACAATCGCAAAAATATTGGCTTATACTGTAAGGCCAGTATTCTCAAAGGGTGACTAAAGTTCGTAGCCTTACTAACTTTAGTCACCCTTCAAGAATATCGGCCTAAGCCTGTAGTAATGTAAACTTCACAAAAATCATGAAATTAGGCTCTTTTGAATTTCATCACATAAATAGTCCAAAACCTATATTATGCCATGGTTTTGGCCTTTGCAGGTCTTATGTCACATAATTCCTTGATTTAAATTCAATTTCTGTTTGTTTTGTTTAAGGAACTGATTGATCGTCGTTAGCAGCAGATGAATGATTTCAGAGAGATTTTAGAGAGAATGAAGAAGAGATTTGATGCTGATAAGGACACTAGGTCTAATATTTAATCTTCTTTTTTGTTTTGTTTTAGGAATTGATTGATCGTCGTCAGCAGCAGATGAATGATTTCAGGGAGATCTTAGAGAGAATGAAGAAGAGATTTGATGCTGATAAGGAGACTAGGATGAAGCTACGTGGTGGTGAGTAACTTCTATTTAAGGGATGAAAATCACATTCAGCTCAAGAAAAAATTATTAGACCAAGCTATTTTTGATGAAGGTTTCTTCTCTCTTGTCATTCGTGGGTTCGCTCCCCCGCCTTGTCATACCAAAAGACGTTAAAAATGGTAGTTGCTGCTAACCTGTTTGGCATTCAACATGAAGGGGATAGAGCAACGTCCATCTGGCGCTGCTCAGTGGCTGCCGGGCCCACGAGAAAAGGGGCAAAAAGAATATCTGTTTCGGACAATAAAATTTGAAGCATGGAGCATTTTTTTTTAGCAGAGTCATTGCAGCTCATTCATCTCTCAAGAATTCAAAGGGTTCTGTCTTGTTGACCAGTTTGTGTTCCTACATCCCGTGTTTGATTTCATTCCGAAGATTCAAACCACTGAAACCCTTCAAAAAAAAAAAAAGAAAAAAAGATTGATCTAATAATATTTGCCCGAGTTGTACAACTAGCCGATTCTGTAACATTTGCACCAACAACTATTGCTTTGCTGTGAATTGAGTAAATGACTCAACTACTTCAGTAAACCCCCTACCGTAAAAACAAAATAAAACCCTATTGTATTCCTAACCCTACATAATGTAACCTGTGCTCTAGTCTTTGACGAGTGAATCTGTGATTACATCTGCTGTATGTCTTCAGTCTTGTGAGCACTTTTTATGAGGAAACTAGACATTGCTACTTTGTGTAAATATGAATTCTTTGATTAGAAAGGTTAATGAGTCTGTGAAGTCCAACAAAACAATGGTAGTAAAGGTAATCCTTAGACCAGTTACCAGATTTCTGTCTCTATTTAGAAACTTGCTCAAGCAATACTGAACGTTTCATCATTCGAACTGATATATACTGAAAATGAAAAGCAAAAATTACCAAGTGACCTGGCAATGTGTAATGAAAATATATTATAGTCTAGAGCCATTTTTAAAAAAGAGGCCTCTATAAACTTTTAGAAGCATTTTTAGGTAAAAGTTTGGAACCAGTCTATTTCACATAATTCAAGTATGCTGAATCTGATAAGGCCAGTTCCCAAGCCGATTTTTGACGTTTTCACCACCTAATTTGCATAAACAAAATGGCCGCCAAATTGACAATTTTTGAGCTTCTGTCTCCACTCTTCCCTGGTTGTATTCACTTCTTACCCCCATAATGGCCGCCTAATTTCACACTCACAATAAATATCATACTAAATTGCTTGAATAAGCATTAGAATGTAAGAAAACAATCAATTTAATGTTTTGAAACTAATTAATTATGCAAATTTATGCAAGTTTGCAAACTTATATGCTATTATTTCAGCCACTTAAGTAAAACATTTGTAAACTGTGGTTCAGATATCTTTCACAACATTTTAAAATTATATTAAAGCCCCAAACATATTATTTCATGATATATGCCCATTAATTTCATTGTTATGCAATTTTTCTTTGTTTTTCCACGTGACTTTGAACGAGGTCTGTGAAAAATAGTCAGATGAAAAGTGGTCTTTTACCACATATTTTGACGGGTATGTAGGCATAAATAGACAAAAACTAACATTTATGCCCCAACGGAAACACATGCACATACGCTCACATCACACCCACCCACACACACACACACACACACACACACACGCACATATACACGCACACACGCACACATACACGCACTAATCTGCATGTACAATAGGCACTTTCATACAAAGTGTTTACCATCTGACCATTGAGCCTACTTCTTCTGCCATTCGTGTCACTACCTTAAAGAGAATGTAGTGTAGTGGGATCGATGAACAAATTATCATGAGCTTTCAAATTATTTTAATGGTATTTAGATATAATATTGTAGAAAGAAATTTCAGTAAAAAGGATTGCTCTTCAAAATGTTGAATTGTTATCAACTTTTCCCTATCACTAAGAGACAGTTCCTTCCACAATTCAACCTTAAGACCATAACAATAATTTCGCTTTAAATTGGAATAATACTGACCAGTGTTTTTTTACAGGATTGTGTTCTGGGGTTAAACTCTTTCAGGTCTACAAGGGTACATATTTCCATCAGGTGGGCGCATACCAGATAATGTTCCTTGGTCTGCTCTTTCCCACACTCACACTAAGTTTGTCCATCATCGCTGTATCCCCATTTTTCCGTTAGGACCTTACACTGTCCTATGCCACCGGTGCCTGAGCATGTCCTAAGGTGGTTCAGGCATGACCAGGTGTGCTATGGCTCATCAGAACCTGATGAGAGAGATTCTTTTGGACATTTTGTATGGCATTTATTTGAGGTAGCTGGTCCACAGAGATGGTCTTTGATTGTGTGCAGAGCTAACAAGGGAGTAAACTATGTCTTGATTTCAGTCTCTTATTGGCATGATTATAATTATAGAGAGGATATGGAGAGGTTATCCCCATTTGGGGTTAGCCAGCTTTTTTAGAATGTTATTCCTGGATCCTAATTTTGCTTTGTCTTGGTAATATAGGGAACAATCTAATGCCAAATTTTAGGAAATCAGCGCAGGGACATGTTTGAGCAGATAATGCAGATTTCTGTATTATCTGATCCTCAATTGTCGTTGGGCACCTGTGTTCTAGAGGTGAAAGACATTTATTTGACAGTTTTCAGAATTCACTAGCAAAGGGATTTGCAGCATATTGACGAGTTATTTTGACTTCTTCATTGGAATTTTCATGTAAGGCAATATGCAGAGGTCATCAACATACAAGAAACTCTTTACATTGGGGTGTACTGGTTGGTCATTAGTGTACATGTTGAAGAGCAGAGTGGCAAGGACTCTCCCTTGTGGGAGGCCATTTTTCTGCTTGCCATCTTTCAGGACTTCAAGATGAGGTTTGCCACCAAGGAATTCGCATAATTACCAGCTCTTCCAACCTGTAGGCATTCCAATGGGGTGTGCTATCTATCGTATCTTATTTTCATTGCAAAAGAGAAAGTAACTACATTTATAGCTGCATTTTTTAGTTGAAGAGGTATTAAGATCGAACCTGGACTCAAGCTGCAAGAAATACGAGCTTTCATGGATGACCTGACTTTACTCAACCGATGGACCAGCTGATAAGCTGGTGAGGGATGAAGTTCAAACCAAAGAAATCAAGGAACTTGACCATCAGGGAAGGAAGGGTAGATGACAAGACACGTTACAGTGTGACGGATGAGGTCATTCCAGCAATATCAGAAGCCCCTGTCCAGAGCTTGTGGTACTAGATCAATAAGGAGCTGTCTCACAAGAACCAGATTAATGAGGACCAGGTGATGTGAAGGATGGACTGAAATGTATGGACAGATGTGCCCTCCCAAGTAAATTGAAGTTCTGGTGCCTGAAGTTTGGGTTCTTCCACAGATGATGGCCACTGATGCTGTGCGAAATAGCAATGACGCATATACTAATAATAGCATAGAACAAAGATTATCTGCTAAACACGTTTAATTTTCCATGCACAACAAACATTAGCATTAATGGACATTTCACAAAACTTATTCTACCCCTGTTCGCTGTTGCAGAGGAGAGGAGTTAAGAGGTAAAGAAAGCTAACATGTTCTAAACATGGATAAGGCAGTTTGCCTCGTGCAGCAAGGAGCTTGGTGTCAATTGGAATGCCTTGAACCACAGTCCTTGTCCTGGAAAGACATATAGAAGATGGAAACAGGTACACCCAAGTTCTTGCTACAAGCATCAATGACGTTTGTCCCTCCCAAAACAACTTGAGGAAGTTGACTCGAGCATATTCTATCAAATTCCCATGTCTATCTTGAAGAAAGCTCATATACTTTGAAGCACAATTAGATCCTGGGAGTGCTTAGCAATGCGCTAGAGAATGCTATTGAAAGGGCAGACCTGTGATGATCTCATTCGTAAAGACAGGAATGTACACTGTCCAGAGTCAACAAGAAAGGTATACCAAAGGCAAACAAAGCTGACTCCTTCGTCTAAGCAAGAAATTAGCAGTTGTTTCACATGGAACAGCAGATGACATTCCCTGGTCAGTGAAATTGTAAATGTGACAAGATATGGTAGTCTGCATGATCAAAGGAGTCTAAGTTGGCATAGCTCTCTGTGAATTGACTCTCCTTTGGGTGGAGATGGCTCATAAGTAAAAGACACCAAAGTATGCTGGACTAACATGTATGACAGAGTGCAAGGAGAGGGATGGAAGGTAGAATTCTACCCAGTGAGGGCTGCAGAGAGAATTAGCTCCACATCTTCCTCTCAAGGATGGGAATAACCATATACCGACATCTTCCTCTCAAGGATGGGAATAAAACCAATAGAGGGTCGAAGCTGGCTAGGACTTCATGGAGATCGCTACCTGTACAATGTGTTGAATGTCATCATTCAAACATTGAATTATTTTTCATTGATCTTTATGTGACTATTTTGATAGATTTCGTTCTAAGTCACGTGCAAAAAAAAAAAAAAAATACAAAATAAATTTGCATTAACATATAACAAATGAGCGTCGAGATTAAATGACATTTTTGTTTTACAAAGATTTTAAAATGTTGGGAAGGATATCTGAATTATGTCTGAATATCTGATATCTGAAAGTTGACGAACTAATTTGATCATGTTACTCATGTTATAGCATGTAAGGTCTCAAACATGCATTAATTTGCATAATAAATTGATTTTGAAACATCAAATTCATTATTTTCTTAAATTCTTATGCTCAGTCTAACAAGTTTACATAATAATCAAAGTGACTACAGAATAATGCGGCCATTACGAAGTTAACAGTGGATACAGCTAGGAATTAGTGTAGGTATAATGCCGAAGGTAAAAAAAATGGTCAGTTTGGCGGCCATTTTGTTTATGCAAATTAGATGTTAAAAACTTTAAAAGTCAGCTTGGGAGATACAATGCGGTCTTATCAGACTAAGCAACTTTAAATCATGTGAAATAGACCGGTTTCCAACTTTAAAGTAAAGGTTGAAGGACTCTTAAGTTAATTTGATCAAGTTATACCATGTAAGGTCGCAAACATGCATAAATTTGCATAATTAATGAATTTAGAAACATCAAATTGATTTTTTTTTCTTAAATTGCAATACTCAGTCTATCAAGTTTACATAGTAATCAATGTGGGTGCAAAATAATAAGACCAATTATACAGGTAAAATGTTTAAACAACCAGGGAGGAGTGGAGATATATTGTCATGTAAGCTCGAAAATGGTCAATTAGGCGGCAATTTTGTTTATGCAAATTAGGTGGTGAAAACGTGAGACATCGGCTTGGGAACTGGTCTTATCAGACTCAGCACATTTGAATTATGTGAAATAGACCAGTTCCCAACTTTTACATAAAGGTTGTAGAACTCTTTTATCAAGTTATAGCCCCATAGCATATAAGGTCGCAAACATGCATAAATTTGCATAATTAATGAATTATAAACATAAAATTGATTATTTATTAAATTGTAATGCTCAGTTTAGCAATTTTTCATAATAATCAATGTGACTGCAAAATACTCTGGCCGTTACGAGGGTAAAATGTGGACACAACCATGGAGGAATAGAGACACTAAGCTCAAAAATGTTCAAATTGGCGGCCATTTTGTTTATGCAAATTAGGTGGTGAAAACGTGAGAAATCGGCTTGGGAACCGGTCTTATCAGATTCAGCACATTTGAATTATGTGAAATAGACTGGTTCCCAACTTTTACCTAAAAATGCTTCTAAAAGTCATATTTTGCCTAAATGGCTCTAGTCTATTATTCATTCACGTACATGTAAATTGAGAAAGAGGTTTAGCCATGTTTCTGCCACATCGTGCAACCTGTTTAGTGGTTGCTTGGAGTCCAAACAATGGCTAAGAGTAAAATCAATCCGGTCCTAGAAGCAAGACTACTCTCGCTGTCTGACAGCCATGTAGTCTTGTGCCGACAGACCAGAAACAATTTGTTATTAGCATAATGACTTGAATTAGTGCAGTTTGTCATATGGCAACTAATTGTCTTTGCATGTCACTGAATTTTATTTTTTCATTCTTCCAGGCGTGGACACCGATGAACTGGAGCACGACGCCGACAACGAAGAGGAGGTAGTCGAATTCTTTATTGGAGAAGAAACTAACGAAGTCGACGAATTCGAGCACGAGTAATCCAGCCGCTACCCTTACCGCGTTTTGAATCCTAGGGGACCTCGTTGTCCCCTAGGGTTTGTTACCTTCCAGTCATTTGTGTGCAGAGAGGTCAAAGGTCAGAGGCCGAGATTGAGGAATACACGACGTTATCTTATAGACTTGGATACGATTCGAGTCTATATTATCTTATATTTCTGAATTGGTAGTTGGTATATTAGAATTGTCATTGAATTTCTGTGTGGAAAGTGTTTATTGCATTGAATCCTTATTTTTTACAAGACCTTCAAGGAGGATTATTCTTGTCGTTAAGTTATATTATTCTTCTAGAAGTTATAGACAGGTATTTGGAAACTAATCTAACTCTTATTACATCGGGGACTCAACTTAAACTAAAGAAATAATATTTAATAAGAATAAGTAGTTATAGTAAGTGGTTATAATCAATTTGGAATTGAATTCCAGCTGTTATTGCACAGAGTACGTCTAGGTGTTCAGTTTACACAGCAAATTACATCTTTAAAATCAAATTATTTATTTGCCTTGCAGTTGTTTTCGTTATCGGTAAGGAGTTTTAATTTCTTTACCGGTAAATATCTTGAAGAAGTTAGGTATACTATATTTATAAAAATTCTTACCTATCAATTCATTCCATTTTGTTTCCATCTACTTTTGTTTTTGTTTATAGCTCGTAATTTCCCAACAATGTCTACTTTAGATAAAACATGCCATATGGTATCCTTCGAGGAATCATGCTACATTGTAGAAATCTTTGATCTGTTTTGGAAGATCAGAACGTTGCTCACATCATGTCTCTCCCAAATAAATCCATTGTATCTTACATGCCTTCAATGTAAAAGTGCCTGCTCAGAAGGTCTAACCGACATTGCATCTGTGTTTGGAGCTAGTTACAGGCCTAGATCACGTGAATCTAATTCATCTATACATTCAGACTCTCATTTATATGCAAAGAAAGTAAGAATCAGAGACGGATGTAGAAGTCTAAGTTATGTAAGAAATAGTAGCTGCTGTGTGAAAAGAATTGTTGAATGTGATTCTCAAAGTGCTGCAGTAGAATCCGACTGCCATTCCTGTGACGCGAAGTGCGGTTCCACGCTCAACCCCACTGAATATAACAATCCAAATGCTTCAAAAAGGTGTCAGAACATACTCTGTGATAAGCCAAGAGTAAAATACAAATTTCCATCGCATGTCGATTCACAGGCGACAACTATTAGTACTAGCAGTCGTCAGTTATGCAAAAAACGATGGATGCAATATGGAATCTTATGCCAGGTCACCTTTCTTATAATGCTCAACATATCAAGTTTATCTGCATATAATTCCAATATTCTGATTAATAATTCAAATAATGCATGTTCTATTTCTCCATGGTTAATAATGATGTGGAATTGTGCTTCACATTATGGCATGTACCCCGACCCGTTTAGGTTATAAACATAATAAATTCTTTAGCTATCATAAATACGAGATTGCGAAGTGTTTTTATTGTGTAACTTTAAAAGTTTGTACGGTGGAAAATCTATGAACAAGATTCTTAGGAACAAAATCTTTAAAAAAAACCCCAAAACATTGATTTACATTGATTTCACTTAAAAATCAGATTTTATCCGTATCTGTTATTTTGGTATCAAGAATCTTTCATATTAAGTTTCCACTGTACAATTCTCTGTCTTCTCCATTTCCTATTTCTCCATCTCTTCCCCTCTCTCTTCACCCTCTTATCTTTCCTTACATTACACTTGATTAAAGGGATGCAGTAACATTGAATGATATTCAAATAAATTTTATTCGATTTAGCTTATTTTGCCAACATAATTATAAACACTTAGGTCAGTCTGGTATCTCTTCAAAATTGCAAGCTAATTGCTTGCTTTACTTTTGAGATATCAATGATTTCATATTCAAATTTTATAAACCAACATCGGATGATTTATGAAACCATGTGCTTTTCCGCATAGAACAACACACACCCATTTCCTGTTGTATAGTCCCCCGTCCCTAGCGACCTGATGAGCTAGCAGCAGAGGAAACTGGTGTTCAGCTGTATGCTTGCCATTGTTTGTTACACTGTTTTAAGATAGTAAATGACTTCCATTTGATCTGAAACTTTCACTATTTTGTTTTTACTTATGAAACAATATAATTTTATTAATCTTGATCGAATTACTCTTATTTTTGAAAGTTACTAAATCCCTTTAAAAAACAAAACTTATTGAAAATTTTTACAGACCACTTATTTTATAATGAGGACCTCAGGATCAAATCTTGTTGCATACCTGCTCATTATAACAAGAGTAAACTGAGGAATCCCTCTATCGGAGGTGGACTATAATTGATTAAGATATATCTTGGTGTGGTGAAATTATGTGTGTGTGTATGTCCTGTTAGTTGAGACATTAAACTTTTTCTTGCCTATTTTACCTAAATGAAGAAATCGTCTATTTGGGCATAGATAAGAATCAACAATTACTATTAAAATCAAAACACATCTTCAATTATTTTTATAGTTTGTAGCTAGAAAAAACTAGTGCAAGATGAAGATCATCATAAGTCTTCTTCATTTTGTAATCCATTGGCCCGAATTCACAAAGGAGGATTCTGCAAAACCCACGGATCCGTGGGTTTTTGAATCGACGGCTCCACGGATCCACCAGTTAATGATTCACCAACAGTTGACCCAAATTATGACGTTTTATGACGCTGTGGATCTGTGGATTCAGTCGATTCCACCTTTGTGAATACCATATTAAAAATCCTAGGTCCAACCCTAGGTTAAACCCAGGGTTGAAACCATGGATTTTGCAGAATCCACCTTTGTGAATTCGGGCCATTGTGTTTAACTCTTCATATCTAAGTCAAAAATATTTCATCAGGTTGACTGAATCACATGATCACATAAGACAAAGACAATATACAGAATAAATAAACTTTTATTTCACTGTTTACAGTATAATACATACAGGAAAGAAATACAAAAAACGTTTGTTTGTTTGAACACTGAAATGACACCACTTATGCTCTCAAGTGTGGATATCATGCCATTGTCTTCTTGAATAAAATTCTCTCTTGTCATAATGGGCACTTCTTTAAGATCCCATGACAACAAGGCCTGGGTGGTGTTTAAGTTACAAACAACTCTTAGGAGAATGAAACCCTAGAATTTAATCAAATTGTATGAAACAGAAATATAAAAACACAAATTTATGAAAGTTTCAAAAATTCAATAACTAATAAGAAAGATACTCATTTCCTCATTCTAATGTTAGCACAGACTCTTCATCCATGATCATATTTTGTGAAACCTGTATAACATGTCCTCCCATGAAAAGAATACTAGATCTACCGACAATTGATGAAAAAAATTTAAGTGAAATATGTACAAAAGTATTGGGGAAGTTGTTCATGTATGACATCACACATCTTAGCCCTGTTGCCAGTTTGAGGATCTCAACAGCGGTAGTGATCACATCAATCAAATGCTCTGAACTTCCTTATTATTTATTGAATTTTTCTCAAACTTTCATTGATCTGTTTCTTTCTGTTTCTGTCGTCCATAACTTTACAAATTACTTGTTGAAATACCATCCACATCCCAATTTCAAAGGTGCAGGCCTCTACAAAAATTTAATTTTTCACTTGCCTTGTTGGTCAAGTGAAATTTTGTTTTGCTTGCCCAAGAGAAAAAACCACTTGCCTGAATTTTCTTTGCTTACACCCTAATCTTGATTTTTATTTTTAGTAGCAATTAATCATCAAGACCTATTAAGAGTTTGAGGATAACTGTTTCGTAATGTTTTTTCTAGAATGATGTCCTATCCTTGTGTAATTATTTTGTTTGATTTGTGTGTATTGGTTTGAGGTGACATGCCGCACACACATCTTGTGGTCAAATCATTGCTTGCCCGATTGGGCAAGTGACTTTGAACTTTGCTTGCCCGTCTGAGGTTTTCACTTGCCCCGGGCAAGCGGGCAAGTGGGTTTGTAGCGCCCTGAAGGTGCAAATTTTTTTCTATGTGCTCATGTGTTCAGTATAACTAGGTGTTAGGTTTGGTCCTACGCACCTCATAATAGTAGGACTAGACTGTCATGGCACTGTCCTCTTGATAATGTCCAACAAACGTAGAGGGCGACAACACAATTCATGAGTTGTCGCCCTTTACGTTCGTTGATAATACTGCCGTCCCATGATAAAAGGAAGCAACTCACAAAAAAATGACATTTTCTGTTAAAGCAAAAAGTATCTGTCATTTACATTGATGTTGATGGATTCTCAAAATATCTTACTTTAAATATCTTTCGTATTAAATTGTATTATATGAAACTTGGTCAGAAGGAAGTTGGCATTAAATGAAATATAAAAACATCAAAATCTCAAAATTGGTTGATATGTCACTTGCTTCCTTTTGACATGGAATGGCAGGCCTAGGGTTAAAGGAGGACTCCGGGCTGAAATTAAAAAGTTTTGTGAAGTAAAGTAAAATTGAACAAGCACAACACGGAAAATTTCATCAAAATCAGATGAAAAATAACAAAGTTATGCATTTTTTTATGTATTGAATTTTTTTTGTATAACAGTTCTTGGCATTGTCTCATTTGAATATTTGAATATTCAAATGAGCAAAATGATGATGTCACAGTCCCCCTACTTCTTGTGTATTTTATTATATGAAATCCTATTTTTCTCATTTTTTCATATATTGCGTATACAGAAAATCTTTCCCACATACTGAAATAGGTAAAAGCACTAGTGACCTTGAACATTCTATACTCCACAAGGATTAATCCCTGTTTTTATGTCCTTGGGGGAGAAAATCTTGATAATTGGTATTTACAATAAAATACAAAGAAAGTACAAGTAGGGGGACTGAGACATCCTCAGTTTGCCAATTTGAAGATGGCAAAAACTGTTTCCTAAAAAAATTCAAAACCTAAGAAAATTTATAACTTTGCTATTTGTGATCCGATTTTGATGAAATTTTCAGTGTTGTGCTTTTTAGATTTTACTTTATTTTTCTAATAATGCAAATCTCCAGCCCGGAGGAGTCCTTTAATCAAATCCAAGATCACTCAGGGGAAGACATCGTATTTTTAACATATGTTTCTGAAAGCAAAGAGTCCTGACCATTAACATGACTCAATAATTGCTTATTTCATACAATTCAAAATAATTTTACACGATTAGCAGCAAAATCTAAAATTAATAACTTAGTACTGATAAATTGAGCTAGCAAGATATATATTTATAGACTAAGAATTTATCATTGGCCATGTGAGTTATTTTGATTATTTAGTTTTGAAATTATTGAAAAGGAAACATACTATCATGGTGAAATTACCATAAATAACTACTATAGAATTCACTACTGTAAGAAATATGATTTGTTCATTCAAAACTTAAAAAAAAAAAATAACCATTTTTCTAACAAAAATTGGTTTTAAATATTAATTGCTAAAACTAGAAGGCAAGTTTATGGCAGAGTGATGCTTAAATATCATCTCTTGAAGAAGACTGAATTTAAGAGATATATTTCTGATTGCTAATGAACTGTACGTCTCAAAGACTAAGTATGATCATCATCTTTTTGAGAAGACAGTGAATTTAAGAGATATATTTCTGATAGCAAACGACCCATCCGTCTCAAAGACTAAGTCTGATCCATGTGAGGCTGTATGATCCCATGACTGATTCTCTTTATACATTGCTACAGTAGCGTCGTGCCAGGCTCCTGAAATGGAAAAAAAAAGAATATACAGGAAATATTAAATTTATTAACCCCTTTAAAATAAAAATACTTTACACAGCTGTTTGTGAAAAGATAAGATTAACATGAACATACTGAAAGAGGCAAAAGTGAAAAGATACAAGATACAGGTATATGCAGGGCAGGTAGAGCATATAAATTATTAATTGATGGATTGGAAAATACATAAAAAAGGGGTAAAAATAAAGGAGTAAAGAGAGAGAAAGAGTAAGGTACAGGGGCTTATGACAGAGTAGTAATAACAGAGGACAAAATTCAAGCAAAACAAGCAAAAGTATCAATTTTTACAAGTACAGAGTACATTTAAATCAAATCGTGTGCAGAATTATTCATCACCTCTTTGGCCAGATCATGCTTGGGGTAGGCAGTAGGCTTGGGGAAGTTTATCCGAATGTGTTTGGCATTCAAGCTCAACTGTGAAACAGACCCCGATACTCCCATTTCCTACTATTTTCAAGCCACGCATCGTAACACATCAATGCCTTCTACCAGCTACCATCTACCTACCCTGCACTGTTCCATTAACATGTATCTTGCATACTTCAGATCTGTTTGACTCTACAGTGTACTTCAAGCTACTAGCCTCCTTCACCAGTCCTTTAGACAGGAATGTATATGTGTGAGGTACTGCTGATCTGTGTGTTTTACTTGAGGAAATTACTCTGATGTACTGCTGCAGTCCTTGCGTAAGTGGCTGGTACTGAAAGCTAAGCAACCCCTGGTATTAAAAAAAGGAAAATAACAAGATGAATCCTCGACCGCGCACGGTCGAAATATATGCCTCCGCCATTGCCAGATCAGAAATATGTCAGCAGTTTCTTCATTTCATTTTCCTTCAAGCAAAGACATCTTTGACCTTGACCTTTGACCTTGTGACCCCAAACATTCTTAAATCATAGTCCCTCCTAAATTTTTGACCTACATACTCCAGAATCTAATAAGATTGTCTTCATATGGTAATATCTAACTCAATACATGGAATTTAACCTCTGTGACCCTTGACCTTTGACCTACAGAATCCAAAATCTTTTCAGATCATCTTCTTATGGTGATACATACTATCCCCAAGTTTGAAGTTGATATCTCAGGTGGTTCTTAAAATATCGCGGCAACGAACTCAATACATGGAATTTCACAATTTGACCTCTGTGACCCTTGACCTACATACTCCAAATCTAATCAGATCATCTTCTTATGGTGGTACATACTATCCCCAAGTTTGAAGTTGATATCTCAAGTGGTTCTTGAGATATCGTGGTAACGGCAAACGGTGATGACGGACGGACGGACAACCCGAAAACATAATGCCTCCGGCACCACCTTCAAGTGGCGGAGGCATAAAAATAAATTGTCATGTTTTGTTTCACAATCACCACATTCATTATGTTTAGTTCATTTATGCAGGTGGAAACATTTCACTACCTGGTACACAAGCAGTTAAGGGTTTGAGCCCAACAATTAAAAAAAAACTTTGTTAGTCTTTAGGTATGTTAGCAGTACAGGACTCAAAGTATGGAGTGTAGTTTGAAAATCAGACTGTTTCACACATGACAAACTTTAGGGTATTTTGCCTGCAAAATAGCAAAGCCCTTCCCCTTCAACATCATCTTCCTCCTGCACGAGATTATCAACAACAACAAAAACATTATCTAGCCTTATTTGCAAGTGTCTCTTATCCATACATGGTTATACTACACCCCTCACAATATTACATTAGAGTTCACTCCTATCATAACTAGGTGCTTTGGACTAAGTTTTGCTTTATGAAATCTGATTATACTAAACCAGGCATGAGACAGAGAAATATAAAACAAAAAGAGGAAAATTGCTACCAGTGGGGTAGGGGGGTAGGTTCCCCCTCCCGCAGAAAATTTTGCAATTTTAGTTTTGAAAATTCATGATTTCTTTGGCTGCGACTTTATGAGTGTTACTTTGTTACTTTGTTACTGTGCTATCTTCAGTGCATTGGATATGTGAAGCATATGTCCGATGCATTAAAAAAAAAAAAAATTATTATTATTTTTTTCAAAAGAATTTTAAAATCCATGGATCCGCAGAGAAAAATCATGCCTGTAAACACATCAAAATTGAAAACAGGAGATTGCCTTGTTAAAAGGGAAGTGTACTTTACAGTCTACCCCTGTTAGGGCAAGCACACCTAAAAGATATTGTTTTCACAGGGCGATTGCATGCCCAAGTGCTCAGTATAACGAAATTTCATTTTTACAAGCAATTGCAGTTTTTAGACCGACCATTCTGATTGGTTCACATAGAGCCATTTAAGCAAGAAGTTTATGTAAGAAGGATTCTGATTGGTTCACATAGAGCCATTTATGCAAGAAGTTTATGTAAGAAGGATCCTGATTAGTTACCATTGATTTACAATTGATTGCAACTCCTTATGACAAGGCACAGAACTGATTTTCTCACTCATTACCTTGAAGTTATTTTGTCTGAGTGATGCTGCTGTCCCCTCAGCCATGCGTAGATAGATTAGATTGTTTTGATTGATGATATATGATCCATTCTCTCTGATGGGA
Source organism: Paracentrotus lividus (assembly GCA_940671915.1). NCBI lineage: Eukaryota > Metazoa > Echinodermata > Echinoidea > Camarodonta > Echinidae > Paracentrotus > Paracentrotus lividus. The sequence goes on along the minus strand of CALNVZ010003430.1, from coordinate 43,303,000 downwards.
GGAATTGAGAAGGATATGACGGAGCTTGGTACCGGTATCAGAACATCATCTTCTTTGACGGAAGGCTTGATTTTGGACTCTATCAAATCTCTGAATGGATATACAGTCAAAGCGAAAGAGAGAATAGGTTCAGAATAAAGAAAGAAACTGGTTTGGTTGAGAAGATAAGAACCATTCTCTATGATGGGAGGAATTGAGAAGGATATGACGGAGCTTGGTAATGGTATCAGAACCTCATCTTCTTTGACGGAAGGTTTGATCTGGAACCTCATCACATCTCTGAAGGGATGCATAAAGGTAATCAAACAGATAAGGCAATAGCCAGATTTTGTTTTGCCCACCGTGTGGACAATGGATGGACAGACGGACGGATGGATGCCGTTTGGATCCCGAAGTCTCTCCTTGAACTCTGGTGGACGAGACATACATGGGTTAAAAAAAACAAAAAACAAACAAAAAACAAAAGTTCTGAGTATGAAACTGTACAAGATTTGAATGCAATTGATAATAAAGTGAACTCTCATTAAAACAAGGTACGTGGGACAAACACACTTTCCTCATTATACTGAACACATAAGCACATAATGTGTATGTATGAAATCAACACCAAGAAAATTACCATAATATCTCGTATCTGTACTTGTTATAATAAAAGTAGACTGTATTGTGTCATATAGAGTAGGCCTACAGTTCTATACTGGAAACACAGATAACACTTACTCTGCTTTCTGAATGAGAAGCCAAGCTTTAGATAGCGATGTTTCTGTTCCTTGGCTGATTGCTAAATTGGCAGCATTTAGGAGGACTTCCAGAGATTGAACTGTAATGAAATGGATATTTGGAGATTAGGAGCTTTTATGTATTAGATCTTTTTTTTTCATCTTTTTTTTTTTAAAGGAAAAACACAATCATCAGACTTAACTGATCTTAACATGAATATATATTCTGAATGAGTTTGTGCCAAATTCAGCTTAAAGATATACTTTTTGTCAAAAATTCTCATTTACAATACAAACAACATTTCATTGATATCTAATCTAAAAATTCTATATTTCAATTAAGTAGACACATCTGAATGCAAATGATAAATTTGAATATAGCAGAACAAAAATTTTAATGCATATACACAGAATTCACAACCAGAAAAAAAGACGATGAGAAACCAGAAAATATATACACCCTTAATTACCACTAATCCCGGGTGTCATGTAGTAGAATTGCATCTCCTTGTATAGCTGATACCATGCAGGGCATAGTGCAAGCCCTCTGATATCGTACCGATGTCCCTTCCATTGCCCGGCGTATATCTGTGTGATGTTTAGACTTGACTGAGAGCTATTCAAGTCAAGAACAGGAGTGGCCTCTGCACATTATTAAAAGGAATAGACAAAAGGAGACAATTTTACGATCATAATATTTGGGTTACCAACTAAAAATCTGCCATTTTGTTGCATTAATTATTTTATTTTTCATTTTTTTTTTAATAATCATTCACCAGTGCCTTTAGCTATCTGTAGCAATTATTCAAAACAAAATTGATTATAAATATCTTTTTCAAGTATATGCCATTATTCAGTAATGGAACAATTCAATTTTGCCATAAAAAAAACAAAAACAAAACAAAACAAAACACAGAAAAATGCAAGTATTTTTATTGCAATACTAGTACTCAGGAATCCATACCTGGGAAATCATTCATGGTTGGTATTATGATATACTCTGCTGATGTATTACTGTTGATATGATACTCCCATTGTGCTTCATATGTGGACCTAAAACAGAAGTATGCCAAGGGGAGGATCAATGAATTTAAGATAACCCGCAAATGTCAATTTCATTTTAACTGCACTGTATGTGAATGTCAAACACAAATACTTCCAAGTTCCAAAGATCAATGATTGCTAAATGCTACTACCTTGAATTAATGTGTTTTATTAGTTGTTAAGTCTTTCACATACATATTCCAAAACCTAATCAGATTGTCACTGTATTATAAGGCATTCTATCAAGTTTGAAGTTCTTATCTCAAACGATCTAGAAATATTGCGATAAAATGAAAATGGGACGGTGTAAGGGCAAACAGGGCCTAATATATGATTACAAACCTGGCTTATTGTTATAGGTCCATCCAACTGTAATATATACTTTATACTTATACTTTGTCTGCAACCAGAACACATGATGCCTATATCAAAGGCAGTTACTGGGTAGCTTACATAAAAAAAAACAGTATTATATAGTTAGTCAAACCCACTTTTGTCCTTTCAAAATGTCAAATTTGTAATATGAGCATTGCTTTAATAAAAACCACTAAATGGTTCCAGAGATTTATATGCCAAAATGGAAGTACCTGGATTGGTTCCTGATATCAAGACGAGGTAGATATCGTAACCTATGACCCCAACCAGCACACCCTCTATTGTCGAAACCTGGAGAGGCCGATCCGCACCACAGCACACACCGCCCTGCTGACAAACAGCTTTCTCCAATCTTCGAAACATTCTCCTGTAAACAAATATATTTCCAAACACATACATATTTCTGTATTTCTGAATTATCTGGTTGAAAATTGAATTACTTTATGAGTTTTTCAATATAAAATCCGTAAGCTTGGGCTATTTACATTTACAATACAATGTACTTTGACACTTTCCTCTGTACATGTACATGCATACATTACATGACACGTTCCAATAGCTACTGAAGGAACTCTACCTTAACCTGTTGGAGACGAGCTGATTTGGCTATATAACACACATTTCCCATAGACCTCAGCCTGAATATATTCAGGTTCAGTCCCCAACGGGTTAAGCATCAATTCTCAAAGTAAACCCAATTAAAATACTCAGTCTTACAAACAAAAATATTCAAATTCATTCTACTTTGTACAGTTTTGTCAGACTTATTTAATTAACATTTTCCAGTTACAAAAATACATTTCAAGGTAATTCTACAATCTTCATCAAAGGTTATTAAAGGGATTAAGTAACTTCCAAAACAAGTGCAAAAGAGATCGAAATGAATAGAATTCTATCGCTCTGACCGTAAAAACAAACTACTGCAAGTTTCAGATCAAATGCAAGTCATTTACTATCTTAAAACAGTGAAATTTCAAACGCGGCCGAGGATACGGCGGCGCATGATTAATTTATACCGCTCCGTTGAAAGCTTAGCCGCCCGGTAGGCACGGCGACTTGACAACAGGAAATGCGGTGAAAACCACGTGCGCTGAAACGCACGCGGTTTTGTAAAGCGTCTCGAGGCGGGTTAGAAAATTTGAGTATAAAATCTTAGATATCTCGAAAGTAGAGCAGGCAAGTAGACTGCAATTTTTAAGGAATACCAGACTGACCTATGTTCATAATCATGATGGCAAAATGAGCTAAATCCAAAGCTTGCAATTTGAATATCATTCAATGATACTGCATCCCTTTAAGGAAGTATCTACCATTAACTTCATGTCTATTGATCTTACTTTAGTAAACCCTGTCAAAAATAAACAATAACCAACTAAATCTTGGCCATTTAGAGTTTTGTGATTATTTTTCAGTCTGGTGTCTGGATATGACTTGGACCTATTGTAAATGCTAATCTTTTACTCGGTGACACATTTGAATTGGATCTAGCTACATTTCATGGAGGGTTAGTGTAAGGGTTGTAATTGGGTTTTATGTTAGGTATAGGCTTATATCTAGAGGGAAGGGTAAATAGTTCAGTCCAGGGTCGACATTTGTCACATTACTAGTGTATGAAATTTACAGTGGAATAATTATTGAAAAGAAGAAATGTCATGTGCCTTGCAACATAAAAGAGATACGATCGATTGTAACTCTTATTATTAATAATAATAATAATTATAAAAGAGTTTTATATCGCGCAGCTACCATGATACCAAATTCTACTGTGCAGAACAAAATAAGTCATACACTTCAAAGAGCATTACTAATAAGATAAGTCTTAAGTTGAATTTTGAACATATTAACTGTGGGTGATTCCCGAATAAAGAGTGGGAGTGAGTTCAATAATTTGGGAGCCGCCTCCGTACATGATCTATCGCCAAGGGTAGGCTTTGCTTTTCTAGAAGGATATTTCAATAATGTGTTATCTTTTGAACTGCGAAGGCTGTAAGACGCTTGTGCTGATAACTTCAATTTCAAGAGATTACACGGTTTACCATAGACTTTCGGTTGATATTAATCATAAGATCGATCATATATTTTATCTTACAGGACACTGGACTCCTTTTTTCTCACCTGATATTGAACAGCATCATCTACCGTTCCATAGAAGTCCCATTCAGACATGTTCGCTGGTGTCGGCCTGGATCCATGAGGAGCCCATCCGAATGTGCCATTCAACAGATTACTCCACTCTGCCCAAAGTTCAGGGGTAGCAGCGAATTTCAAGAAGCTCCCGATCCATATAGGAGGCTTAGCACCGGGTGGTAAGGTTAGGGGCATGGAGAGAAGAGCTACAGAATAGATCAAAACACTAAATTTATGTTAAATACGAATGTTGTGAATGAGCACAGAGACATACAGAGAGTCTAGCGATACTTTTTTCAGTGGGTAACAATATGATTCATTTTCTTTTTTGTGCTTGCCTAACAAAGCAATATGAAATAAAATGTGCCATGCTGATGCCTAGTGCTGTCAGAATTGGCTGGACTATTTGTATGTATGGCACTGTGCTCAATTGCACATTCGCAAGCATCGCCGCTTAATGAGCGACCCCCTTACATGATTGTCATCTGTATACTAGCAAGAAGAGTGAAAAATAGTTCACCAATGCTCATGCAACACAATGTAATATATTCAAATAGCTAGTACAGTCCACTTGTGATATAATGAGATTTCATCATAATGAGGCAGTTCTCAAACATGAATTTGTGTTCAGTATAACAAGAGATTTCGTTGGTAAATGGCTTGGCTTCAAGTGCCTCGTTATTACAAGAGTGGAATTTATCTGCAACATAGCAAATACCAGTGAAGTAAATTTCATTCTAATGTGGGGCATATTGTTTTAATTATAAATATTATCATTGATTCATTTAGCACTTACAGTCATAAGATTTTGGCTTGCTCGCACACAATATGTGCACATTCTCCACTCCTGGGGAGCTTTTTTCAGCCACACATCATTAAAACAAGGTGCGGACAGTACTGATTAAACAAACCACAAAGACATTCGCATCCTACCAGGTACCCATTTACACTTGGTTGGGGGTAAGAACTATAGCCACAATGCCTTTCAAAATGATATGTGCTGTGGTGGGGATCGAACCAATGAGCTTTGCATCCCCAGTCAAGTTGTATTACTACTAGACAAGGACACTTTAGAAGCAACTAGTTCATACTTTTTAAGCTCATACATACTAAAGATTACCTCTGAACTGTATTGAAGTAAGTCCTCCTCCAAACAAGAAGATGACTGGGTTACCATGGTGATACAGACCTTGAGAAGAGGTGTAGAGTGTATCCATGAGGTATTGCAGGTTGCTATGGAACACATCAATTACCTGGTCATATGATATGGGCAGAAACAACAGATTTTATCATATGAATGATATACAAGTAATAAAGCGTAATCTATAAAACACGTAAGAAATTTCCTGTGCGCTGCACAAGCATAAAATCCAAAGATATGCAGCAATTAGACCAAATGGTTAGGAGACTAACTGGTTGTAGATGAATGGGGTTTCGACCATGTGGGTATGGACTAGGCATTAGACCAAGTGACAATTCACTATGAAATAGATGTATAGGGGAGAGCGGGGTTATATGGAACATTTTTCAAAAATGGCCATAAAACAACAGCGGATTCATTTCAAGAAACAATAAACAATCAGCTTGAGTGTATATTTGTATGCTACAAATGTACCCCATAAAATTCTAAAACTTAGTGATGGTTCCGGAAAAAATCCATCTTCAACAAGACCGTGTCAAGTGTTCCAACTAACCCCAGACACGGGGTTAGTTGGAACACGGTATGGGGTAAGTTGAAACATTGTGTATGGTATCTTTAGAATTATATTTAAACTACTTAAAAACATTATTGCATGGGTTCAGCTAACTTGCTTTATTGATTCCAATTAAAATATTTAAGATTGGTGTTCATATTTTTTTTAAACTCATGTTTTATTACACTTGATAACATCCACTCACATACAGATATTTTGAAGTCCTGTGAAGTAGCATTTTGCGATATATTTTGTTTAAACCAAAATAAAATTGTCCAATGTGCACTTATATACATGTATAGGAATATTTCGGAACACTTCAGTGAATTTTATGATTTTTATTTTTTTATTCAGCTGAAACCTATTTACTTAGTACATGTTCCAACTAACCCCGTTCAAAATGTTCCAACTAACCCCAGAGGCCCATTTGACATTTGTAAGCTTACAGCACAAAAGAGGGACAACAACATACCATATATTTAACCTTGTTTTGTAGCTTGGTATAACTGTTTGTTATACTCAAAAACTGGCCAACTTAATTTATGATCTTCTCTGAGAAATAAAACATTTGTAAAAGTGACAAAATTTACTCAGAAGGTAAAAAAACAAACATTGCTTTCTAACTTCACGAAGCTTGAAGCATATGTGCTGTCTGTCATGTGGTGGATGGCAGTTGCTAATAGCAACAACCTGAGGGTAGATTTGCATTTAAATATATTTACATTGTATAGCTGTTAAAGAAAATTACAATGTTTCAACTAACCCCGTGTTCCAACTAACCCCACCCTCCCCTATTACCTCCAGTGATGATTTGTTCTTCATTTCTGATGTCAGCCAATGATCACACCTGAATGATTGATATGGAAACACAGAAATTTTTTTTTTTTTTTTTTCAGAATACAATACCTCAATACTTTTTTGTCTCCAAAAAGAAATCAGTAGAGAAATTTAATTATAGAATAATAATAACAAGGAGGGCAAAATCTATCAAAAATAAATCATAACTTTAATCAATAACATTTGATTTCTGATTTATAAGGTAAGTCCTCTCAAAGTGATTCTAAATTCTATCAAAATTATAAGTTTGAATGTTTCAATTATCGTCAATTTCATTTAAAGTACACAAATAATGTGCAATGACATTAATCTACTTTATTCAATATCTTGCAATTATATTCACAATTTGTATTGGGGCTAAATAGACACAACAAAAAAATGCAATAAAATCCAGGAGGAATTGTACAGTACCAGTTTCATGTCACAAGGGCTGTGTATATATATTTACCAGTTAACAGCAAGTTTGAAAGGTGCATGTTTTGAGGCTAGGGTCAGGTAACTCCTCAAAGCTATATCACTGGAATGATTCAAATAACCCTGAAAAATAAAAACATATGGGCAATTCCACGGTAACTGACGTTACACACAACCAGAACTTTCTACATTGTTTGTACTGCAGTTACATAAATAAGAATACATGGGTCTTCAAATTAATATATCTAAATAAGTAAGTGTAAAGGAAGAAGTTGTGTAAAAAAATTCCACCTAAATGTTATTTCCATTGAGACGCCAAGCAAAAACGTGTCAGTAACTGACGTTACAGAAAACGGACATGCAAAATCATGGTGTTTGATCATAATCTCATATCTCATGTCCATGACGTGTTATAATGATAAGTCTTATATGACATCATACCTAGTCCTTATGAATAGATTTGCAAAATAAGGAGAGATTTTCATAATTTTTGTTTATCCTGGGGAAACTTTTGTGAAGACATGTCGGTAACTGACGTACGTAACTGACGTTACCCTTACAGCTTCCATAGACTTTACACATGTAAAATCTCAATTTTGATTTGAATCAAAATATTTTGTGTTCCTGGCTTCTGAGAATTATGTGTTGATATGACATAATACTATGTTATAGGCAACAGATTGGCAAAATAAGAAGTTAGTAATATTTTCCTCTTATTCAGTTAAAACTTTCCTGTGAACATGACAGTTTTACACATCATTTCCTATAGGGTTTGTACAGAATAATTTTGAAAAGTTTATTTCTTACTACTTTAAGAACTGAATTCCATTACATAGACTGTAAATATGGGAAATTTTAGTATTAAGATATTAGAAACTCAAAAATAGTATTTGATTGATTAATACACGTAGTATGTCCCACACATGTATTTTTGTGTGTAGTGTATGTGAATCTTGTCAGAATCAGTTTCATTTGTTATAATTTGCTGATTCTAAATCCTCACAGCACATCAATTCTTAGGTGAATTGATTTTTAAAATCACTTTAAATAGTTTCTTCCTCAATTCAAACTTTAAATACTACAGTAATTTCCATTTAACTCATTTTGTAAAGAGTTACGATCCACAGTCATAAAATGCATAATTTCAAAGCTACATGGAGGTAATGAATTTTGAAAAAAAATGACTGTTCGTCTATAGCATCAAAATGAAATCCTGTAAAAGTAAAGTGTTTGTTCTATGCTTTGTTCTACCACAAATCACGTACATCTATTAAAGCAGATGCACAGACATTGGAGCATACTATTTTTTTTAAAATTTATCTATTATTTTTTTACAGAGAGAAGTTTTTAGATACAACTAATAATTTGATTTAGATCTATCATAACATTTGAAATTATACTCATATTCCAAATTCAGAATTATAGCAATGGAACCTTGATCACACCATAGATAATCAACTAAAAAATTTAAAGCAGATTTTGAGGGGCTTACATGTATATACACTGCATGGGTTTCCTAACTCTTAAATCATTACTTGTAAGAAGAAGTTAACATTGACACTGGCAGTCTTTTTATTGCTACATGGTTAGTTTAAGCAGTAGTAATTAGTTAGATGCATACAGGAGTCCAAATTGTAATTGTTTTCTTGAAATGATAATGAAATCATGGTAACTGACGTTACACTAGGTCATGGTAACTGACGTTACACAATTGGTTGTCAATTTTAACTTGATTGTATGTTGAATATCTATAGCTTTGCTTTTGATAATGATCAGATGCAGTCATACATTAGAATCTTAATTGGCATAGTTGATAATGTCTTCGTTGCGGAAAAAATTAACAAGTTCATGTTTTCGGTAACTGACGTTACATTCCCAATGAGGGTTTATTAATTTATTTTTTTGACCAAAGTCACAATTGAACCAATTTTTTGGAAATGCAGATCTGATAGTGTTCTCTCTAACAACTTTATCCATGCTAAAGATTATCGGGAACAGAAACGATTTAGTTGGGAAAATGAAAATGAGTTTCTTGTAAAGAAACCTTTTCTATACCAAAAAAATATTGGAATACTTTGGCGTATGATTAGAAAGTGAAAATGGCCGCCATCGGGACATTTTTTATTGATTCTTAAAACTTCAACTCATGTATTTTTTGAAAATCAAAATTATTTTAACCAAATATCATTTTGAATTTCCGGCACCCTTGTCCGGATTTCTGTGGAATTGCCCATATGACAATTTCACTTGTTTTTTTACAAACATTGGCATTCAAATTGCACACCAGTATAGTTAATGTTATTTTTGAAACACAAATATATATTAAAAATCAAAGAGCTTAACAATAACCTGTGTAAGTCTGTAAAAATCTTTGAAGTGTAGAACATTTTCTTTTCAATCAAAATTAAGTGTGAAGGTGTCCAAGTCTTCAAGTGTCAAATTCGCACACTCATTTGTTATAAGATGATAATAATGCTGTAATCCTCGTGATTTTTGTTGATTGCTACTTTTTAAAATTTTCAAGTATATAATATATTTGTCACCCTTCACTTTTGAAATCTGAGCAGCAGCAATCTAATCTGATTGTCCTACTTGGGACTCTCCCTATGACAGAGCTACCAAGTCTCACGCATTTTGGGTCCATCTCACGACCTCATGCAAAACACCCACTTTCTCATGCAAAATACAAAAAGTAGCATTATTATAGACTTTTATATTTTTTTTGCCTCAAAACCCTAACAATTGGCAGGTGCTACATATATATGTAGCGTGCGTGCGCCTTCTTTGTGTGCGCGAGCACATATGGTAATGCGCGCTGCGTGCACACTGCTCCCAAACACGATGCGAATGATGTCACACAAATTTTTTTTTTGAACTTGGCATCTCTGCTGTGAGTCTGCTGGCATGCCCAGTTGTCAACAATTGATTGATGGTACTCAATGTGGCTATTGAGTGCAATTTCATAATACTGTAATCGTGGAAATATTCGCGGTACATTAATTTTCACGAATTTCGCGCAAAGATAGGCAGGCGTGGATTTAAAAACCTGCGAACATATGAGCATACTTTTTTATGCATGTATTGGGAGCGTTCAATTGCGTGCTTAAGAATTGCAGCGCAAATTCCCGAACCTGTGAACATTCTTGGAGGCCGCTCAGTGCGAAAAATTAATCGTGCAAAAATAACAGAAATAATGAAATCTAAATTAAAGAGCAAACATTTGAACTTAATGTATTTTACCTCAAACAAACTAATTCGACAGAGATTTTAATTAAAATGTTAAAGCTCATAATTACCCATTCAATCAGGAAGCCATCAATACCAGCTACCTTAGCCTGAAGAATCAGATATTCCTGAAATCAAGGGAAAGAAAACAATTATGTTCTTTATCTTGATTGATCTGTGACTTGTTAAATTTTCAACAAAGCCTGAAATCGACCACAAATACAAAATATGGGAAAATGAAATTCCGAATGGAATTCTATTTTCTTTGCTCATTTTTCACATTTTTTTTATCGTATGATTTTATAATAAATTAATTTTTTTCACTGAATAAAAAATATATTTACTTCAAACTAAATCCTCTTTTTTTTCCTTGTTAGCTTATAAAGTTATACAGTTTTCAGATCTTGTAACCAAATAGAAAAATTGTGAGAATTTCACACTCCTCCTTCCATTTGTTTTGGTTGTTGTCATATCTTAAAAAGGGTGGCAAAAATGCTTGTGGAAACTGTTCAATTTAAAAGTTTTCTCTAAACATATGGACTGAAAATTTTCCATATACAGTGCGTCCCAGATAAAAGTATGTACCCAACTTTGAGAGCCTCATATTAAAATTGTATAACTTACGTGTATAGTTAATTTTAATTTCTTGACATAGAGTAACTCACATTATATCTAATGATACCAAAATCATACTGATACTGTCATGGATGACTGAACACTCGAGTGTTTAAAAACATTGGTCAAAAGTTGTCTGAGAAGCAGCCCTGGGTTTCTGACCATTCATTGTTTGTTTGAGATCAGCCTTCCTGAGTCCATTCATTAGGCACAAAGGATTACTTGATCTATTGAAAATGAAATGCAAGGGCTGCTTTTGCTCAAACTTGGGACAGGGCACTTTTTACGCTTGTTTTTAAAAGCCCAACTGCTTAGTCACAACACAGGTATAAGTTTGGTATTATTGAAAAGAATATGAGTTACTCTTTATCATGATATATATTTCAAGGTCACACAAGCTATCATATTTTGATATGAGGCTCTCAAAGTTGGGTATACTTTTTTCTGGGATGCACTGTTTACATGTAATATAGGAACAGGGAGATGAATTGGTCCATTACCTGAAAAACAGGATCCTGATCTGATGTGAGGCCTAACGCTGGGAAGACGGTCGATGCGATGTCTATATGCTGTGATCCATCAGGGTTCAAAAGGTCAGCATTATAGATGAAGCTTGTCTTACTAGCATGGCTTTCCTTCGCAACCCTGGAGATTTTAAGAAAAATAAACACAATAGATGTCTAAGGAGTATGACTATGAGGAGATAAAGGTCAACTGAGATAATTCATTTGAGATGTTTTTATTATTCTTTCCAAACTGGGAAGCAACTTTGAGAGTGACATATCATGAGCAGACTCAAAGAACCAGAGAGTGATTTCTGTAGCAGCTGGGCTCGATGATCTTCTATGTGAGCAGATAAAACACCTAGGCCCTATAATACTCAAGTGGCTCCTCAGCATGCTCAACTCCTGCCTCGACACAAACAAGTTACCCAAGATTTGGAGAAAATCCAAGGTCATTGCCTTGCTAAAGCCTGGCAAAGACCCAGCTGTCCCAAAGAGCTACAGACCTATCTCCCTGCTATGTCATACCTACAAGCTGTTGAGCGCCTCCTTCTGAATCGGATTTCCACCTTTGTGGATGACCATCTCATCCCTGAACAGGCTGGTTTCAGACCTGGAAAGTCCTGTACTGGCCAACTACTCAACCTTACTCAGCATATTGAGGATGGTTTTGAGAAGGGCCTGATCACAGGAGCTGCTTTTGTAGACTTATCAGCAGCTTACGACACTGTCAACCATCGGATTCTAGCCAAGAAGCTCTTTGATCTGACTAAAGACCTGAAGTTCACAGAGCTCATCCAAGCAATGCTGTCCAACAGGCGTTTCTTCGTAGATCTCAATGGGAGTCACAGTAGATGGTGCACCCAGAAGAATGGCCTACCTCAAGGGAGTGTCCTTGCCCCTCTCCTTTTCAACATCTACACTAATGATCAACCAGTACATCCAGAAACTAGGAGCTTCATATAATTATGCAGATGACCTCTGTATCGCCTCACAGTGTGACTCTTTCAAGGGAATTGAAGCTACACTTTCATCACCTCTTGATGGTCTGGTCCCATACTACGCATCGGCAATCACCTTCGTGCGAATCCCTCCAAGACGCAGATCAGCGCTTCCCATCTGAAAAATAGAGAGGCCAACCGTCAACTTAAGGTCAAGTGGTATGGTGAGGCTATAGAGCACACTTCCAACCTAGTCTACCTTGGGGTCACTCTAGATCGCTCCCTCACCAACAAGAATCACATCTTGAAAACAAAGAAGAAGGTCAGCGCCAGGAACAGCATCCTGAAGAAGCTAGCTAACTCGAAATGGGGCACTGATGCAAGCACCATATGCACAACAGCCCTTGCCCTCTGCTACTCAGCTGCAGAATATGCATGTCCTGAATGGGGCAGGTCAGCCCATGCTTCAAAGATAGACCCATCACTCAACAGCGCGTGTAGGGCCATAACAGGCTGCCTTAAACCGACCAAGGTAGACGATCTCTACATCCTGAGTGGCATCGCCCCTCCTCACATCAGGAGGTCTGCACTCTCTCAAAAGGAGAAGCTTAAACAAGAAAACGATCCACTCCATCCTCTCTTCAATGCCTTGCCTACAACAAAGCGTTTGAGATCCAGGCATAGTTTTCTTCACTCTACCGTGTCCCTCAACCAGCTAGAGCCCCCACAACCGTAGGTTAGACCTTTGGTCAACACATCTTGTGTCTGCGCCTCACAGTGTCATCATCAGCCCTAAGGAGTCTCTCCCACCAGGATTCCGTGAACCCTGGCCTTTCTGGCTCTGTCTGAATCGCCTGCGGGCTGGAGTCGGCCGTTGCAAGGTATTGATGGCCAAATGGGGCATCGACACTGAAGGAAGGCCAGTATGCGAATGCGGAGAGGAGGAGACCATGAGTCACCTTCTACAATGCCCTTTTCTCCCCTACCCCTGCTCCCAAGCTGATCTTACTACTCTTTCGCCTAATGGGATCGCCTGCGTTCAGTACTTAATGGGTAGAGTCTAATTTCTGAGTTGGATTCCCCGAATAATCAATATATACAATGCATACTATGACCTTTAATTGTAATCAGGTTAATTACACTTCAAACAGTAGAATAGGAGAAAGGACTCGAGAAGAAGAAGATTTCTGTAGATATATATAGATATCAGTAAAACATTTTGAGAATATGCAGAGCGAGAATGTCCAGATACTTAGGAAAAAAATAAAAGCTCCTCTTTTCCATTTTTCCCCCCACAAAATCTGTTATGCATCAAATAATAGACAATCATGAAAACTTTTTCTTAGTAAGGCCTAACATTACATAATTTCTAAAAATAACGCTTGCAAAATTCTTGAAATTGCAGCCTAAATTGTCCGGATTTTATACTAGAAATTCCACTTTGTTTCTAGCTGTTCCATGTTTTTTTTTACCTTGGAATTATGACAACTCTGCTTAACGACAATTAAAGGATAATTTTATATTTAGGTCTACCTAATTAATCATATTACTTGGTGTTTCATCCAACCAGTTCCCTGGCTTCATCCAGCAATAGGTCTGTGTATAATTATAATTTGTGTTTAATATTTTGTAACATAATTCATAAATTGGACCGATTAGATTTCTAGATCTAATTTATAATTTAAATGATTTTTTACCCATGAAACGACCACAATCCAAAGCTTCCATCGTGTTGTCTTGTCAGCTTGTTGCTTGTAACATCCGCCAGTATCTACATGGTGATGGGAACAAAGAGATCAAAAACATAAAACACTTGAATTTAGACATGTTAGAATAGATTACAAAATGGAATTTGATATGTCGTCTTTTCTTTTGTTGATGATGAAGTCTTGAGCATTTTTATGAAAATCAACAACGAAATTCAAATCAAATAGATCTAGATTCTATGTCATTTACAAGATCTACGATACCTACCAATTTTCCTTCACATGTTTTCCATATTTTCAGACTGATAATCAATATCCAGCTTGTAAAATTAATTGACATCCGCATGTTTTAATTATGTCCAGCCGCTGTTCATATATCGGTTGTACTCCATTCAGCTCCGAGTCTCCGACGTGACCCCCTCTTCCGCAATTTCTAGCCCAGTCCGGGCGGCAGCTTATGGGACCAGTACCCGGTGCAATGGAGCGACATCGGCGATCTTGCATGAATCATAACAAGACTGGTATCCTTTCTTTGAGTTCAGGTCGCCTACTTTTGCCCGAATTGAATATGAATATTAAATGAAAGTCTCACAACAATCTCTGACTTTCAGTTAGCGTTGTGTTGCTGTGCTATGATTGTGAAATAGTTTGCGGGAATATTGAAGGGAAAAAATAAGTTGAGAAATGGCATCAACTCCCACGGTGTTTTTGCTCATGATGAGCGGTCAAATTGAAGGAGGAGATGTAAGTAACGTTTGTCTGTCATTTTGTTAAAATGATTGATTTAAATTCTTACTTAAAATGTCAATTATTACCAGCCTTTCCAAGTGGCAGTGGAGTGTCAAATTTGTGTAGATCTACGCATGTCTACTCGGTTAATGTGTATTTGAGGGTAGTGTTGACTTTAATGATATAATTTGTAATAAGAGGACAAATCTAGCTAGATGTTAATATTTTAACAAAAAGAAAATAGTTCACATAGCTAACAGGAAAGTGCTTCAAGAAGCTACAACTTACAAGGTATGAAAGTGATGATGTCATTGATGACGATGTGTCATGTGATGGTGGTGATGATCGATGATGATGGTGATGATGATGGTGATGATGATTGTGATGATGATGGTGATGATGATGGTGATGATGATGATGATGTTGGTGATGGTGATGGTGGTGATGATGATGGTGATGATGATGGTGATGATGATGATGATGATGATGGTAAGGTTGATGGTGATGATGCGATGGTGATGATGATATTGATGATGACGATGATGGTGGTGGTGGTGATGATGATGATGGTGGTACTAGGCCTAGTATGATGTTGATGGTGGTGATGATGATGATGGTGGTAATTGATGATGATCGGTGATGATGACAAGCTAGAAATTTTGCAGCTGAAAGTGCGATGAGGATGGTTTGTATTGAGTGATGGATTGAATATTGATGCAATGATTGATTTTTTTTTTAGGATGTTAAAGCTCATGTATAGTTTTGGGAGAACATATTTTTTTTTTTACTTCCATAGCAGAATAATATGAATTAATACCTCAAATAACCTCTGTGTACAAAATGATTTGTTATAAAATCCACTCAAAGACCTGAATTTAGCAACAAAACAGTGTAAATCGATTTGTTGATGGGCTATGGCTAAACAGGATGACACGGGGGAGAGTGCAACGTGCAGTGGTTTGTGTGCTAAGTATATGCTGTTGACACACGGACTGATACACACAGAATGCACCCATGCCATACCAGTCAGCAGTGGTGTGGCATGCCTAGAGTTCTGGGGTGAGAGTGAAGGAAGTATGGCTTCATTTTGATGAACATCTCCCCATGTTTATGCTAACTATAATGCACTTGTCAATTGATGTCCCGGCCCCTGGGTACCCGGGGATGGCCGGGACTTTTTACACACTTAGCCGGGATTTGCAAGCAATCATGCCCGGGTGTGCCGGGGTTTGTACCGGGATTTGTAGGAGTATTGCAAAGCCGCTCAAATAGCCGGGACGTTGGTGCGGGGCTTGTACCGGGATTTGTAGGGTGATTGCAACACCGCTCAAAAATAGCCGGGACGTTGGTGCGGGGCTTTTTATCCGCATTGACCGGGTTTTGTTGTTCAGTTGACCAGGCTTTGTTGTTCAGATCTAGATGAAGAGAAAATAGTATTTCTGGCTTGCAGCGAGGTATAAATTGGTGCGTATCATACTGAGAATTTTGTTGTTTTTCTTGTAGAGAGACCGAAAATAAAATGAGCCGAAAACAATGCTGAATTGCTGCATTGCCGTGCATTCGACTCTTTCATCATGTCACTGAATGCACACCACGCGCCCGCGCCCGGCCCGCCTCCCGCCGTATACAAGCTTGAAAATTTGGGTTCGCGGCCGGGTGTACCGAGTGTACCGAGAAAGACCCGGAGTTGCAATGCAATTCCCGGCAGGCTGAGGCCGGGACTTGCGCGGGTTTGCACACAATTGTGCACGGCCCTGCCGGACTTTGTCCGGGATTTGACCGGGGAATGTCATTTTTTAGCTTACATTTAGCGTGCAAGTCCCGGCCATCCCCGGGTACCCAGGGGCCGGGACATCAATTGACAAGTGCATAACATATCATGAAAAGACATGCATGGTACATGGTTATATTACTTGCCCATGTATTGATATGTCATTGGAACAATATGAGGGCAAGTTGGGTAAGTTTTTAAAAAATGCAATTTTCTCTACCAAAACTATACTTGGGCTTTAATGGTGATATCTGACTTTGTAATTATTTCAAAGTAAAATGTCTCTGGTAATTAGTGTTTATCATTTTAAAAGATGATGATTTTTCTGTTTGAATTTCAACTTGATGATGACTTGAGAATGGTGATAGTGTAAAAGGTAATTAGATTAAGATGATTCTGTGATGGTACTTGAATTAAGATAAAACTTGATCGATGATGATAATGGCTGAAGAAGAGGGAAAATGTTTTGTTCCTGATGGTGTATGGTGAATTCTCTTAGTATTTCTTTCACTACAGAGACAACTTAGTAATATTTCAGCTCATTTTAGTTGCATTAGCCTATTAAAGTAGTTATTATTATTAATAATGATTAATAATAATAAAAATAATGGTGTCTTCTTACATAACGCTCAGGTCCGTCATGCATGGCGCTCATTGCGTCTTTGTTTTAAGATTGAGGAAAATGTTCTGCATATGTCCTGATGATATTAGGTCTGTTCTTGTTCAAACATTTTTATTTATTTTTTTTCATGCTCTAATTTTCTTGTGTTCTACTCTAAAGTGACAAGTGCTGTGTCTCATCCATTTACTTTTTTGTCTCTCTTCTTTATTCACAAATCTTAGTTTCCAGAATTTGATGACCTCTACGTCAAATACAACTTTGTGTATGGACCAGACTGGGTCATTACAAGTGTAAGTTACTCCCTCAGTGGTAGTTTCAAACATTCATAACAAGTTCATTTCTATTATAACAAGGTGCTTGGGACAAAGAAAATTTAATGAATATATCTCATCGTATACAGTGCATCCCAGAAAAGAAGTAACCCCAACTGCAGGGCTGCCAACCCTGAGTGAAAGTTTGGAGTGAGATACTGCGATTCACGCCCGAGGGGGGGGGGGGAAGGTGTGGAAGGGGGGTATCCCCTCTTCCACGGTAGGGAGCTTTTACAATTTGACATTTGAAATGGTGTAATCTGGTGCATACTTTAGTCATGATTTCTACAATTAAAAGGCAGGATTCATGTACTAAATTAAGTAACAGGTTATATTGATTTCATGTAGTACACTGAAAAAATACACCATGAAAAAATAACAAACTTCCAGATTTGTAAGTGCATTTTTTTTTTTAATATTCCAAATCAACTGTCTTTATTAGCTTAGCAGTATAAACCTCAACCTCTATGATCAATTCAATCTGTATCAAAAGGGAATATCCTGACACAACATGAACATGCACAGACAATTACTGCAAATAAATCATTATTACACAATTTTTATTCTTCAAACTGTATATGATACGGATGGTAGCTGGAAGTTGCACTCCAGGATTACCTTAAACTGCTTGTAGCTCATACTTGAAGCAGGCCTCGCTCTGCTGCTGTCGCCGGTCATGTCTCACCTCACGGCCGCTCGACTCTCGTGCAAAAAACACACACTGTTCGGAAAATTTTAACTTACATTTCGTTCTCAATAAAAACACACAGAACATAGTTGTTAATATAATTCTAGGGTAATGATATCTACCTTCTACAAGCACCCTTCCAAAATCATTCTCACTCTCAGATACAACAATCGAAATCATCAAAAAGATCGTGATTTTGTAAGGAATTTATTTTCAACTCACCATGAACGATAATCAGCGCTGTACTGTCTGGTCGTAGAGGGCTATAGTTGACAGACGTACGTGGCCATCGCGAGCGCAAACTCTGCTGAGCCACACGGGGCTTGGGCCTGGGCGCGACGTACAGCGGCAGTCGACATAAATTTATACCTCGCATGCGCATCATGATAGTGAAGGCGTCACTAGCACACGTGCACGCAGGAAAAATCAATCGCAATTAAATTAGCTCGTGTTTGCGCGGCAACCGAAACCGATTTCCATTGGTTTAGCTTTGCGCATGCGGTTTAAATGTTGAAACTTTCGACCGGGGCATATGGAATATCCGAAATACTAGGAATTTTGGAGACTTTTTGTTTGTACTTTCTATTTTGGGGGTTTGGAGTGAGAACTTCGTTGATTAGCGTGAGACCGTGAGATTTGGGTGAATTGCGTGAGACTCATGCAGATCGCGTGAGAGTTGGCAGCCCTGCAACTGTGAGAGCCTCATATTAAACTTTTATAGCTTGTGTGACCTTGAAATATATCTCATGATAAAGAGTAACTCTTATATTCTATTCAATGGTACCAAACTTATACCTGTGTTGCGATAAATGACTAAGCAGTTGGGTCTTTAAAAACAAACATAAAAATTGCCCTGTTCCAAGTTTGGGAAAAAGCAGGGCTCCTTTCATTTCAATAGTCCAAATAAACCTTTGCAGTACTGCCAACCTAAAATCGTATTTTTGTCTTTTTCATTTGGATAATGGGTACCAAACTCATTAAATGTCAACAATTATTCAGATCATAAAAATGTCAATCCCCATCCACCTGTCGACCTGAAAACCTTTTATTATTCAATTATTTTCAATAGAAAACAAGGTAAATATGCCAAACATTTTGACAAGTGTGTCATCCCTGCACCAAAGGCATTCGTTCTGGTAAATGAGGGACATAGACAATTCATTGAACAATTAAATGTTTTCTATGAAGACAGGTGCGATGTAGTATGGCATGATGGTGATGTGCATTCATAGACATCTATAGATCTTAGTACCCCCTTAAGAAGCGAAAGAGGATAGAAAAAGTACGGAATACGATTTTGTGTTGGCAGGTCTGCCTTTGTCCCTAATGAATGGGCTCAGTGAGGCTGAGCCCAAACAAACATTGAATGATGAGAAAGCCAGGGGTGCTTCTGAGAAAACGTCTCCGCGACGGATAAAAAGTATTAGAGACGTCTCCAAGATATCTCCTGATTTTCGGAGACGAATTTGGGACTTCTACAGATTTTTTTAAAAATAAATTGTCGTGGAGACGTCTCCTGATTTTCGGAGACGGATTTGGGACTACTTCAGATTTTTTTTTTATATATAAATTGTCGTGGAGACATCTCAGAGACGTCTCCTGATTTTCGGAGACGGATTTGGGGCTACTTCAGACTTATTTCATAAAAGACATCTCTAATACTTTTTATCCGTCGCGGACACAGATTTTTATTCTGTCTTGGAGACGTCTCCGCGAAGTGAGATACCACCCTTAGGTAGTTGAAAATAACTTATTCTTTTTGTCGTGTGTATTTTAGACAAAGAGAAAAGACTTGAAGTTGATGTCTAGAAACTTACAAGAATCTTTAGGATCATGATGGATAATGAAGGGCATTTTGAGTATTGAGTATTTATCATACAATATTTATTCATGCTGCATTTGTGTACACTTTTATAATTATGTGTTGAATTCATCTTGAAATGTAGACTCCAAGATATACATTGTATACAGTTTAAGAAGAAGTGCTGAAACTGCTCATCTAAAAGAGAGCTAGTGTAGAGTTCAGGCTCCTTTTAACTTTTATAATACAATACAAAAGGGAAATACATTTTAAATTAATATTCTAAAGATTGTTTTACTTTGCTTTGTGTTTCTTAGGGTCTTGAGGAAGGTATATCACAGGTTTGTAAGAAGAATGTTTATGGAAATCAGTATTTTGTTTGGAACTTCCCGTTAGACGTCACTTTCAAGAGCACCAATCCATATGGCTGTAAGTATCACATCAAAAAATCAGCAAAGAATTTTGCAACAGAAAAAGCACCTGGGGGGGGGGGTAGGGGTTGGGAGGGGGAGGGGGGGGGAGATTCAAACCATGTACTTGAGACCAAACTAATTATATCATTATTATCACAAAATTTTGCGATACTTAGCACATAGATGAATGTGCGTACTGCAATCATGAAAATATTCGCGGTACATTAATCTTGCGGATTTCGTGCGCAGATCGGCAGGCGCGAATTAAAAAACCCGCATATATGTGAGCATGCTTTTGTATACATGTATTGGGATGGTTCAATTGCGTTCTTACGAACATGCAACATGAAATCAAGAACCTGTGAACTTTCTCTGAGGCCGCTCAGTGCGAAAAATTAATCGTGCGAAAAATTACAGCGAATTCAGTATATGTTTTATTGGAACAGGGAGAACTGCCTTGTCCCAATTAAAAAAATGTTAAATCTTGTAGTATCTGTGATAACAGGAGTACAATGTAGACTGTATTAGTAGTGCTCAGAAGATGCGAAGCTTCATTTGTATGCTTTGCCAGTCGTTGTTTGAAAATTGATTATAGCTTCAGTTCCTACGAACAAAGAAGTTGTTATAAAACATTGTTGGGGATATTAGGGTGTCTGATGAGTTTGGGGTGTAAGATTGGCCCTTGATTGTCAAACTTACAAAAAAGTGCTTCCCGAAAGTCATACTAAAAATTCTCACAAAATTTTATCACATACAAGCTGCCTAGTGTTTGTGTTTGCAATAAATTTACTTGTCTCTATTCCTACAGGGCCCCAGTTAGTTCTGAGTGTGTATGGTCTAGATGCCTTTGGAACAGCGGTTGCCCGTGGTTACGGAGCAGTACATCTACCTATCACAGCTGGAAGGTAATATACTTGGAGATCTGTTCTGATTAGATTTTAGAGAATGTAGGATAAATGTCAGGGGTCATGGAGGTGAACTTGTGAAACTAGCAGTATTGGTCTTATTGTCTATCTCAAGAACTGTTGACATTATTAACTTCAAAATTTATAACAATATCTCTTACCATAGAAAGATGATGTGATCAGAGTTTGGAGAATGTGGGTCAAAGGTTAAGGGTCAGAGAGGTCAATTTATGAAAATCAAGTTATTGGCATCGTTATTGTGACATCTTATGAATTTCTTGAGGTTTGGACTTCAAACTTGATGTAAATATTGTGTATATCACCAAATAAAAATATTCTGTTTTTTAGTGTGTTTCTTTTTAAATATTAAGGTCAAAGGTCAAATGTTTACAGGTTTTATGGCTGGAGGCAAATACAGTGTAGGAGACCCAGTACGTTTGTCTGCAATGACAATATCAACATTGTAACATGTCCAAAAGCGTTTAATATTCTTGTAAAGTATTACATGTTAACAAAAATTGTATGATACTTGTCACTGCACTCACCTAATCACTCAAGTATAGGATAATGAGCCATAGATACATGCATTTTTACATACAGGAAACTGAAGGATGGTAAAGGAATTATTTGTTTTCAATATTAATATGATAGGTCATCTGAAAGGAAGATTTATTCTTATTTTGCAGAGCTTGATCATAAGATTTAAATGATATATTTTCCGACTATAAAATTGTTTTCATCATTTTTATGTTTTGTGAACTATTCTACCTTTTCATGTAACATTGCACTTGATATTATGCTTTCTAGACACTCAAGAATTGTTCCAATGTTTGTGCCAGAGGCCTCATCACGGTTCCAGAAATTCCTAGGGTAAGTTAACATTTTGGTCTAATTTCCCTTGGTCTAATGCATACTTGGTCTAATTCTCACTTGGTCTGATGATCACTTGGTCTAATTGCCAATTGGTCTCTTAGCCAAATTGTCGAATATAACATTGTCGTCTGATCCACAAATGAATGTTTGTTCCATTACTAGTTTGTTACGGGAATTGACCAAGTGGTGTTAGACCAATGGACATTAGACGAAATGGACATGAGACAAATTGGTAAAGAGGCCACGTGTCAAGTAGACCAAAAGGTAACTAGACGAACCGCAAATGAATTTGACCTTGTGGGAAGAGATCAAACGGGCATTAGCCAAAGTGGGTTTAGACCAAACTTAGCAATTTAACAGATCATATTCCTCACTGGTCACTTGTGTGTAGATGTTGAAGGGAGCCATCTTGTGACCAAAATCAGCAGACTTTTATATTCATCCCTGATCATATCTCCAGGGCCCTGTAACATAAGAGTTCATATCAATTACAAAAATTGATTGTAGCCAATGAGGATCCTTGTTACATGGACTTCTTTTATTAATGTCTCACTCTGAACCAATCGTAATGGTTGTTTCAAATTGGATCAGGTGTGGATGTGGCGAGGTTTAACCTGTTGGGGACTGAGCCCGAATATATTCGGGCTGAGGTCTATAAGAAATGTGTGTTATAGCCAAATCAGCTCGTGTCTAACAGGTTAATAGTCTTAGCTTGGTTTCTACAGTCTTGGAATATGCAATTAATCCTAGCATGATCATGTTTTAGGCATTGGAATTTAGCCTTACATTGCCACCATAATAACTTTTTATTGTCATAATTTAATATTTTTGATAGTTTTCAATCTGTTATCTAAATAGGGGAGATGGATAGTTCTGAGATAAAATGGGTATTTCAGATTTGGCCATTGACAAATGAGCTGCATAGCATTTGATACCTGTGAAGCAATAAACCTGCAATATTTAGATTATTAGGTGTGATTGCTCTTCAATGCAAATAAATTAATAATCAGTTAACAGTATTCAACAATTTGTAAGCAATATTTAATCAGAAAACAATAATTGAAGTCCTGAGACCGTGCAACATTAACTGTTAACCGTTTATGACCTGTCAAGAAAAGTTCATATATGTATCCAAGGTTCACATTAAAAGGACGCACAATTAATCTTTATTTCCCTCTCGGATGTTTGAAGATAAAACTATACACATCGTATCTCTGTCTGGATATCAATGTTTAATGCTACCAGCAGTCGATTGATAGTTTACATTATATAGTAACATGAGATGGATGGTGTCTGCTAAAGTACTTGAGAGACCAAAACTTATGCAGAGTTTGTTGGTTTGATATTACAAAATTTGTTTATATCACTAACGATATCGGAAATTCAATACGTAAAAATTGTGTTTCCAAAATCAAGATAATATTTACCAGTGCTTCTACCAAGCCATCACATTAATGTTTTGTTTTTTTCTCAATCTATTTTTCATGCTGGTTTTTCCATGGCAGGATATGGTTCACAAACTTATAAATCTTAATACGGGCAATAGGAGTAGGGTACATGTACCTGTTGACGTCTTTGTAGTTTAGGTTACATCCATTAATTTGAATACAATACTTCAAAAGGTCATATACCGACCCACATCTTCATCCTCTTTAACTTTTATAGCTCAATGATAGAGTATCACTTTTTATCAACCTTCTTTAAGTTACATAACATTTTTTGAGGTACAATATAGAGATACATGTAGGGGCATGCAAAGAGAGTTAAGTAGATTAAAGGAGTGATAGCCCAGTCCTTGAGACTGTGGACACAATTTAAAAGTTTGTCTTTATGAATATACAAAACAATCAACAAAAATTTTAGTAAATCAGCCGATACTAAGTCTTGAGACAGAAATACTTGGAAGAGAAGAATACTCCTTTTTTTTTAATTAGTAATTTTTGAATGAATTTGATAAATAGTAGGGGATATATTTTTTATCACTTAAGTGGGCATGCTTGTAGACTTTGTGATCAGTGCATTGTCAGAACAGAAAATGGACTGTTGCGCTATTCGTGGGATACAATACTGCCTTGAAAGACTCATAATCCTCTTAAACTTTCATAGCTCAGTAGCAAATGAGTATCTGTTCTTATCAACCCTCGTTATGTTATATAACTTTCTTTGGGAGGTATGCCTCATTGTTTTATATTATAGATTAATTTGAGTGAAATATATACTGGTACATGTAGGAAAAAGTAATTAATCATGATAAAGGCAGGTAGTAATTGTCTTCTTTTCTGATGTAATTAATTAAAAATGTTAGTTGACTTCTGACAGCCTAAATATTAACCTATTATTTTATTTAAGTGCTCTAAGCTAAAGATAAAAATATTTTATTGAACAGAGAAATCTCTTGTGAAATATTATACAATGCAGACAAACTGATTTGTTGAAAGCAAACAACTAATAAATAAGATAATCACCATTAAAGAAACATTAAACACCATTGCATCTTTTTTTTCAGACAAATATAAAAGAGCATCATTGATATGTGGCACCACATCCTCACTATTTACCTATGGCTAATATTTTCAATTCTCCTATAAGAAAATTTATTCAGGGCTCAACATTAAGGGGCGCCCGGGGCGCCTATATCACCTACCAGGACCCTCAAATCAGAGGAATTATCAAAAAGTAGTTGCCCGAATTGACCCTCAGAATTTTTTGCAGGCATAGGAAAATTTGGAATGTAACATTAGGTATGTAGGTATTAAAATATTTGATGACTATTTCAAACACCAAAATGTGATATTAAAACTAATTTCAAGTAAAATATCAGAGCAGAAATGATCCTGATATTTTTTAACCGCCGATTGTCTGTGTCCTGTCCCATGTGTGCTAATTGGTGTAGACTGGACACCTTTTGAAGTTTTTGCTCATGGGTTTTAAGGTTAAAATTTGGTCTTGGGTGTCCAGTTTTCAAAGAATGAGCATTAGAAAATATGATCTTGAAACCTATTACCCTAGTAACATCTGAAATTTAGTTTTCAAAAAAGGTAAAAAAAGATCGATTTTTGGTAGTTTTTCCTGCAGTGTTTGTAGCATGAACTGTGTTGCATGCCTCCCAGAAGTCTTGGGGCAGAATCTGGCAGAGAGAGCCTCTGGAGCAGGTGCATTTCGGAAGTTCTAAACTTGGAAGGGGCTTACTTTTATCCTCTTTAAAAGTGATGCAGTGATTGTCTGATGAAATCAATTATCTTAGCATACTTTGGGTGAAATGATGGATGATTTTTTTTTGTTTTTTATCAATCTACACAGAAAAAGTTCAGTATTTACCAAAGTTTTCTAAATTTTTGTATAGACTTTCTAGATCAGTCTACCCAATTTTTTTGGATGTCAATTTTTCATTTCGAAAGAGAATTATGTTCATGCTTTTAATTTATCAATTTATTGCAGCATAATTAACTGATGGCATACATTTGATGATAATTGGTGTATGAATTATGAATAGGAAAAAAAAAAATGAAATGAAGAAAAGTGCTCATCAATATTAACTCCCAGTCCTGAACACATTTTTTCCCCTCTCTCACACACACCAACTCAACTGCCTCCTGCATGCCCTACAAACAAGGGGAAACTTTGGTCTTTTGTTTTTATTATCTTCCTTTTTTTTCGGGCAACCAGATTATTGATTTGGGCTCCCAAATTTTGAAAATATGGATATTTGGTTGCCCAGCAGGGCAACCAAAAAAAAAATGTTAGTGTTGAGCGTTGGATTTGCTATTTCTTTTGCAGCTTTTAACAACTTTCTTCACTAAATAATAATAATAATAATAATAATGGTGGTTTCTTATAGAGCGCACAAGTCCGTCAGGCTTGATGCTCATGGCGCTATTCAAAAATATAACAACAAATAATGCTACATTGTAATGAAGTACAAGCAATTCAACATTGAAATTTCATGTAGGGTACATAGATTATAGAATGCTTTAAGACAATATATATTAATAAAAAATACCAAACAATATTTAATCAGATGATAAAAATAACAACTTTTGGAATTTTAGGGCTTTAATTGACACAGGCAAATCTAATCTGCCTATCCCCATCCCCCATCACAAGATCTTTTTCTTGTGTACCATTTCATAAAACTTGCTATTAAAGTAACTTTGCCAGCAATGGTAACTTTCATGAAATACTGCATTTTGATTGGCTGTTGAGCAATGTTACCATGGTAGTTACCATTGATGGCAAAGTTAGTTTAATTCCAACTGTTTATGCAGCGGCACCTTGATCGAAGTGGTATGGTATGGTATGGTTTTATTTTCCATATAAAAAATCAAACATGATACATGATACCGAGTAATAATATGACATAATACAGATAATACAGAGGGAACACTATTCAGAACCATTAATACAATGGCTCTGTTCTTCCTAGAGGTCCGCTCTAGGAAGCTCTGTTTGACTTAAACTGACATACTAGTACGATACATCTTTCCTCAAGTTTGAGATGTTTTGCCATTTATCCAATATTATAATATTAATAATTATTAATAAATGATACTTATTAGGCACCTAATCCACTTGAAATCAAGTGCTCTAAGCGCACATGTGCAAAAGAGTTCTAACATAAAAGAAATGTGAACATTTGAACAAGCACAATATCACAGATAACATAAAAGTGACTACGTACAAAAAATAAGAATATAACTAATCTAATCATTAAACCTGAATTGAACAGATACGTCTTAAGATTGGCCTTAAAGACTTTGATGGACCTGCTGCTGTGGATCTCTTGATGAAGCACATTCCATAAAGGAGGTCCAGCATTAGCAAAGGCCCTTCCCCCCCACCCCCATTGCATGTTGTGTCTAGAAACTTATAGCAAGCCAGAATTTTCAGAACGTAATGGACGGACAGGAACATAGTGGTTAATTAGCTCGATATTATAATGTGGAGCAGAGCCATGGATACAATGGAACGAAAGCAACAAAACCTTAAAAATAATACGTTTACTCATGGGCAACCAATGGAGTGATCTGAGAACTGGTATGATGTGACTATATTTCTTAGAGAGGGTAACTACACAAGAAGCAGCATTTTGTAGCTTTTGTAACCGTCCAAGCTGATTTTGAGGCAAGTTGTACAAAAGAGCATTTTCAAAATCGAGCCGGGATGAAATCAAAGCATGGGTTATTTTTTTCTGTGGCACTGCGAGTTAGGTATAAAACGAATAAATCCTAAGTTTCGCAACTGATAACGACTGATCTAGAAACATCTCGGATTTGAGCAGACATTGTCACGTTTGAGTCAAGAACACTACAAGGTTACGGCCAACATTCGATACAACAATAGCAAGACCAGCAACATTGAAGTAATGGATATCTTATTCAACTGAGTCTTAGAAACATACATTTACAAATTCACATTAAATAAGATTGAATTTTAATGAGTGTGAGTTCAACCAATCATGAATATCTTGCACGCAGGCCTCAAGATCATGAATTGCACTGGCTGCAGTGCGCCGGTTAGGCTTGAAGGGTTGTTTTACAATCAGGGTACACCATTTTGTCTCACTGGACCAAAAAAAAAAATTGTTTTCCCTCAATTTTTGTCTATGTGTTTTAGACAAGTAAAATAATATTGCTTTTAAATTTGGAGGCATGAGGTTACTAACTTATGTTTCTATAGGGGTTCAAACTTTTTATTACACGCAAAGTCAATTGCTTCATTTTTCGGAGAGGACATTTTTGACAGAACGTGATTTGACAACATTGTAACGTGAACTGTCTGAAAAATAAATGGATGTGGGAGAAGTAAAGATTATAAGTTTGTGGCATATATACAAGTGTTCTTACAGACAAAAACATTGTTCATCAAGTGATGTCTAACTATGCGTAAAACCACCGATTTCGAAGAGGACATTTTTTGACAGAATTGGCACCCCATTTTTATTTAATGGTCACAAAAAAATCAAATTAACTCTAGCTTCTGGGGTTTTCAGTTTTTAAACAATCGCATTTCACTAGTCAATTCTAATGCCTCCACATATATCGTGGATGACCTGACCAAGCAGGACAGGGAAGAGAAAAACAAGTGGAAAAAGGAAGTTTCTGAATCCTATCAAGCTGGGACTTACCTTCACTTCTCGGCTGGGAAGTGGCGTGTGAAAGGGGGTTCCCTTGCTGTGTTTTATGGTGCGGTTAAAAACAAACCTGAAACGGCCTAGACTGTCTAGACTCCTGTTCCCTTTTTATGGCTCTCTTTTCATTTCAACGAGATTGTATTTTTTCCATTGTACTTTTATATAGGCCCTAGACGTAACCCACGTTACTATGTTTTTGTTTTTGTTGATTGTATATATGCCATTTCTTTTATGTTTTTTTGTTGTTATGTGTATTATTAATGTCTTTTTGTTTATTTGCTTCCCTAATCATTGGCTATGTTTTTTTACTTGTGTCCTTTGGGGCCTGTTAAGTTGTCTTTACGTTAATTGTGTAACCAACTTATATTTCTATGATCATGATGAGGACCATTCACGAAAGTTCACTATTCAATGAGTGTCTCTATAAACAACGGTAGGGAATACAATATTCCCCAATTATTATTTAATTCAGATGGAAATGATGGATCAGTACCACTAAACTGCATGTATTTCACAGAAGAGCAATTTTTTGATAAATATTCAAATGAACCAGGTTCTGATTTAACTATGCTTCATTTCAATATCCGTAGTATGAAGAAAAATTTTGATAATCTGAATTCATTTGCCGGAAAGCTTAATTTCAACTCATCGATAATAGGTATATCAGAAACCTGGTTTGATGAAACCCCATTCGGCATATATTCTCTCCCCGGTTATAATATTGTTACGAATAGTAGATCAACTAGAAAAGGTGGTGGGGTTGCACTGTATGTGTCCTTGAAATTTGAATTTGAAATTAAGCAAGAGTTGATTGTTATGAATGATTTACTTGAAACTGTATTCATTGAGCTAAAGATCGCTGGTGAAAAGAGTGTTATAATAGGGGTTTGTAACCCATTGGTCTACAACCTATTGGTCTACTACTAGTTGGTCATTAGGTCATGGTATATCAGCTTAAATCATATTAGCCCTTTTTTCATGTTTCTCAATTTGAAAATTAATTTGGAGCCTACCTGGACGAGCGATAAGCGGGGGGGGGGGGGGGGGGGGTAAGTTTTCAAAATTTTCCAGTCTTCGCCAACCACGAGCTCATAAATCAGCCGTATAGGGGTACAGGGGCGGATCCCGCATTCTCCAATAGGGGGGGGGGCGGGAAAGAGAGGTAAAACGGAATTATGAAAATGGAACAAACTGAATATAAAGAGAGCTTGCAAACAATGAAGAGAAATAGAGTTGAAAAATAGTTCAAGAGGAAAATTTTAATAATGTTTATAACGATGATAATAATATTATCACAAATAATAATTACGATGATGATGGTAATAATAATAATGATATTTACTATGAAATTCGAACAAATTTGGATGAGTGATATAGGACCTTGAGGGGACTAACAAGGATCACGTGTTAAATAGTCATGAAAGGACTGTTTTACGTTGATATATTTGACAATTGACAATAAGCACTAATATTTTCTGGTTATGAAATTTTTTTTCATTTTAATGAGGATGAAGAAAAAAAACAACAAAAACACTAAAAATTTTCGTTTTCGACTTCCATCATAAAAAATTTGCTCGTGCTTCGCGCTTATTTTTCTTTAAAGCCAGTATGAACTTGGAGGAAGACGCCAAGTCGAGCAAAACCTAAAAGGAATAAAAGATATTTTTATACCGCGATTGACCCCGGCTGATGTATGACGGCCGAAGTTCCGAAAAAAAAATTTGCACCAACTCCCTCACGTAGCCCCCACTTTAAAATTTACTGATCGGTGAGTGGACCAATTGGATGTAGACCAACTGAGTGGACCAATTGGATGTAGACCAACTGGTAAGTGGACCAATTGGATGTAGACCAATTGGAGTGGACCAATTGGATGTAGACCAATTGGTGAGTGGACCAATTGGATGTAGACCAACCGGTGAGTGGACCAATTGGATGTAGACCAACTGGTGAGTGGACCAATTGGATGTAGACCAACTGTGAGTGGACCAATTGGATGTAGACCAACCAGTGAGTGACCAATTGGATGTAGACCAACTGGTGAGTGGACCAATTGGATGTAGACCAACTGGTGAGTGGACCAATTGGATGTAGACCAACTGGTGAGTGGACCAATTGGATGTAGACCAACCGGTGAGTGGACCAATTGGAAGTAGACAAACTTGGTGAGTGGACCAATTGGATGTAGACCAATTGGTGAGTGGACCAATTGGATGTAGACCAACTGGTGAGTGGACAATTGGATGTAGACCAACTGGTGAGTGACCAATGGATGTAGACCAACTGGTGAGTGGACCAATTGGATGTAGACCAATGGTTAGTGGACCAATCGGGTGTAGACCAAATGGTTAGTGGACCATTAGGGTTTAGACTGAATGGAGGTAGACCTATTGGCTAGTGGACCAATAGGTTGTAGACCAATAGGTGTTTTACCATAATAGGTAATGTATATAGACCACCACAGAGTAATATTAGCCTTTTTGTACAAGAAATGCAGAATATCCTTTCAAATCCAATATTTGCCAACAAGTCGGTTTATACAGGGTGACCCAGAAAAAAGGAAACCCAACTTGATCAACAATAATTTCAAAAATATTAAAATGGGGATTATGAAATTTATATCACTTTAAAGTGCAACTCATTACCATTCTAATGATATCTCTCTCACCTCACCAATATCATGCTTCGCTGAACCCCATTGTTCTGAAAAGTCTTGTAAAATTGTGCGTGGTTCACTTTCATGCACCTCGAATGGTTTGTGTGAATGTGCCTGGAAAGGAAACCCAACTTTGATCATCAATAATTTCAAACATATTTCAGTGGTGATTAAGAAGTTTATATCACTGGAAAGTACAACTCATTACCATTCTAATGATACCTCTCTCAGCTCACGAATATCATGCATCACTGAACCCCATTGTTTTGAAAATTGTCTCGCAAAATTGGGATATGTTCTATTTCATGCTCCTTGAGATGAGTTGCTTTTAAGGTTCGTAAACAATCTAAGTAGAGCATTCAGGTGACTTTAATAAATGGGTTTGAAAATGGTTTGAAATGTCACTTATTTAGTCCGTTAATCTTACCATCCAGGTAATTCATCATGTTACTGTTCACAAACAACCCAGAGAATCTTTAGTTCTCCGTGGAGAATGTAAGAAGCATGACAGTGCATCAATCACAATTTTTCAGGATATTTTCAGAACAATGGGTTCAGTGATGCGTGACATTGGCGAGCTGAAAGAGATATCATAAAATGATAATGAGTGGCACTTTCCAGTGATATAACGTCATAATTACCACTGTCATATTTTTTAAATGATTGATGATGAAAGTTGGGTTCCCTTTTTAGGCACATTGCAACAACCCATCTCAATGAGTGTGAAAGTGAACCACTCACAATTTTGCAAGACATTTTCAAAACAATTGGGTTCAGTGATGCGTGACATTGGTGAGCTGAGCAAGGTATCATTAAAATGGTAATGAGTTGCACTTTCCAGTGATATAAATTTTATAATCACCATGGTAATATTTTTGAATTATTGATGATCAAAGTTGGGTTTCCTTTTTCTGGGTCACCCTGTATTATGGGTGATTTCAATATTAATCTTTTGCAATATGATGTTAATGGATCTGTAAATGAATTTATTGATACTTTGGCTGCATTTTCCTTAATGCCTCTCATCACCAAACCGACTAGAGTAACCGATGTCTTGTCAACATTAATTGATAACATATTTTCAAATGTCCAGCCTCTTCCTGAAATTGGCGTAATTATCTCTGATATATCTGATCACTTCCCATTGTTCCCCAAAGCACCTCTTACAAATGAATGTTGTAGTAATTTAAGTCACGATAGTAACAAACGAAAACTGAACTCCGACAATGTGGACTGGAGTGGAGGTCTGTAAGGAAACAAACGTAAACAAGGCATTTAATACATTTATGGGTATACTAGGGCATCTGTTTAATACATATATCCCTCTGCAGAAATGTAAACGTCACGTTCTAAACGGATCCCTAGGATGCCCTGGATTACTAAATCGTTATTAAATCCATTAACAAGAAAAACAAATTGTTTCATGACTATGTATCAAAGAAAACAAATGCTTCAAGGTAAAATATTACTACGTATAAGAATGTCCTTACTTCACTTCTACGTACGTACTGCCAAGAAAGATTATTACTTTACGCAATTCCAGTCAACATTTAATGATATAAGGGGAACTTGGAAAGTGATCAGAAATGTACTTAATAACTCGACTGAAAAGAAGAGTAATAACATATCTAAACTTGACATTTCTGGAAAAATTATAGAAAATCAGGAGGTAATATGTGAGTCATTTAATACGTATTTTACCAACATTGGTCCAAATCTATCACAGGCCATACCTAATGTTCATAAATCTGTTCACGAGTATTTGCGAAATCCAAATGGGGACTCCTTGTTCCTACTTCCAACTATAAATGAATTCGAAATTATCAATATTATTAACAACTTGAAAAAGAAAAAGAGCCCAGGATATGACGATATCAGTAATGACTTGTTTAAAATCAATATCCCCTGAAATTATTAAGCCTCTTGCTCATATTTTTAATCTATCGATTGCTAGTGGCTCTGTCCCACATGATATGAAGATAGCAAAAGTTATTCCAATCTTTAAAGGGATACAGTAACTTTCAAAAACAAGAGCAATTAGATCAAGATGAATAAAATTATATTGCTCTAATAGTAAAAACAAACTACTGAAAATTTCAGATCAAATGGAAGTCATTTACTACACAAAACAGTGTAACAGCCAAACGCGAGTGAATTTTCAACCCCTTTGCAGCAAACCCTCCAGCCCGCTAGCGGTGGTCGGGGGAACACGACAGGAAGTGGGGTGTTTTGAAAAGCACATGGCAATTTGTTTTCCACCACGAGATGGTTTACTAAATTTGAGTATGAAATCATTGATATCTCGAAAGTAAAGCAAGCAATTAACTTGTAATTTTGAAGAGATACCAGACTGACCTAAAAGTTTATAATTATGTTGACAAAATGAGCTAAATCAAGAAAGTTGTGATTTGAATATCATTCAATGTTACTGCATCCCTTTAAGAAAGGTAATACTCTGCAAATGAGTAATTACCGACCTATATCATTATTAACTACCTTTTCCAAAATTCTGGAAAGACTTGTATACACCCGAACTGTTAAATTTTTTAATTCATGTGGGGTTCTCTCAAACTCCCCAGTTTGGATTTCGTGAAAAACATACCACATCTCATGCTATATTACATTTCATTAATAAGGTAGCAAATGCACTTGATAATCGTTTGCACACGATTGGTATTTTTCTTGATTACTCGAAGGCGTTCGACACTATTGATCATAAAATTTTATTGCAAAAATTATCGTATTATGGTATAAGGGGAGTGGCTTTGGAGTGGTTCAAAAGTTATCTAACCCATAGGCATCAATTTGTATCATTGAACGGTTATAAATCGAGCTTTAAACTTGTAACATGTGGGGTCCCACAGGGCTCCTTATTAGGCCCACTTCTTTTTATTTTATACATTAATGATTTTCAAAACTCCTCTAAAGTTATGTCGTTCATATTGTTTGCAGATGATTCCAGCATTTTTTATTCTCATAAAACCCAACCTCTCTCTTACAGATTGTTAATAATGAATTAAAGTCTGTCACTGAGTGGATACATGCAAACAAGCTATCTTTAAACCTACTGAAGACTAACTATATGGTTTTTTAGCAATTCTATTACGAATTTACTTGGGCAAATATCATTTAATAATGTGAATATTGAAGAGTCAAAACAACGAAATTCTAAGACTCCACATTGATGAAAAACTAAATTGGAAGACGCATATAAATCAAGTATGTAGAACTGTTTCTCGGAATGTAGGAGTTATGTATAAACTAAAGTTCGTTCCATCTAATGTACTTCGCATGTTTACTCGACGTTAGTGTTACCTTATTTGAACTATGGTGTTTTAGCCTGGGGCAATGCTGTCAAAGTACAAATCAAGAGAATATTATTGCTTCAAAAAAGAACAATAAGAACTGTTTCCAATGCCGAAATGCGCTCACACACGGATGAACTCTTTCTCGAACACAGAGTCTTGAAAATTGCAGACATACATAAATACAATTTGGATCATTAATGTAATGAACTTAACTCGCGGAGTCTTGCCCCATGCCATGAGCGCAATATTTGTAAAAAATAGTGATGTTCACTCTTATCCTACGAGACAATCCTCCCTTTACCATTTGCCCTTGGTTCGGACTCAGTTTAAATCCAACACTCTGATTTGCGCTGGTCCTAAATTTTGGAATTCCTAAATTCGTCCATAAAGCAAGCCTCAACCCTTTCTGTATTCAAAAGAAAAATCAAATCTCTGTTACTGAGTGAATATGAAAACACTTCATGATCACTTTTGCAAAGCAGACCCAATGAACAAATAAACTTTTTATCGTTCCAATCGGTCCCCGAAGAGTCATAAATTGACAAAACTACCTTGCCAGGTAGACCTCACCTGACAATTTCTTTGAGAAAGCCATTAGTCACTATTTATCCGAATCTTTAAAGTGTGAAGCAAGTCAGAATAGATTTTCATTGTCCATTGTATCCTTGTGTACCAGTTTATTATACATGTGTCTCGTCTTGTATCCATATCACCCTTTCGTTTATTTGCTTTCACTCTTCTCTCCCCTCTCTCTCTCTCTCTATTTCTCTTTCTCTCCCCCCCCTATACTGTCTCCCTCTTCCTGTCCCTCTCTCCTTGTCTATATCTTTCTTTCTCACTCCCCTATGTCTTGTCCATTCGCTTCCTATCTCTTTTGTATTTAAAGATATTATTTCATTGTACAAACAGGGCCTATATGTTAACAAGCCTAGCTTATTGTTATAGGTCCATCCCAACTGTAAATTATACTTTGTGCTAGATGTGAGTTTTAATTTGTACACATACTCTTTTGTTTATATCATTTTTGATATTATGCACTTCGAGATTTTATTGTACATTGTATGTTTGCTTGTATGTTGGAAAATAAATAAACTGAACTGAACTGAACTGAATTGGAAAGCAAGCCGAATGATTGCTAATAATCAAGATGCGCAGGCTCAAAATCAGAAAAAATAAAATGAGACAGTAATTTTGCCCTAAAATGCCGTTTAATGGTCAATTTTTAGAAGTAAATGTGTATTTCAATAATTTATTTTTCTTTGTAGGTTGCTCTAGCAGTGCCCAATAACTTGCCATCGTAGATTTGATTTTACCATACCTCTATTTTCTTTTTATGGTGCACAGAAGGCCATTTTTGGACGGTGTAC
The DNA here is from genome assembly GCA_940671915.1 of Paracentrotus lividus. Lineage (NCBI taxonomy): Eukaryota > Metazoa > Echinodermata > Echinoidea > Camarodonta > Echinidae > Paracentrotus > Paracentrotus lividus. The sequence goes on along the minus strand of CALNVZ010003430.1, from coordinate 43,267,226 downwards.
CCTGATCGTAAAACAACCCTAATGAGGTTAATACGTAATATCATCTGCATAGATATGATATTGCCAAGAACGATGTTGAGAATTGGTCTTCAGACCAATTAAATAAAGTAAAAACAAATGGGCCCGCCCCTACTGCCCTGCGGAACACCGCAAGTAAGTGGTACCGAATCAGACGTACAGTTGAGGCCAGAAGTTTACATAACACCTAGGAAATTAAATGGAAATGTTACACTTGCTAGACATCATAAATTTTACTATATCTTCAACAATATATTTGCTATAATGACCAAATTTGGTATTAAACAAATGAATATGTCATGCTCTTTCATCACACTGGCATGTCATCAGAAGCTGAAGAATATTTAGGAGTCATTTCTTCTCAAATCTTCATATATTTAGACAAATAAAAAAAAAATCTTTAACAAATCATCTCATATTTGTGTTCGTTATTTTTCTATAAAATCTTTTCAGATTACATTTTTCTTGTTCGGTGGTGCCATATCAGAATAAAGAAATATAATATCAATCATAGATTTGACATTTAATTAGTATTATGAAACAATATTTGAAAAATATATTGACTAACAATTATAATAAATTTGGCAAAAATATTACTTTTTTGCCAACAAAATTCCACGTAAAATATACTTATAGTCCCATCGGCATCCCATTCATGCGAAAGAGCCTGATAAACTCTTTTATTTGATACCAAATATGTCATTGAAGTATTAATTATTCTGAAGATACGGTAGATTTTAAACTGTCTGGCAGTGAACAATTCCTAGGTGTACATGTAAACTTCTGGCCTCAACTGTACATCCATTTACCAATACAGTTTGAGAATGACATTATAAATCGTCGGCCTTATGCCAAAGGGCCTTACCGTTTTTATTATGTGTACAATATAATGGTCTTTGAAAAAGTTAAGGCCCTTTTGGCATGAGGCCGACGAAATATAATTTGAACCATTATTATTATATATTAAACCTCTATCTTAGAGAGGTTTCATCTCTGCAATTCACATACAAAATATCGAACAAACATTAACAACACATGAAAATGTATGTACATTTGTTACTGCAGAGATGTTCCCATGCTGGGAACATGAATGTAATAACCCCCAAATATATGCCGCCAGAAGCTGTTAATCGCAAAAAAAGCAAATTCTTGTCAGAGGTCACAGAAGGAAGGTTGAACCCTTGCGTGTATCTAACAAGTTCAAGTGCTGTTTATACCAGCCTTATTCGTCACGAGTGTTTTTCGTGCTCTATTACGTCAAAGTCACTATGGAGTCATGGTATAAAGTTACAGTACAGGCGATACTTTATTTATAGTTTATATTTTAGCTTCTGTTAATGTTTAATTAAGAAAGAATATCACCTACCTGTGAGGTAAACGAATCGTGAAAGTGCTTTAGATTAGAGTGATGATTGACCTTGTAGCGAAAGTGCCATAAACACTTAAACCTGGGTTCAATTTAAACTTCAAGGAGATTTATTTTTTCAGTTGTGTGCCCTGAAACATATATCTCTGACTAAATTTGAAACAACTATTCTGATTGTTTAGGAGTGAGGCATATATTTAAAAAATGCATGCAACAAAGAATTCTGATTGGCTAAACTATTAATTTTTCAATATTATAACTCGTAATGTCGCTGGGCCCAGTTTTTCCTTCCTTTTTTCAGTAGGCATACAAAAATTTTGAAATGAAATAAATAATAATCTGAAAATATACTGAACCTGAATACACTACTAGCACTACAATTAACCCCTGTTAAAACGAGGTGCTCAGGCCAAAGCAAATTACTGTGTTATAACAAAATCTCAGGACTGAACATGTACAATTTAGGCACATACATGTAGACACATGTTTCAAACTGGTCCTTTGTAGAAACACCTTGTAATTGTGCTCATTATAATGAGAGTAGACTGTATCACATTTACTGGTGCCACGGTAAAAATGGCAGAGGTTAAAAATGCATAGTGTAAAAATTGGCAGAGGCAAAAATGGCAGCTCTAGGCAAAAATGG